>OY720443.1:63613470-64188327 GCA_963082915.1 Dolichopus griseipennis
AATAATTCACAAATCAATAAAACCCAAATATATATAAGTAATATACAATATATATATATATTAAAATATATATTATATTTTTGTGTTTTGTTTTTTTTTTTTTTTTTTTTTTGAAATTAATCACATTATATTTATAGGTCTTGTATCTTTTTAATTTTCGTAATTCACAAAATTAACAAACGAACAAATAAAATGAAAATATTTACAATAAAAATAAAACAAAAATGACACTGTTCGAGCCGATTACTTGGCTAGTATATTTAAGACTAATATTATAATATACCGTCATTCATGTACATCTTTGTTTCATTTATAAGCTTTATGATTACTCTCAAGTTTTATAATGGTTATGATTAGGGATTGCAATACCGGTATCCGGTATACCGGTATACCGGTATTTGAGGTAAAATAATTAAATTATAATACCGGTATTCATACCGTTCAATACCGGTATTGACGGTATTGAAACATTTTTTTTAATTCAAATAATTTGTATAATTTTTAAAAAATTTTGAAATAATTTTCTATGAAAAAATATTTCGCATGAATTTTGCAAAAAAATATTTCGTTAAATTTCATTTTTTTTATTCAAATAATTTGTATAATTTTTAAAAATTTTTGAAATAATTTTCTATGAAAAAAATATTCGCATGAATTTTGCAAAAAAAATATTTCGTTAAATTTTGAATTTTTCATAAAAATAATTGTAGTAGGCATAGCGAGTGAAGTGAGTAACTATAGCACCGCAAACATTTAAGAATATTACATTTTTGCGTAGCGTAGAAACTGTATTTTATATTATTCCAAGTTCCAAGCTTGTTAACATCAGAGTTTTTTTTAGTGTTTTGTGTTTTTCATTTAAACGAAAAAAAAATATATAAACACATATTGTTTATATCAAACATAAATCATTTTCAATAACTAAATTAAATAATTTTGAATACATGAAATAAAATAATTATTATCAATAAGGTAAGATTTAAAAAATTAGTTTTTTCTGTTTAGTATGTAAAAAACTAAAACCTTTTTCAGCCCCATGATGGATAAAAATTCACCGTGGTATTATTTTAATAGAGCAGAATGTAAAAATGCAGGTGTGTGTAAAAAGTGTGCAAAAATAATAAAGGCAACTGGGGGAAGTACGAGCGGACTCCATACTCATTTACGAACTAGTCATGATATTAATTTGCTAAAACGAGGAAAAGGTGATAATGAAATTTCATCTATAATAATATCAAATAAGCCAGCGAATAGCCAAGCTTCTACATCGAATATTTCAAGTTTTTTTAAAAGCGCAGTGGATGATTCATTTCCTGCTGTTGTCTCTCGGCTGATTGCACGTGATGGTATACCATTTAGTAAAATTTGCACTTCCTATGATTTGCGGAAATTATTGGTGAATAAGTATAAAAATGTTCCAAGTTCTCCAAACACAGTTCGAGAAATCGTTTTAAAATACGGCGAAAAAATTCGCAAAGAGGTTATAGAGCATATTTCAAAAGACAAAGTTGCAAAAAAGTTGGTCAGCCTTACCTTCGACGAGTGGACATCAATTAGCAATCGGCGCTATATGAATATAAATATTCATACAGCTGACAATTTTTGGAATATTGGTTTAAACGCGTGTTTCTGGACATCTACCAGCAGAAAAATGTATTACTCTGTTGGAAAAAAAAAATCGAAGAATTCAACATATGTTTCGAAGATGTTATTGCTATGACCACGGATGGAGCGTCAATCATGCAAAAGGTAGCTAGAGGCATCCAAATAATTCACCAATTATGCATGGCCCATGGCATACAATTGGCCGTTATAAAAATACTTTATAACAATAATAGTTTTTCCGAATATGAAGAGGAACACATAACTGAAGAAACACCATACATATTTGATTCGGACGCGGAAGAAGACGAATATGAATTCGCCGAAGGTTTTAATATTCTTGGTACCAGTATAATAAATCCACCTGGATTGGAATGTAATCAGATTCGATACGCAGATTTGGGACCGCTAGTGTCAAAAATACGAAATGTAATAAAATTATTTCGAAGATCTCCAACAAAAAATGATTCCATATTGCAGAAGTACGTCAAAGAAGAATTTGGTAAAGAACGCAACTTAATTTTAGATTCCCGCACGAGATGGAACAGTTTGTTGGCAATGTTAGAGAGGTTCTCTGAATTAAAGGTTTGTGTAAGAAAAAGCCTAATTGATTTAAAATCGGATATTACATTTTTTGTAAATGATTTTGAGCTACTATCTAATACAATATTAGCATTGCAACCAATTAAAGTAGCAGTGGAAGCATTATGTTGCGAAAATGTAAACTTATATATGGCAGATGTAACCCTTAATTTCATGCTTAATGAGCTAAGCGTGCAAAACACAATTTTGAGTAATCGGCTTAAAGAAGAGCTTATTGTTAGAATAAAAGAAAGACGTACAGTATATTCTGACATTTTAGCATATTTCTTTGATCGGAAGACCTCAAGCGCTGAGGAAGATTACGGCATTTTTCGCAAGACCAGTAAATCTGCTATTACAAAACATATCATTCAAATTGTTAAACGCCTTACCAAAAATGAATATCTACCAGGCTGTAGCTCTAGTAATAATAAAATAATTGAAAATATTTCAACGGAAACGCAATCTTCAACATTAAATTTATCTATGAAGGAAAGACTGCAATTAGTGTTAGATAAAAAGTCTAAACAGGCACTTGAGCTTGAAAATGAAATCACCCAGGAGGCAACAGATGTTGCGCAAATTGTGAAAAGAGAAATTTTGTTTTTTGAAGAAGAAGGAATTAAAGGGAAATATTTAATGATGGTTTTTGAAAGTCTAAAATCTATTCGGCCAACAAGTGTGGATTCCGAAAGAGCGTTTTCTACAGCTGGGATGTTTTGTACGAAAATAAGATCACGTTTGGGCGACAAAACCTTAGACATATTATGTTTTTTAAATGCATATTTCATTAAAAATAAGTAACATAAGATCTTGGGAAATAAAATATAGTTATTGAATTTAATGTCAATATTGTTTTATTTAATTATCTTTATTATAAAAAATGTTTGTATACGTATAGCTCTTTCTATTATTGTATTTCTTTTTTATTAATACCGGTATTATACCGGTATACCGGTATTCGTGAAAAACCAATACCGCAATACCGGTATTAAAAAATCCGGTATTTTTGCAAACCCTAGTTATGATCACCTCTTTTACTTAGTTTGTTTTGTTTTTTTTTTCTATATTCATTTTCTGTTAGTTTGCAAAAGAATAATAATAATAATAAAAACAAAATTAATATAGTAAAATGAGAAAAGATTAATAAATTAAGTTGGTCTTCATAACAAAAAGATTAACGTAAATAATAAATATTAAATAAAATATTTGATAAGGAAATCAGTATATAAGAAGATAATGTATCAAACCAATTATTTTGTACATTTTTAAATAGTTATTATGATGTACAGAATACCGGGCTAACAGTTTTTTCTCTTTGTTTAATTTTTCAATGTTCAAAAGATCTTAGCTAAAATGAAAGTTTCTATATATGGAGTCTTAAATATGTAATTAAAAGTATTTAAAATTTATACATTTAACTTATAATATCACAATGCATTGATATCTTCGTTAACGAGAACTTGAACTGAAGTATAAGTAATATGTAAAACTTTCATTTGGAAATGAACGATTTAAATTAACCTAAATATGCATTGAATCTTTGTAAAGGTAAAATATGCTTATTCATCTTTCTTGTAAAGCCAAAATATAGATATAAAAAAATCTATTTTAAACAAGTTTTTGTTATAGCAAATAGTCGTCAATTGTGTGTTGACAACTTTCTATAAAACAAGTTTAATGTAAAAAAAACCAAATTAAATTGTTTTCGTGGTTTAAAAAGAGAACAATGTTGTTTGTTTCGGAATCACATTTCAGTACAAATAAAACCTATTAAAGATCATTTAAGGAATCCATTTTCCTTTATTATAAAAGGGTTAAGGGTTTTTTATAAAAAAACAAGTATCATATATAAATTATAACAAGAGTTTTTCAGATTTTAAATCTTTAAATAACTTAAAAATCTTTGTTTTGAATTAACATTTGAAAAATATCATAAACTGAATAACAATTACATTATATACCATCAAAAAAAAAAAAAAAATCTCTTTATAAACCTCTTATAGATAAAGATGTAGAAAATGAAAATTGAGAAAATTAAAATTTTAAAGCTTTTATTTTTATTTTTTTATCATTTGTAAAACACTTCATTTTTTTTAATATAAGTACAAAACAATTTCAGTTAATAATAAATTGAGTAAGGTCCAGTATTCTTCTTTACAATTATTAAGCATTTTATTTTTTATATCTAAATATATGATATTAATGTATATTATATGAACCTTATTAAATATATATAACACTTCAAAACGCAGTTTAAATTTATGATACATTTATTTTTCTTCCAAATTTCAGTAAAAAATATTGAAATTTAATAAAATTAATATATTTTATATACTATATAAAATTCAGGGACCTCGATCGTGCAGTGGATAAGCATTTGGCTTACTAAACGGGGAGGTCCGTTTAGTAAGCCAAATTTAAAATAACAACTAATTTTCATGAAGAAATTACCGCAGATTTACCGCCCCTTCCACAGCGGTGAAAGAACAAGCAACAAAAAAAAAATGAAAATATTTTTATTCAAAAATTAATTCTCTAAACTATTTGTGAACGATATATTCAGCTTATTAAATGGACAATATTCAACGCATATTAGTTTTTTATACCTTCTGCTATTGCTATAACATTTTCGTGGATATATCATTCTAATTAAAATGATTTAGCCAGCTCTTTCAAAACCATGTTTTTTTTTAAATATCTTGTAAGATTGTTATATCATATATCTTTGAGCTCCTAAAATATAGAAGCATATTAATTAATTGTGGCTGGTATTAATTCAAATTCATTGGCGGTTTTCTCTTTATATCTAACAAATAGTTATTTAAACAACTACTTTCTAAAATCGAAACTATTTAAATTGTGTTAAAAAAATTTAAATAAATATAATTCTTAAATTGAAATAACTTAAATTTTAATAATTTTTTATGAAAAAATAAAGTTTCTCTCTTAAATCTTTTGATTTGTTTCTTAAGCGAAAATTATTCAAAGTTATATTTCAGAAATAAGAGTAAGATAAAAATTATTTTTTTAAGTAATTTTTCTTAAATTTTAAAAGCATGTAAAATTTTTAAAACATGTTAATATATTTATTTTAAATCTGTATAAGGTCGAAATAAATATAGTTTTGCTTATTTTCTATACTTAACTTAAATTCTGTTCTCTTTCTTCATTCATAGTTTTTATGCTCAATTTTATTTCTCATTTTTTAATTTCACTCAATTACTACATTTGTACTATGTGAATTGTTAGCATTATATATTTTTATGATCATTAATCGCAATATTAAATTCAAAAACAAAGCTCTTAATTAACGGTATGTTAATCTAAACTTTACTATAAATATTTATATTATATATAAATAATTTTCTTTTTTAATACATTAAAAAAAATTGAATACTTATAAATTAATTTTTATATTAATTAAATTCTTTTTTAATACAAAAATTAATTTGCAAACATATTTGATAAAGTATTTGATAAAATACTTTTAAACAGTAACTAAGAAAAATTAATAAGAAAGGTTCTATCTGTTAAATTGTTTATATACAGGGTGTCCCGGGAATAACGTGCCATAGAACAGCAGATGATAGGGGAGTTCAAAACGACCAAAAAATTGTATGGGAAGGGGGGTCTATCTCCAACCCATACGGAGTTAAAAGGCCTTAAAGATCCGATTTTTAAAAAAAATTATATTTTTTCACTAAATTTTTTGATGCTTTGTTTTTACCCATAAAAGCAAAAATCTAGTAGGTAAAAAAAAAATTTAACGTGCACATTAAAGCCTGTTGAATTCTTTTTCTAATTCATAAAAAGTAATGCATATTGCTCTTCGAAATTGGAAGTTATAATGATTTAAAGGTTAAAATTATGAGCATTTTTTTAGGCATAAATTGCTTTGAACCCTATTGCTCAAAAAATGGAGCAATTACCATACCATTTTTTTTTTCTAAAAAAATATTTGTTTCTCTACAAACATTTTGAAACTCAAATTTTATTCTTATCTCAAAAATCATAAAAGTTATAACCAAATAAAGTTTCAATAAAATACTTTTTTCCTTTAAATAAATTTCTTCAAATCATTATTTGCATTAAAAATAAACAAAATATAAAAACCAGTTTTGTTTTCAATTACAATTAACAATAATTACAAAAAATTAAAAGTTATAACCAAATAAAAACAATAACAATAATTTCAATAACATTAATTTCACTCAATTACTACATTTGTACTATGTGAATTGTTAGCATTATATATTTTTATGATCATTAATCGCAATATTAAATTCAAAAACAAAGCTCTTAATTAACGGTATGTTAATCTAAACTTTACTATAAATATTTATATTATATATAAATAATTTTCTTTTTTAATACATTAAAAAAAATTGAATACTTATAAATTAATTTTTATATTAATTAAATTCTTTTTTAATACAAAAATTAATTTGCAAACATATTTGATAAAGTATTTGATAAAATACTTTTAAACAGTAACTAAGAAAAATTAATAAGAAAGGTTCTATCTGTTAAATTGTTTATATACAGGGTGTCCCGGGAATAACGTGCCATAGAACAGCAGATGATAGGGGAGTTCAAAACGACCAAAAAATTGTATGGGAAGGGGGGTCTATCTCCAACCCATACGGAGTTAAAAGGCCTTAAAGATCCGATTTTTAAAAAAAATTATATTTTTTCACTAAATTTTTTGATGCTTTGTTTTTACCCATAAAAGCAAAAATCTAGTAGGTAAAAAAAAAATTTAACGTGCACATTAAAGCCTGTTGAATTCTTTTTCTAATTCATAAAAAGTAATGCATATTGCTCTTCGAAATTGGAAGTTATAATGATTTAAAGGTTAAAATTATGAGCATTTTTTTAGGCATAAATTGCTTTGAACCCTATTGCTCAAAAAATGGAGCAATTACCATACCATTTTTTTTTTCTAAAAAAAATATTTGTTTCTCTACAAACATTTTGAAACTCAAATTTTATTCTTATCTCAAAAATCATAAAAGTTATAACCAAATAAAGTTTCAATAAAATACTTTTTTCCTTTAAATAAATTTCTTCAAATCATTATTTGCATTAAAAATAAACAAAATATAAAAACCAGTTTTGTTTTCAATTACAATTAACAATAATTACAAAAAATTTTCAAAGTAATCTCCTTCGTTCTGGATACAAATATTAATCCTTTTTCTTATTTCTAACTTTAGGTTAACGGACGTTGAAAGTTCTTGTCGCACTATTAATACTGCTTGATTTATTCGAGTCAGTAAATGCTCTCTCGACCTTATTTCTTCAGCATAAACCAAGTTTTTCATACGACCCCATAAATAAAAATCTAGTGGAGTTATATCCGGCGATCTTGGTGACCACCTTATAGGTCCATTTCTGCCAATCCACCTATTGGGAAAATGTTGATCCAACCATTGTTTAACATTTATAGCGTAATGTGGTGGAGCACCATCATGCTGAAAATACATATTGGTTCTATTCAGAAGAGGAATATCGTCCATTAAATTTCCCAATTCTTGGTTTAAAAAATTTAGGTAAATGTTACTATTTAAACTAGTTTCGAAAATAAATGGGCCAACAAGATAATTGCCTATGATACCAGCCCACACATTAACGCTAAATTTATATTGCGAACTGTTTGTTCTAGTGCTATGTGGATTTTCTCGTGCCCAGGTATGTTCATTATGAAAATTAAAACATCCGTCTCTCGTAAACTTCTATTTCTAAGTCGTTTTTGCAAGATAAGATAACTGCACTTTTGGGAGATTGTTTTTTGTTATCATTTTCAATTATTGTTATTGTTTTTATTTGGTTATAACTTTTAATTTTTTGTAATTATTGTTAATTGTTAATTGAAAACAAAACTGGTTTTTATATTTTGTTTATTTTTAATGCAAATAATGATTTGAAGAAATTTATTTAAAGGAAAGAAGTATTTTATTGAAACTTTATTTGGTTATAACTTTTATGATTTTTGAGATAAGAATAAAATTTGAGTTTCAAAATGTTCGTAGAGAAACAAATATTTTTTTTAGAAAAAAAAATGGTATGGTAATTGCTCAATTTTTTGAGCAATAGGGTTCAAAGCAATTTATGCCTAAAAAAATGCTCATAATTTTAACCTTTAAATCATTATAACTTCCAATTTCGAAGAGCAATATGCATTACTTTTTATGAATTAGAAAAAGAATTCAACAGGCTTTAATGTGCACGTTAAATTTTTTTTTTACCTACTAGATTTTTGCTTTTATGGGTAAAAACAAAACATCAAAAAATTTTGAGAAAAAATATAATTTTTTTTAAAAATCGGATCTTTAAGGCCTTTTAACTCCGTATGGGTTGGAGATAGACCCCTCCTTCCCATACAATTTTTTGGTCGTTTTGAACTCCCCTATCATCTGCTGTTCTATGGCACGTTATTCCCGGGACACCCTGTATATTAAAATAAATAATTAATTTTTTATAAGCATTATTATTATTTTACAAATTAATTTTATTTAGAGCAACTTGTTAGTTTTTTTTGTGCTTTTAATGTTCTTTCTTACTATTTTTTGCTAAAATTGAAATTAACTTTAGTTTACGATGTACCTTGTGCTAAAATAGAAGATTTTTATCCAAATATATGAGTTTCATTATATATATAAAGAACATGAAAAGCTCTAATTAAAAGAACAAGATGCTCAAGTTTTGAATTTCTAAATTCAAGTTAGAGTGTTACTTACACAATTAAAAATTTATCTGAAAATGTTACTTTTTAATAGTTGTACAGATTTCATTATAAAATTAAATATTCAAGAAATGATAATTTCTCTGATAAACTCTTTATCTTTATTTTCTCTATATTCTCGCGAATACTAACGCGATAAATTAAAACCAAATGAAGTTTATTATAATTAAATATTAGTCGTATTTTATCATTTAAACGTTGCGTACGTTCGATTTAAAAAGAAAAATGTTTTTATACTTAATATTTTTTCTTAATTTGATATATACTTTAGCTTATGATGTACCTCCTGCTAAAGTTGAAGTTTTTTATCCAAAAGGATTTAAAATTTCAATACCAGCAGAACCGGGTGCAACATTATTTGCTTTTCATGGTAAACTAAATGAAGATTTTGATGGTTTAGAAGCTGGTACATGGGCTCATGATATTACTAAAGTAAGAAACGGCCGGTTTACTTTTACTGACAAAAATACTAAATTAAAAATTGGTGATGTTCTTTATTATTGGACTTATGTTATTTATGAAGGTCTAGGTTATAGAGAAGAAGATGGAAAATATGTTGTAAATAGTTATTCTAATATTACTGAGCCAATTATTGATCCAATTTCAACAACCACTACAAAATCAATAATTACAACAATATCAACTAGAAATAATTGTCAGCCTTCAATAACTTTAGTAAATAAAAATCCTATACAATGTGCTAATGAATTAATTTTTGAAGAAAAATTTGATAATCCAGCTCTTAACAGATCAAAATGGATTAGTGAAAACCGATTTAGTACCCAACCTGATTTTGAATTTGTTATGTACCTCAAGGAATCACAAGCTTTAAAAATAGAGAACGGTTTTGCAAAAATTAAACCATATCGTTTTAATGGTAATAATAGAATTGCTTTACGTGCAAAAGCATATGATTTTGGACCGAGTTGTACGGGAGAACCTGAAACGGATGAATGTATTAGAACTGATAAAGATTTTCAAATATTACCACCATTAGTTTCAGCACAAATTAATACAAAAAATTTTTTCAGTTTTAAATTTGGTCGTATTGAAATTAGAGCACGTCTGCCAAATGCAGATTGGATATTTCCACAAATTTTTCTTGAACCATCTTCTTATCGTATTTATGGTAAAAATAATTATCAGTCTGGTCAAATGAGAATTGCATTTACAGAAGGTAGTAATACATGTGATTTAAAGGGAGGAATTTTATTAAATTCTAAACAACCAATAAGAACAGTTAAACTTTGTTCTAAATTATGTTCAACAAATGTATGGAGTAAAGATTTTCATATATATTCATTAAATTGGACTCCAGATTTTATTTCTTTATCGGTAGATGAAGAACAATATTGTTCAATAGATCCAAATGCTGGTTTTCATACGTTAAAATTTTTAGATTCTTTTTTACCAAATAAAGAATATCTTCAAAAAGGTACTAAAATTGCACCATTCGATGAAGAGTTCTTTTTGAAAATTGGTTATGGTGTTGGTGGTCTTGAAGATTTTCCAGATAATATCCCAAATAAACCATGGCAAAATGGAGATAGTAAACCAGTTTTTAAATTCTGGAAAAAAATGATAAATAAACATGAATGGTTACAAGATGAAAATTCCGAATTTCAAATAGATTATATCAAAGTGTTTTCTATATAAAAAGTTCAATTTAAGAAAAAAATTCTTTTAGTGAAAACATTTTTCAAATTAAAAACACACAAAATGTAAAATCTGATAAAATCAAAAAATGAATTGAAAATAAATTTTTTGTTTTAGAAATGATTTTGTGGTTATTGGTTTTTACTTGAGTACGCATATTCTAATTATTTATAAATTTATTTAAAATTTCATTTCATTTCAAAAAATTCCAGATGAATAACATATTTTTACAAATTGACTAATTATGTACTTGAAAGCTTGGAAATCTTATCGGATTTTTAAAGCTTCTAAATATGCCTATATTAACTTCCTTCCTATATATATTAACGTGCTTTTTTATAAACATTTACTCAGCTTACTACTTAAAGAGAAACAAAACTGAGAGTTATTTTGAGTTTAATTTGATTATTATTTCAAGATTTTCAAGTTATTATCAATTTTAACTTAAAAGTTTTATTGTTTAAATTTCAAATCAGTAGAGAATCATCACGGAAATGCAGTAGGTGTTTAAATATTTTGAGTCTAACTTTAATTTATATTAAAAATATATGTAAGTAAAAATATAAATATATTTATAAATATATAAGTATGTTTATATAATTAAATTTTAGAAAATATTTTTTATATATAGTATGTATAACTAAATTAAAATAAGAAGATACTTTTTGGGAAATTTATATACACGTAAAGAAATGTAAATATATATATAGTAATTAGAATAAGAGTTTTTTAATTGTTATCAGCTGTAACGTTGTGTTTAAAATTTCCTTTGTAAAAGTATCTTCTCATTTTAAAAGAACTAAAAGTTTTTTAATCTTTAAAATTAAATGCTTTAAATTAGGTATATATTGTATCTTATATAAATATTTATACATTTTAGTATTCAAAAGTAATTTAGATGCAAAAATTTTTTTTTTTTTTCTAGTTAACAATGTTAATACGAGCTTCTTTAATTTGTATTTGTCTTACATTAACTGTAAAAGATATCACTTGTTATAATATACCAAAAGCAAAATTTGAAATTTTAAATCCAAGAGGATTTGAAGTTTCAATTCCTGCTGATCCAGGTGTAACACTATTTGCTTTTCACGGGAAACTTAATGAAGAAATGGAAGGTTTAGAAGCTGGAACATGGTCTAGAGATATTACAAAAGCAAAAAATGGTCGTTTCACATTTAAAGATAAAAATACAGAATTAAAAGTAGGAGATATTATATACTATTGGACTTTTGCAATACATAATGGTTTAGGATATCGCGAGGATAATGGTGAATACGTTGTTTTTTCAAAAGATCCAGTTATAACTACAACAACACCAAAAACAACAACAATAAAAAATATTTTACCATTAATCGATGTTCGATTTTCAGAAAATTTCAAAAGTACAACTAAAATAGAGTCGGTTACAACACCTAATTGTCAATCTTCAATAACTACAGTAAATAAAAATCCTATACAATGTGCCAATGAATTAATTTTTGAAGAAAAATTTGATAACTTAGTTCTTAATACAACGAAATGGACCTATGAAAACCGATTTAGTACCCAACCTGATTTTGAATTTGTTATGTACCTCAAGGAGTCACAAGCTTTAAAAATAGACAACGGTTTTGCAAAAATTAAACCATATCGTTTTAATGGTAATAATAGAATTGCTTTACATGCAAAAGCATATGATTTTGGACCGAGTTGTACGGGAGAACCTGAAATGGATGAATGTATTAGAACTGATAAAAATTTTCAAATATTACCACCATTAGTTTCAGCACAAATCGAAACTAAAAATTATTTCAATTTTAAATTTGGTCGTATTGAAGTAAGAGCACGTCTGCCAAATGCAGATTGGATATTCCCACAAATTTTTCTTGAACCATCTTCTTATCGTATTTATGGTAAAAATAATTATCAGTCTGGTCAAATGAGAATTGCATTTACAGAAGGTAGTAATACATGTGATTTGAAGGGAGGAATTTTATTAAATTCTAAACAACCAATAAGAACAGCTAAACTTTGTTCTAAATTATGTTCAACAAATGTATGGAGTAAAGATTTTCATATATATTCATTAAATTGGACTCCAGATTTTATTTCGTTATCGGTAGATGGAGAACAATATTGTTCAATAGATCCAAATGCTGGTTTTCATACGTTAAAATTTTTAGATTCTTTTTTACCAAATAAAGAATATCTTCAAAAAGGTACTAAAATTGCACCATTCGATGAAGAATTCTTTTTGAAAATTGGTTATGGTGTTGGTGGTCTTGAAGATTTTCCAGATAATATCCCAAATAAACCATGGCAAAATGGAAATAATAAACCAGTTTTTAATTTCTGGAGTAATATGATTAATAAACATGAATGGTTAGAAGATGAAAATTCGGAGTTTCAAATAGATTATATTAAAGTATTTTCTATTTAAAAATTTTAATTTAAAAAATAAAAATTTTGTAGAAATAAAATAATTATTATTAGTAAACTTTTATTTTGTAAGAGCTAATCTTTAATATTAAAATCTCAGAGGCGAGGAATTCGATATTCAATATAATATTTAAGTAAACGAAGCCAAAAAAAAAATATTCAAGCTATTATAAAAAATATGAAGACTTTAATTAATGTACAATTTTGTTTCCCATATTTTACAGTACCCAAGTATTATATACATTTAATACATTTTATTCTTTTACGATATATCTTTTTTTAATTTACATAAATTCGTTATTTTTTTAATTAAAATTTTGTAGTAAGTTGGTTTTTTTGGCAGACGACATTGGCTGTGTCTATGGGTCTTTATGCGATATTAACCATGATTTGGACATTCTAAGTGGCTGTATGAAGCAACATAAGCTTATTATTATATTGTAAAACGAACATAATGTATTTTCATTTCTCAAACTTCAGACCATGTGGGGCACTTATGAGAGATCATGCATCCGAAAGTTGTAGGTTTCATTTCAACTTGTATTCGAAACTATTGTTCTTGAACTATTAACTATTTTTTGACTGTAAGCTTTCGCAAAGTGTTAATTGTTTTGACATTAAAATAGTGTAGCAATATAAGTACTTAGGTACACTCTGAAAAAAGGATAAATCTGGTGTCTAACGCTGAAAAAATTATTTAGGTCTACTTTGTGTAATTTAAATCGTATGTAATCTTCATGTTTAAGTAAAGTTTTAAAAATGGTTTATTATTATGATATTATAGTGCATAAATGGTTTATTAGTATGATATTACCTGCTTTTATTAATTATTTTTTTCCTAACACCAAAGTAACGTTGCAATTTAGCAATTTTTTTCAAAATTCATTTTTGGAAAAATTCAGAGTATTAAAACAAAACTTGTGTTTTTTTTAATATAAAACCTTAGCCTTAAACTTAATCTAAATTAAAATACTTAACCTAACTAGAAATGTTTTTTATATAATACTATAATACTTAAACAAATTAATTGTACTTATGATTTGTCTTTTTCTGGTATAGACATAACATATCTTGAATTTACTCCGTTAATATTGCCCGAGTGAAAATCTATAACCTTGCATGTAGCCCTTCTACTATAGTGATATAATAGATGGACATGGTTTTGGTTTTGGATGTAATCTTTTGTAATCTCATGTTAAAATTTTATATAAAATTCATTTGATTATTTCTAATAATAAAACAATATAATATTTCCCCCACACTGTTCCAACACGTATGCACGTATATAGACAGGCTGTTTTGCCTAAACACTACACTTTAAACCTAATAATATTTTTTTTTAATTTTTTTTTTCTTGTACATAGCATTTAATTCTATTTTCTTGAAATATCAAAATGTCATTTAACGTTTCTTTATCTTCTTATTTAGAGTATAAATTTGACTAATTGGAATTATATTTTATGTTGTTCTTTTTTTTATATTAGTTTTTAAATTTATAATAATTTTTGTTATAATTTAAAGTTTTCATAGACAAAATTATTCTTAATTTAATTAATTTTTTATGATCATTTGTAGGTAGTTAAATATGTTTAAAATAATTATTTGAAAATTAAATTCTAAGTAATTCTTATCAAATATTTATATTAATTATAGAATTATTGATAATTTTGTCTATTTATAAATTTCTTTTTTTTTTTAATCACAAAACAATAATTGCTTTCAGATCATACAGAGAAAAGTAAATATGTACTAATGTACATATACAATTTATAATTTATTATTGTATTAAATTTTGAATTGATTAAACTAATACTATTCTTTTGATTTTCAATTAATTTTCACAAAAAAAAATTTAATAATAATTGTCCGGTTCGGTTCACTACACTTTATGAATTGAAAACTTTAATTAGGTTTTTGTTCAATATAGGAATAAGAAAACCAACACATGTACATATATATAGTAGCCACAATTAATATAACTTATAAAAATTACTATAATAATTTAATGAAACTAACTAAACTTTATTTAAAATTATACCAGAAAGAATTATAAATTATAAAGGTTTTAATTTTGAGAAAATGAGAATATTCAAAAAATTCTTTAAAAGATTCCTTAAAAAAATTTACTTTCCTCAAAAATAAAAAACGTCCTTTCTCAATGGTTTGCAAAAATCTTTAATTTATTTCCCTTAGATGATTTAGGTATCTTCCTAATATAATTAACATCTTTTCTACAATTTAAAAAAATTACATCTGTTAAATTTAAGTGTGCGTAAATAATGTTTCACACCGTCAAACTTCTTTATAAAATCGATGAACTACAATTAATGTCTATCCTTCCTAACTATCTCACTTAACCATCAATTTTTTAAATGTAAAAAAATAAAGACGTTATGGGATCAGAAAATAAATAATTAACTACAAAATTAATCAATTAGCAATTAAAAATGACAACATCATCGTTTAATAATAAATTATTTTTTATAAAATTTTAATAAAATACGCAAGACAGACTGAACAGATATACAATTTTTCTTATCAAATATTTTTTTCGCCAAAAAGGTCTTTCCGTTATCTGAAAAGTGCTTAAAACTCATTAAATAACTTTTATTGTTTTATTTTGTTTTTATTTCATTGTTTTTAAATAAAATAGTTAATTTGGTTGCAAATTTTTTTTATATTTTATTTATTTTATACTTATATGCAGAAATTGTATACCTATATATATTTCTGATATTTGAGACCGAAACTCGTTAAGAATTTTATAATCCAATTCACATTTCACATAAAATCCACGAGATGTCGTGTTTCTCAATGACAAATTCGGAATGATCCTATTCTAATTCCTTTTATATCTTGCTTGATGGTTTAAGAGACATCTCGTGGAAAATTTATGCATTATAAACCTATAAAGTAATTTTATAGTAATTTTAGAAAACAAAATTCAACAGATTTTTTGACAACCTACTTCTACAAAACAATATAATTTTTTCTACAGCTTCCATTCAACTTTATTTTTTCTATATTCCAATGAGCAATGGCAATTGCGAAACTGCCAATCTAAGATTAAAAATAATGGAAGTATAAAAAATTCTTATTTGATATTTGTCTGCAAATGATCGGTGATGTGTACAAAACAAAAGCAAAAAAGTAAATAGAAATAAATGACATTTGTTTTTAATAATTTTTATTGTAATATTCTTTTAGTAAAATTAGATGAAGTTAATTGATTTAATTGAATGATATATATATATTTTTTTTTAAAAAAAGTTATTAAAATTAGATAATGTCCTCTAAATTTGACGGTTTTAGTCCAGATGAAATTAATAAAATAAATGCCAAGCCGAAAAAGGAAGGATGTAAGTTATTTCATCAATGATGAACAAAAAAACATTTCAAATATTTTTGTAACTATTTTTAGTATTTGCAGCAAAATCTTTAGGTGTAGGTCGAGGTATTAGACGAGTTCAGGAAACAAATTCAATTAATGAGAGAAATAATAAAAATAATGAGAATGATAGGAAGGGTGTTAAAACAGCTTCAACCGGGAACAAATTATTGAATCCCTCAGTTGAATTTAAAAAAATGTCAGATGAAAGCTTAACAAAACTTCATGAAGCAGTACATTTTCAAACACTTACGACCAAAAATGAAACTAATGATCGCAATTTTTCTAAAACAAAAGAAACGGACGAATCGGATGAATCAATTTTACATTTAAGTAAAAATGAGAACGAAATTTCTAATTCTTCGGAAATTATACAGAACTCTGGAAATCTCCGAAATGAAAATCAATTACCTCAAATGTCTCCATTCCGTGGTATTTCTTTAAAGGATTTTGAGGCACAAAGAAAAATTCGTGAAGAACAAAATAAAATAAAAAAGGATATACTTTATAAAGCTATTGAAAAACAGTAATTTAATAAATATTTTGTGTTTTTGTTTTTTTTTTTTAATATTTATCTTAATTGTAGCACACAGAAAACCACAGCAGAGGTTAAAAAAATTGAAGAAATAAAAAATGAATTATCTAAACTTGACCAAGATTTAGCTGCTGATGTAGCTATTTTAAGAAAACAAATTGAAACTGCTTGTATTCACTATTCAAATATTGAGTAAGAATTTTTTATGAATTTTCTGTTTATTTTATTGAAAATTATTTATTTTTTAATGGTAGAAAACATTATAACAAAGTAGAGCAAATGTTTTTAAAAGCTAAATTAGATTTACATCATGCATCTGAGAAAAAAGAACTATTAACAGAACATTTATGTACCGTAATAACACACAATGAAGATCGAAAGGCAAAAAAACTTTCAGAATTATTGGAAAAAGTAGGTTTATCACCAACATGTGCAACACATTTAGATTCTAATGACGGAATACGATGTTTAGAGAATAATACTGAAATTATTAACAAATAAGTATTGATAAGTTGTAAGTTTATGTTCTTCTTTTTTGTAGTTAATGTATAAAAATTTTGTCTTTCTTTTAATTCACTTAATCTGAGTATTGATTTTAATTCACTTAAATAATATAAGAATAACAAAAATAGATTCTAATTTAAGATAAATAAATTATATTTTTAATAACAAATAATTTGTACAGTTTGATGCAATAAAATTATATAAATGTGAATTGTAGTTTTTTGTTTCAGTTGTTGCATTGAGTAAATCTTTCTTTATTACGTACGTTTAAACATTAAAAATAGTTTTTGAAAGCCGAAAGCTATAAAAAATAAAGCTAAATAAATCATTTGCAATGTATATTTTACTAACTGATTTATAATAAAAGTACTAAATTAAAATTTGAATGGATTTATATTCTGTACAATAAATAGTTTGAATCAACTTCTATCGATTTGTTTTTCAATTAATTAAAAAAATATATATAAACTATTTTATATTTTTTGCCATCGTATGTTTAAACTCACTAATAATGATTTAAATTTAATATTATCAAAAAAACATTAGACAGTCTTAAATAGTATCTTATGATATAAAAAATTTAAATAATCTTTTTATACTAATCGAAATTTAAAAAAATTTCAGTTAAAAAAAAAAGCAAGAAAAATAAAAAATTGTGTCTTAAATTTATTTGGTTTTTGAATACATTCAGTTTTAACAGTTTTTGTTCCGACTTCCGGTATGTAATTTTTGCTATTAACATTTTACGATAGTAGAATTCGTGAACAAAAAAAAATTATTTTTGAATCATATATTGATATATAATAAAATCTAATAATATTGATATTTGTAAATATAATACGAGTAGTACAGAAGGTCCACCTTTTCGAACTGTGACGATTACCTTGGATAAATACAAATATAATTGTGAATCATTTTACAGGGCCGGTATATAATTTAAGGATATTCAAATTAGATTTAAAATTATATATATATATATATATTAATCCTATATAACTATATACATTATTGTCTGGGACAAATAATAAATAAATTTAAACATCTTGTCATCATTAGTTAATCGCCAAAAGGATGATTGTTAAATATGTAGGGGCTTCCTGTTTATATTAACACTTAATTTCAAATTTTCAAAATCATGTGGAAACCGAATTTAACACTTAAAAAAAAGTTTTAATGTTTACTAAATGGACATTTATAATTTTATTTTTTTCCGAAATGATTTGATGCAAAATATTGAAGTAGGAGTTGAAAAGAATAAAAAAAAAAAAGAAAAAAAAAAAAATATGAAAACATTAAGGAATTTTCCAAAAATTTATTAAGTTTTTCTTCATAATATAATTCTAGTAGTTCTGTTTTATAAAACAGTTATTCCCAGTTCTTTTCTAAGATCATTTATGTCCTGATTCCACCTTTTTTCCCAAAATACATTCAAAAGTGGTTTTATTGATTTACCGTTTGAAATGGCCCACGGCAGATAAATATTTGTATATTTTTGTCTTTGCCTAAAATTCATAACATATAAGTTATTAGACTTAAATAAGTTATTATTTGAATAAAAAAAAAAAATGTTTACTTTGGCATAAGACGAACAGCTCCAAATACAGCACCACCATAACACATAGGCAATCCAGTATTTAAAGCTTCTACCCATTTAACAGCTACTTCACCCAACATATTCGTTGGCATACCCAATATTGTGTGAATTAAATCGTGACATTCTCGATATCTAGTCATTACATAAGCTAATTCTGGATTATCCATAAAACGTACATCCATGCGGGAATCAGGTGTTACATTCTAAAATTTCAAAAACTATTTATAATTTGTATATATATATAATATATCTGTACATAAAATGTTTAATACAATATTATATACATTATCTTCTAAAAATTTAATATATGTCCTTCCAAATGTATTATCTGGTAATTTTTTTAAAGCATTTAAATCAATTGTTTTTGTATTAATTCTTGGTTTTTCCAATAAAATTAGTTGTCCTTCATCAGATGATTTCATTTGTTCATAAATATTTTCCAATGCTGAAATACCCGTAGTTTCACCTAAACAAGCGATCATGTCATGCCTATAATTTGCTTTATTATTTTTAAATTCTCATTATATTAATTTTTTAAAATACCTTCGAGGATTTGCCAGAGCTGCCAAAGATGAGCCAACGCTAAGAATAAATCTTTGAGTAGTTGATATTTTAATTTGATTTTTTGCAAACTCTTCTTTAAACGGATCTATTTGCTTTTGTATTGTAACTTTTTCATTATTTTCATTACAAGTTATACTCCTCAGGTTACTAATATTTCTTAATTTTGGTTTTGATATTATACATAAATTATTTTTCAATAAAAATAAATGTATTGATTTTGTAAATTGATTTACAGTATTTTTAAACATTGTTCACCTCGCCAGTAAATTTTACTTCAGAACTCTAAAATTGAAATACATCAATACAAATATTTTTTCGCATTAATAACTATTTTAAATATATTGTCATTTTTATACTTGAAAACTGGGTTAATTCTATTTTCCACTAATAATAAGTATATTTAAAGATTCATTTAAAGTTCCAAAAGAGTAAAGGTTACAAGATTTTTAATAATTTTTCTATATTTTACACAATATTTTTTTTAAATGTTTTAGTAAAAGAAAATTTTAAGTTAGTTGGTCGCAATGACTCGAGAGACTATACTTTTTTAAAAATTTTGCAATAATTTGTTTGTTTCAATTCAGACCCTTACTAATATTATATATAGCAAACACTTTAACAATTGAAATATAACTAGATGTTATTTCTTTTTCTAGATCTGCAATATTTTCTGATCTGCATAGAATATATGTATACATGTTGCCTAAGTTTAAAATTCATTTCTCAACTTCTTCATGCATATTAAATCATACAAACATTTTGGGATAAAGCTGATCCTTTCATATTATAAACCTTTTATTACATGGAGGACACTGAATTATCGTTAGATGTTTCATAAAAATATTCCTCTATAAAAGTAAAATAAGGTTAGCAGAAACGAGAAAAACGTAATCAGACTGTGGAATTAAACTCACAGTTTTGTATTAATTTATTTTGTTGATTTAGTCTGGTATAAATACAATTTTCTTCTGTGGTTTAAATATCAATACTTTTTTAGGATTTTTCCAAGTTATTACAGCATATTTTTTATTAAGTAATCAAAAGGGAACAAGTTCAATTCTCGTACAGGTCAAAATTTCTTTTACCTTTAATTTTATTAAGTAATTAAAAGGGAACAAGTTCAATTCTCGTACAGGTCAAAATTTCTTTTACCTTTAATATAATATCAAAGGTGAAGTACCTATACTGAATAAAGTATCTATTATAAAACAAAATAAATAATATTCACTTATTAATTAATAATTTTATCACATTAGATAAGTGTTAATAATATTGCAAAACCTGATATTATTTGCTATATAACATATTTTTATTCAAAAATCTTATTATAAAATATTAATACCTTTAACATATACATAATAATAAACTGACCATTCGTCCAAAATTATGCCGGATTGTCCGGGAATTGTCTTTGTTCAGCATTTCCGGGAATAGTCAAACCTTTTAAAACTAAATCGGCTGGTCTTTTCATAAAATAATTTAATTAAAATTTTCCCTGGTTTTAAATACTAATTTTTTTATTTATAAAAAAATTGTTTACTGACAATCGGAAAACTTATTTCTTGTGTAAAAATTACTTTTTATTAATACATACATATGTTCACAGAAAATTCTCTGAAACTATCTAGAAGTTTTAAAGTGATTTTTGCTAGTGGCAAAATTTTAGGGCGTGAAATTTGGATCAAATAATGCTTTGGGGTAGACTAATTGTATTATGTGAAAATAAAGTTTTGTGAAAATAATGAACAAAATTGTCAAAAACCGAAATTTCTCCACGTTTAAGTAATAAACACTATTTTTATATTATTTTGTTGTTGAAAATAAAAACTTTTTTAAGTTTTTTTATAATAATATAATCATCTATAAAGTTATTATTAAAATAAGTACTACTTGGAATGTATTACCATAAACTAAATAATTATATAGACGATCAGTTTTATATAAAAATTTTAAGTTTGTTCTTGGAGCCAGTCTATACATTTTTGGGAACAAACTTAAAATTTTAGAATAGCTTAGAATATTTAAAGTAAATATGTAATAGAAATTCCATTTTCATAATGTCTTTTAAAATTCTAAACTATTCTAAAATATTTAGTCTGACATATTAACACAGACTTTATAACTATAAATTATATATACAGTCTGTGGTCTGTGATATTACTTTGAAGTTTTCAAAAAATTTTAAAAATTACACCACCGTTTAAACCACTTATGAAATATCTGTGAACATTTTCTTATCAGAAAAAGCATAACAGTTATCACTAAATAAATATTGAATACAATTAACTAATCCAAATATAGTTTTTGTTTTCATTTAATTGGTTTCATTTTATTTAAAATGGGAGCAAAAAAAATTCTCTCAAAAGTCAAGTCCACTTTCAGATTGTAGAAAATCAATCATCGATTGTACAAAACATAAACTAATTGCATTTACTTAAACTTATTTATTTTTCACTAATATTTAATGGATTTGCTGTGGGTATTTTATTTTATTTTTGTTATCAATTCGTTACTGTCATATCAAAATTAGTAAATTTCCAAAAAATTTTGAAAAAAATTTGGCTATTTACGCTCTACGTCTATCAGTGTGCCGCTCACTATCTCTTCAGGTTATTGTAGATAATAGTATTACATCTTTAATTAGCTTTTAAGGTCCTCTATCACCTATTACTCGATGGCAGATTATTTTCGGGTTCATTTTTATTTTTTTTAAAAATTTTTAATTTCTGATGTATTAATTAAATATCAAAAAAGAAGTACTTATATCGTTAAGATTAAAGTATAATTTATATTATAAATCTCAAAAGAGTATTTGTTTCTACCGCAATAAATATTTTGTTTTTGTTTTTTACTTTTAACTTACTTCATAAACTTATTTGTTATTTTTTTTCTTACTTTTATCATAAGGAAATTCCAACATTTCTGTTATGTTTATGAAAAAATATTTATAAAAATTTGCATAGTTTCACTATGTTTGTCCGTCTGTCCTTTGTCCACAAAACTTCTACATCATTTAAAATAAAGAAATGAAATTTTAACTCCGGATATCATCGCAAAAAAATAATTTCACGGAATAACTTTTCCTGTAACCCTTTTCTTTATGCAACCTCCTCAAGTCCGGAAAAGGCCTATATTTAAATTTTTATAAAAAAAGTTATATAAGGTACATGGGTATATTTATAATCTTAAAAATAAATGGGGTTGTTATACGGTTCTTAAATTTACTGTTGTTTAGGAGCTGTAAATAGTTGAAAATTGAAATTTTGGTTTTTTAAACATTTAAAAAAATTTAAATTCAAATATTATATTTTAACATGAGTTAAAGGTTTTTTTAAAATTGGAGAAAGTGCCTCTTAATTTTTAACCATTTTTTCTTATATAATAAAATTCTCAGATTCAAATTTAAGTGGAAGTCGCTTTTATTGAAATTTAATTACTTGAACTTGAAAATTTTGGACAGTAGAAAAGAGGTTCCTTGAAATATGCATAAGTTTGGTCAGATTCAAAAATTTTCGAGTTTTTCACTACGGAAATTCAGAAGAAATTTTAAGGAGTGTAATTTTGGAAATGTGATTTTTTAGAAATCCCTTGGTTTTTTTCATCACTTGTATGAATTAAAATTCATACCTACCAAAATTATATTTTTACGATTTCTTCAAATGTTTTTTAAAATTTAACGTAAAAGAAAAATAATGGCTAGATGAAAAAAATCAAATAAAATCTTTCACAAAAATCATGTAATTTAAAAAAAAAACTAAAATACTGACATCATCTATTTTTAACGTATGTTTTAGTAATTAATTTTAATTCATCAATTTATTAATAACTTCATAGATATTTCATGTACACATAATTACCGTAAAAAAAAAAAATTGTTTTGGAGGTCATCTTCTAAAAACCAAAAAAAAAACCGGAAGTATTTTTATGTTGAAAGACAGCATTCAAATAACGTTTTTTTTTTTCTTAATTAAAAGTCTGAGAATAAGTTTCAAAAGTTTTTATTTATTAGAACTTACAAATTTTATTATTTTTTTTAAATATAAATATTTAAACTTATAATTTATATTTATCTATTATTCGCTATATAATTCCTTATTCTTATAAAAAAAAAACATATTTACACTAATACTAATTTATTATTTACATTCAAACATTTGATTGCAAAAAAAAAACTGTATGAAATTTTAATACAAGCATTTATGTATTAAAACATTGTTCACAATGGCAATTTAATAAATTATTCTTTATCAAATATATAAACAAACAAAATATATATTTAATTAGTTAGATTAAGTATATACTTTGTACCTATGTATATATGAAATTATTATTTTTTTACTTTTTTTCTAATCAATTACAAAAAAAATTAATACACAAGTACATGAATAAAAAAAAATGATTGATTACACATTTTCTATATGTTAATTAATGGTAAAAAAAATAATTAAATTACTTAATTCAAAAACAAAGTTATTTAAAATAATTAACTAAGTATATAATTGTCAAATGGTTCTTTCACAGAAAAATCTTGAATGATTATAATTAAAAAACTTTTTAAGTAGAAATTAAATTATACTTAAAAAACTTGGAAATTTTAAAAAAATTATGAAATTAATATTAAAATTTAGAATATTTTTTAATAAATCATGTTGAGACCAAATAAAATAAATGAGAATTTCGAATTAATATATGTATTTTGATTTTGCATTTTTTTTTATTAAGTATTAATTTAGTTCATTTTTATTTTTAATTTACAAATATTTACAGTTAATGTACAATATTTGTTATATGACCATCTTAAATTTTTAGATTTGGATCACCTATTTTGATTTTGTCTTTAGTTGTAAAGTACCTTTTAAAAAGCTAAAGAAAGTTAAAATCACACTAGGTATTTTAATTTTATCTCAACTTTTTTAAATAAAATTTAAAAAAAAAATTTAGAATCAGATCAATACAAATTAAAAAACCTCAATTTAGTTTATTTAACGAAAAAATAAAAAAAAAACTAAATAGTATTAATAAACTTTTATTTAAAACAATAAAAAATAAAAATATAATCGAAATTTATTATCAGTTTAAATTTCTAAAAATAGGAAAAAAATTATTAGGTACTTTCAACTATTTTTAATAAAAATAATCTAATAAATATATTAAGATTAATAAATTTATGTATGAAACAATAAAAACTTAAAAAATTTAAAACTATTAATAATCTACAAATTAAGTTGAAAATAAAATAACTTTGGTTACTCAAATTTATAAAGATAACTTTTTTTAATACTTTCTTTATTATTAATAATCATATTTTCGTCACATATACGTTGCATATATTATGACTAGTTCTTGGAAAAAAAAAACTCTTCTATTATATAAAGTTTCAGTAATTCTTTTTTAATTTGTTAAAAGTTTATCTAACAAAAAGAATAATTAATATGTAGTAGTTATATATTAAAATATCAGAATCTTTACATTTTTTTGTTCATTAATAATGTTGTACACAAAATTTGTTCATTTATCTAATTACTTAAAAATCATTTTAAAAAAAATATATGTAAACAATCTTTTTTGCTATACTGATTCAATTTTATCGCTTTTTATAATCTTATCTGGTGCTTGTTTCCTTCTGAATGTAACATATGTATACAAGAGACTACCAAAAACACTGATATTTATACCAATACAGTTCAACCATGAAAATACATAATCACCACCAATAAACATTCCCAAATATGTTACACAAATGTTTTTCAAGCAACCGACAATTGTTGTTGTCAAGGCTGAGTTATATTGTGTACATAAAATTGTACTGTATGATAATATAAAACCCATAACACATGATAACAAAAATTGTATTAAAAAAAGTGGTTCATTCCACAATGGATAATTTAATGCTTTTTTCATATCACCAATAAGATATGTACCAATAATTGCCGGAATTATCATAAATAAAGAATTATAAAACATCAAACCGTATTTTCCCATTTCGTTTGCTTCTAGTTTTTTCTTTGAATATACACCGTTTGCTGCAGTTAAAGCATTTGTAATCATTACAAATACGTATCCGTGCATATTAAATGACAAATCATCACTAGCAGCTAATAATGCACCACCAATCATTGCATAGACGCTTACTTGCACTGCAAATGTCGGACGTACACCTAAAATTTTTAATTCTAATAACATTGTTAGTAAAATTGAAAATCTTCTTAGAGCAGCAAACATTGGTAAACTTAAAGCTTGAGTCCCACCAAGACCA
The DNA here is from genome assembly GCA_963082915.1 of Dolichopus griseipennis. Lineage (NCBI taxonomy): Eukaryota > Metazoa > Arthropoda > Insecta > Diptera > Dolichopodidae > Dolichopus > Dolichopus griseipennis. Next base: position 63,639,318 of record OY720443.1, read on the forward strand.
AACATCATATTTCCAAGATATATCACTGGTAAGGGAAATATTTTCGATAATGTATCTTTATTGAAGTTTGGAAAAGAGACTAGACGTATTTTACGACCAATATATAACACTAATATACTAGCTATCATTTGACCTAAACTTAAAAAAAGAAATGATGGAAAATTATACGATGTTAACACAGTTTTATTAACGACGGTAATCATAAATGATGAAAGCCCATAAAAAACTGCACTTCCAACTTTTTTTAAGTAAGAAATTTTTTGTTCATGTTCATTCGAATTCGACACCAAGGGTATAGTATCACTAGTATCACTAGACGTTGCCATAATTGACTAACATACAACACTCTTCAGTTTTTTAATTAATTTTCACTCTTTCGTTTCCTCAAATTATTAAATCAACATTTTGTTTGTGTTTTTTATTTTTTTTTTTATTGTTTTTGTTTTATGTTTAGAAAAAATTTTTTTTTCCAAAAAAATTTATTTTTTATTTTTTTTTAGTATATATTCACTTTTAAATTTCTTGAATTAAATTTATATTATTTAAATCTTCAATCTTTAATTTTAATAATTACTATAAAAAAAGTTAATAGTGTCCTCGTGGAACTAATAGTTTTTTCATTTAATAAAATATTTTTTAAGAGCCTTCAAAATCTGCTGTCAAAACTCATAAATTAACTTTAATTCCTTGCTCGTTAAGTTAAATCATTAATCCACATACACATACAAAATTAAATACGACTTTTCTTTTAATGGCAAATGTAAAAGTAAACAAAAATATGAACAATGTACAATGTCCACATATTTAAAAGTATTTTATAATGCCGGTATTTAGAAATATCGACATTTTAACAATCTCTGACAAATCTTAACACTAAAGAAAATCTGTTTTTAATATTATACATACCTAAATCTATATAATTTGACTTTTCTTTAATAAAAAATTGATAATTTTGTAAATAATCTGAAATGTCAAATTGTAAAATTATGAAATAAACAATATGATGTGACATTTTCAGTAGTGTCAAATTAAACTACGTTTACATATTGTTTACATATGAATTTCAAAATATTAAAATGAATACTTGTTGTATCAATTTAAAAATTTATTAGCCGGAAGTAACGAATACAAGTATAAAAGTAAATGTGTACTCAATCGAGTATTTTATATATTTTATACATACTTTTATATTGTACTTATTTCTTGTCTTTAACCTACTGTACTCACATTTCTAAATTCTAATATTTTAAAAATTATTTAAGAAAAAAAACTAATATTTTATATTTTAAAATTTATTAATTAGTCTATAGAATTTTAGAATTTTCTAACATAAAAAATATTTGCTAAGTGTAATCATTCACGTTTCTGATTCAAAAACCATTTTAATAAATAAATTTAAAACATTAAAAATACAATGCTTTTTTAACAAACGTACAAATTTAAATTTTACACCGACAAATTTTTTAAAATGGTTTATAAAAAAGTGTGAAACTCGAAATTTTATTTTTTTTATTTTAAAACAGTATACTTATACACTAAATACCGATGTAAAACTATTTTGCTTTGTTTTTCATGTTAATTATTCACTATTGAAATTTTTTTTATACATATCATACCTAATCACCTTAAGAATAATCCATTTTAATATATTCTAATTTAATGATACTTTTTTAAAATTATCTTCTCTCTGCAGTTTTAATATTAGAACGATTTTGTTGAGTTCTAACGCTTCTGTTACCTTTCACTTGATTTAAAGGTTGCTGTTGTGATTTTAATTGTTCATTTGCTACAGAATTCGATTGTTGTAACCTAGAAGAGGTTGTTTGTGGCGTGGGTGTGGAAACAAGAGGTAAAGATGTTGACGATGAAGATGGTGGTACTTGCGAATTTAATTTCGTTTGACCAGTTATAGAAGTTACAGTATTGATTGGTGTATTGTTTGAAGTAGAAGGAACTGTAGGTAATGGTCCTCTTTGTATCACCACACTTCCATTATTTGTTGCGCCGTTATTATTGTTAATAATCATTGTTGCTCCAGGAATTTGTGTTGAGCTCATTACAACGCTTGAAATTCCTGCAGGAATTTCAGTTCTTTTTGGTTCACTCATATTAAGTTGTTCGTTAAATGTCATACAAAATTCACCTATTTTAAGAATTTCACCATTTTTTCCTGAGTATAATGTCAAACATTGCCGCCAAACGGAGGCATATCCTTTTGTTAATCTTACTATATCACCCGGAACAAGCAATTTACCAGGTTCATCCCATACTGAAACGTTTATGGATGCTGTTTGATCAGCCACTTTGAAATTTCGTACCTCCCTATTTTCTTTTGTCAAAGTAGGTGCTCCAACTTCTAATACTATAAACACTACGTTGATATTTTTTAATCCCGGTTTTATGTCTAAAATATTTTTAAATGAAGTGTAATTTTAGAAAAACAAAAATATGTTCTTTCTAGAAAACGTTAAAATACCTTTTATAGGGATACAATCATTAAACATTTTTAAATAAAAGTTTTTATTCTTAAAATGGTAATTAAACCAAATAAGCTATTACAAGCTATCAACTATTTGCTGTTGTATGCAATCTTAAATTTTCTCATCTGTTTGTGACAGTTCGCATTTAAAATCAAATTTAAATTCATGACGCGTTCAGATGTTTAAATTGAAAGAAGAGTTTCAAATTAAATGTTGAATGTTTAATTATATACAAAATTTATTTACAAATAAATTTTTTAAATTTAAGTGTGTTTATTAATGAGTTATAGGACTATCTAGAACAACCAAGGATACAAAAGTATAGATTTTGGATCTCATCAGTTTTAGAACAGTGTTTAATTTTTTTCCGTAAGTGCTCTAATTTATTTTACCTAATTTTTTTTTGTTTTAGGGGGACTTCTCTGTTTTACTTTTTTTTTAAATCAGCTTTGTACAATTCTTTTTTTTTAATTTTAAAAACTGAAAATGTATAACAAAAAACTACAAAAAGCGTTCATTAGTTTTTGTGTTCTAGGCTGTCTAGGTAGTCTTAAAGAGTTTTACGTTAAATTGGTTGCAGTTCTGTACTGGAAACTAATAAACAAACGTAATTAGTTAACCTATGTATAACGTCATAACATCTGTTAACAATTTTTTCACTTTATAAAATGTTAGTTTATTAGTGAGTTCTAGGATTACCTAGAATGACAGGTATTTTTCTGTCCGAAAAAGTTCTATTTTGTCTTCATTAATTTTTCGAAATTGTTCTGTTTTAATTTTTTTTCCAGATCCGTTTTGCATAACTTTTTTGTTATTTTTGTTTTGTTTTTGACATCTGTTTATAAATTTTTATTTGTTTTTCAAGTAAAAATTTTAAAACATTAAACATTTTTACCAAAATAAAAACAAGTTGAACAAACAAAACAAACAAAAATTTGGAAATTCAATAGAATGGAATTATTTGCACAAAATTTGAACAGAAAATTACAAAAAAAGCATTCATTAGTTTTTGTATTCTATATTGTTCTAAGTTGTTCTAAAGTGTTCGACGTTTCATTTTGTGCTGTCCTGAAAACTAATAAACAACTTAATTATTTCCACTCAACTTAATTTTTAAAAAAATTATTTTTATTTTTAAAAATTAAAGGGCTGTAATAAGCCCAGCTAGAATTTAAATCTGTTAAATCTAAGGCGATGGCCACGCAGAAAACGAACCGATTATTTATATGGGATTTTTATAAATATATACGATTATATTTACCAATAGCTATGTTGAGTACTGAATATTATAATACTTATATTATATAAAAATAATATAAATATATGATAAATTATTTTGTATTGTTAAACAATTTTAAATATAAATTTGTAAAACAAATAGGTAGTAAGAAATACATTTAATAAAAGTTTTTGGTTTTTTTTTTTTTTTCGATTGTTTTCTTAATTTTAAAATATTTTTTTCAGAAAAGGGCATTTAAATTAGATTATTTATGCTTTATTTTTTGCAATTTTCAATTTAATTAAATTATAATTATTTTTCAAAATCGTTGCATTCAATAATGCAATCATACAATAATCTAACTTAATCTAACTTAATTGAATTAATTTTGGAATAATTTGAATTACTTTTGATTATTTATTTTAGCCTGTTAATTACAATCCTTTTGTTATCAAAAGTAATGAGTAAATATATTTTAAAGCGAGGAACACATATACAATTAAATTTTAATATAAAGTAATTACAAAGTAATTATTATATAGTTTTATATTAAGTCATATTATATTTCACAAATATTTCTGAATAAAATAAATTTTATCTTCTTTTTGTAAGACCACCTGCTCGCGAAAAATTCGCCCTCCCGCTTTCTGTGTAGAGACGTAAATTTAAAATTTTTTGGTGGCAAAAAATAAGCGTTGTTTTTATTTCTATTTAAATACAAATTCTTCTAAAAATTCAATATTCGATTTTTTTTTTTAAGCGCTAACTGTTAGGCCAATAAACCTGCCTATACCATAGGCACATGTTGGAACAGGGGGATCATATTATATTCGTAGTACTAGAATTGATCGTAATGAATTCCACATACAATTTAAACATGAGATAGTGCTAGGCCTTATGACATGTAGAAACGTCTTATATTTTCAATTATTACAATTCTATTTTTTGTCTATATTCCAAAATTTTGTATTAGTTATATAGTATTTAATATCTGTGAGTTATATTATTCCATTAAATTATTTGTTTATACATTTGCATTTGTTTAAATTGTTATATTAATGTATTTTTTATTAAAGATATATAATTATAAATTTTTTGTTATGACATTAATTTGAACCCAATGGCGAATGGTAGCTGAGTCGAGTCGAAAATCAGAAAATTTTTTCACTTTCACTACGATTCGAACTCGGGCTTTTCGCATGAAAGTTCGCCACTCAACCACTGTGCCACCCAGTCGTATAAAACAAATCAATTTATCAATAAAACAAATTTTTTAATAAGTGCTCGGATAAATAATTTATTTGACTAATTAGCAAAAAAAAAAACTATTTTAATATTAAAAGAAATCAGATCCTTTGTATCAGTGATCTTAAAGTATTCAGAAAACAATTTGCGCTAAGACTTCAAATATTATATGTATTAAATTTATTATATTCAAAAACCTTATTTTTAAATAAATTTTGTTAAAAAAACACTGATATCATTTATTATTTAAATTTTGATTTCACCCATCCATTAAAAAATATCAGCCCTTATTAATTAATTCTTATGTCAAATAAAACACATATATCGTCAGCTGGTTATTTGACAACTTGTAATAAATTTAAATTTAAAAAAAAAAAACAAAAGAAATCAAAAATCTGGTTTTCATTTTCTACGTTTCCCTTTTTCCGACAGTGGTTACTTTTTTCTCTACAAAATTATTCATCTCAACTGTTTTTAATAATTTTGAAATAATAATTTTTCAATTAAAAATGTTATTATTGTAATTAAGGACAAATGTGATATATTTTAAAAGCTTTAACACGAAAAAAGTATATGTAAAAAAATACGTAATAACTAGCAGCTAAGTGAAAAGTCGACATTACCTTATCAAAAAAAAAAAAAATTAGAAGAAAATGAATATAAATTTAAATGGCCATATTAGATTACCAGTACCTGTTATTAAAAAAAAAATAATCGGTGTATTACGTGAAACGGATGAAAATCCTCATAAAAATAATGGAAAAATCATTACAACGACGAATGGTAATAATTTAAATGGATATGCCCGAAATACATCTATTGTTAATGAACACGGAAATCTAGTCGATATTTGTAAACGTCGTATGGATTGGACACGACAATGGTTAATAAAAAATCAATTCATGCTGGCCGAAAATCTATTGCCTGAATTAAAAGCTAATGAAATATATTATTTTAATGACTATTTTAAAATGACTGAAAAACAATTTAGATACCTTGTAGTAAAACTTGCTCCAATAATAACTAAAAAAGAACCACAAAGAAAAAAAAAATTTTTTAGTGCAGAAGAAAGATTAGCAATATCATTAAAATATCTTGCTACTGGTATGAAATTAAAAACTAATATTTCAAAAATATTAAATTTTTGTTTAAACTATATATATAATGTTTATATGAAATTAATTTTAGTTTAAAAAAAAAATTAAGTTTAATTAAAGTCGTCATAGTTTTCCCATCAACTAAATTTTAATAATTTTAAATTTCATCAATAATTAAATTTATTAAAAAGTTTTATATACTATAAATTTTATTTTTAGTTATATCTATATAATAAGCATTTACACTATGCGCATTAACTCATATTTAATTTTTTTTTACTCATTTTAGGAGAATTTCACTCATGCAAGCATTATTGTTTTAAAGCATCTCAAAATGTTATACAAACAATGATAACAGATATTTGTCTAGCAATTTACGAAACGTTAAATAATGACTATATTAAAAGCCCAAAGACTGCTGATGAATGGCGTGAAGTATCGCAAGGTTTTTCAAAAGAATCAAAACTGCCAAACTGTACGGGCTCCTTAGTAGCACGGCATATTTTATTTAAGAGACCAAAACAACCAAATGTACGTTATAATCCTAAACATGTCGATGATAATACGATAATATTGATGGCAATTGTGGATGCTTATATGAATTTTATATATGTTGATATCGGTCAAAAAAGTCATTTGGAAGATCGTAAAATATTCGAATCATCTCAATTAAAAGAACGCATTGAAAATGGTTCATTAAATTTACCATTTAATGATAAAATACCAAATGAAAATAAAGTGCTTCCCAGTTTTTTTGTTACCACAGATAAAATGCCATTAAAAACTTATTTAATGAAGCAATATAATCGTAATGAAAATACTAATTTATTTCTAAGTGGAACAATTAAAAGCGGAAGCACATATAGTAATGAGGATTCTCATGACGAAACAAATGTTATGCCTGAACAATTGCATTTTGATTCTAAAATTAATAATATTAAAAATAAAGGAGATTCAACATTAGCAAATTTAATAAATATGTTTCCTATATTAATGGATCCATTTAAATTGGATCGTGAAATGGCTAAGAAAGTGACGTTGGGTTGTATAACATTGTATAATTTTTTAAAGAAGACTAATAGAGAACTAGGATTTTTAAATCATATAACAAATCAAGAACCAGATCATGAAAAAACTAAGTGTTTTGCGCCAATTCAAAAACAAGATACCAGCGAAAGTAATGACATATTAGCGCAAACACAAAGAAATTTTTTAACATTCTACGTTAATAAATATTTGGTTAACATATAATAATAATTAGAATACACAATTTTTTTTTAATTCGTTATAAAAAAATTTCCTATTTCAGTACATGTAGAGAATTTGATAAAATTAACTATATTATAATTATTTCGAAAATTTTTATGTTTCCTTTTTCAATTAAATACATAGTTTTCGATATAAACATACATATATATTTTAAAATATGAATGCGATTGAGGATGCAAAAAAAATTTTATATGTAAAACTAAGCAATTTATTTTAAATTTAATTTTATTTTTGTTTAATAAATTTATTAAATAAAATAATGCAAAAATTCATCATTTAAGTACATATAAATTCATAAAATTTTAATGATTTTGTTTGATTAACTTTTATATACATTAAAAATATTGTGTTAAGATTTAGAAAATACATGAAAAATTGATAAAAAAAAAACCTTTTATAATACTAAATTATTAATTTGTTATCCTCATTATTTTAAGTGACTTTAATTTTGAAATATATGGAATACTTAAAACAAAATTTTTAATTAATACCAACTAAATTTTTTATTTTATTTACTACGAACAGATATCTGCTTTTACAGTTTATCTGGAATTCATTTAATAATTTTTACTTAGTATAAAGTTAAATAATAAGGTCATCCAAAGTCGGAAAATCCTGAATATCTAAGATTTTAAATAATTTAATTATAAATTTTAGCATTTTTTAATTTCTATAATAATTCAATGACATATTTTTTTGTTTATATTTCCATACGTTGTAATTTAAGGTTTTGCTTCATTTTTTATTTTATTCTCAAAAATTTTAAAATGTGTTTTGTATTTTTTGTTGATACGAAATTTACAGAGTTTAATAAATTATGGTTTCAAATATTTGTTTTTTTTTGAATAACTTCATTATTTGAAACAATGTCAACTCTTTCAACAACTTCATCTGCTAACTTTGTCCATTTATTTTTTTTTAATTTAGATCCAGAAATATCTAAATAATTAGAATCATTTGGTTTATTTACATACGTAAACGACTCATTCAAATTTTTGGTTTGTTGATTTAAACTCTGCACAATTTCTCGACAATGTTGGCTCGTTCCACTTCCAAATTTCTGCATAATTGATTGTCGAGTACAACACAATTTACATGTCCATTTATTCGCTTTCTTTAAAATATCCACCTTAAATAATATCATTTATCAAATATGCCGCCAATTCCTGTAAATTTACCTGGAAGATTTCGCATTGGTAACATTTTACAATACAAAATTCCTGAGGCATCATATAAGAATTTATTTTTAGTGATATGTATTGTGTGTGTGCTTAGTCAAAAATTTAAAAGCAAAACAATTTTAAGAGTTTGAAAGTTTCAAAATATTTTGAAAACAATTCTGAAAACTAAGATTTGACAATTCATTATCAAAAGTGCAATCAAATTTTTTTTTATATATATCATGGTATATATACACTTACAGTTAGCTGCATTTTTTGGATCATATGTTAAGTGAAGTAGGCTGAAGGAGCGTTTTGATAATATAATTACTAATTGTTTATATAGTGTACATAGTTTTTCTTCTACAAAGTTTTTGCCGTTTTCAGACTACGTTTCTAAAAAAAATATTCTATTTATACATTTTTCAACTGAGCTGTCAACTTTGTTGAAAAAAATATTAACAAACTTTCCTTGAACATAATTATAACCAGTACAGTTCAAGTAACGTATACATATATGGATTAAATAGTCCAATACTAAAACTGATACGAAGACCCTTAAATACCCTTGACGACTCCCTTATGTTTTAACTTACTTATAATCTTAATTTGGAATTTTAATAATTGCAGCGATTATTTTAGAAATTACTTTAAAAAATTTAACTTTTATTTATTAATATGAAAAATGTAAATATTTACCTTTTGTTTATAAACTAACTTGTTGTCATCAGTTAACTTTAATTGAATTATTTAAAAACTATTCCTGAGGTTTATTATTTTTGAAATAATTGAATTAAAACATTCCGTTCGTTTATTCCATTTTTTTGAAAAATGTAGCAAATTTTTTATATGGCCATGTCATTTTTCTAATTTTTTGATTGGTTCAAAAAGCAAACTAGTCAAATTAGGCAAACTAGGAATTGAAATGTCAAAAATATTAAGTTTAATTTTTTGTTTGTGAAGAGACCTATTAATTATATTTTTATTGATATTATAATTTTTAAGATTTTACTCATAATTAAAATTATTTTAGTACAATAAATATAATTAATTTCATAAGAAACCCTACCTTTTGCGGTAAATTTTTGACAGCTTTTATCTATATGTCACAAAACAGTATAAAGAAAATGAAAAATTAAGTCAAAGTCAAAGAAGTAAAGAACGTTCTTAATAAAGAATGGTGGATGTCCAAAAATAATATAGGTTTTCCAAATCAAGAAAAATATTGCAAAAATCATTTTTTGTTTCAAACATATTAAGTAAATTTCAAAGAAAAATTGATTTTTATAATATATCCGACCAAAAAGGTCGATATTCATCAAACTGGCTAGAAATTTTTTGAGCTTAGTTGATGAAGAATTTGTTTATAATGTGAGGAGAGACATTAAATCATATTTAAAGGAAAAACAATTAAATAAACGGTAAGTAAAATAATATATGGATATATTTTTTAATATTAAAATATTTAATTTTTAAAATGCCTTTTTATTTAAAAAAAAACTTTATAAAAGTTTAAAAGTATAAAGAACGAAATCGTATGTCTAAAGTTAATACATTTAAAATTTCAAGGACTTTAAAAAAAAAGTTCAAATACCCTGATTTTTATATTTTCCCATCAATATTAACAATTGTGGTATTTTGTTTAATTAAATCTAAAGAAATTAATTGAATAGTTTTCTGGTTTTTTAATAGAATAAGAAAGCCTCTAAAGGTTTATTTAAAATATACTTATCCATCTTTCTACAATGTATTATTAAAATTTAACGGATATATAATATTTTTAATTACTGCATTAATACGACTTTATTTAATTCTCTCTTCACAGTAAACAGAATAATACTTATATTGAACAGGTATTCCAAAATTGCTCAAAAAATTTTACTCTTTATAATAGTACTAGTAGTACTTCGTACCTTAAACCACTACTTTTTTATGTAGTTTTTTCGTGTTTTATATGCATATGCATTGCAATATGTAATACGAAAAAAATAAAACGATTGAATAATATAATAAAAATTTCCTTATGAATTATAATATTATTTTTTATGCCCCAAACATAATAAATTTAAAAAGTGAACAATTCATTTCATATTTACTTTATATTTAAAATATTTTTAAACAAAAATTGAATAATACAATTTCCTCATTAAAGTTCTTTTTAAATTAAATATTAATAATTTATGTTTAGGTAATTAAATAATAAATACAAAACAAATATTTCAATATTGAAAACCATTAACAAAAATAAAAACATAGGTATATTGCGATGTGCGAAAACGTTAAAGAAAATTTTAAATTGTAATTATTTGCGTACATACCTATGTTTTTTTATTTTAAAAGGTATAAGTTTAATATAATATTTTAAAAGTTAAAAAAAGATTTTGTTTATTGTATATTTCAATTGCTAAAGGAATTAGTGTAATAAAAGGAAGTTACTTAACCAACCCAACCGATTAAATTTTTTTTATTTGTAAAGTTGAATCTCCGAATTCCGATCCTTTTAAGGATATATTTACATACATATACATAAAGAATTATGTTTGTATAAATAATAATAATTATTAATATAAAATTAGACTATTGCAATGTGCCGACTGATTAATGATTAATAAATATATGAAACTAATGAGTACTTAAATTTTAATGTAAATTGTTTTATTCTTGTATGTTTATTATTAAAATCGTTAAAAAAAAATCTTTTATTGATAGGTAATTTTAAACTAAAAATGCGTTATAGACAATTTGTTTTGCAAAATCTTATTTAACATTAATTTTATTTTTTTTTCTTTGTTCATATATTTTTTTATCAAGCAATTTTATTTTTTCGTTCTCCTTTTACACTGTTACGTAAAGCAATAAATATATATTTTATAATTTCCACAGTTTTTATTTTTAAGCCATTGTTTTGAAGCGGAATGGAAGAAAAATTAACAAAAAAAAAATAACTACATATTATGTTATGTGTTTTATTAATATATTGAGCCACTTTTTTTCTCTCCTACCTACAAAAAATGTTTATTTTAAAAAGAATGTGTAAAACTAGTTTCAAAGAGCTTTTGATCATATACCTACATGATTCTTTTTAATATGTATTTTGTATTTTTTTTTTGTTTTAATTTTGAATTTACTTTTCTACATTCGAATGACCTTTACATAATAAGTATGAATTATAACTGTCCTAAATAAAATAAAAAAAATATATATATATATTTAACTGCTTTTAAAGCTTTGTTTTTGTTGATTCACTTTGCAGTTGCCAAAAAAGTAAAATTTTAAAGTGAACAATTGTTGAATGGAAGAAGTTTTAAATGCAATATGAGTATTTTAAATGCTGACCTTCACTTTGAATTCTTTTTGGAAGTATTTTATTAAATATATATTTCTGAACGTTATCATATATAATATAAATACATAAGTAGAGTATGCATGTAAAGGTAAATCAAATCATAAAGTTATTTAAAAAATATAAAAACTTCTAACTTAGAAAATAATATTCAAATTTCCGGAAAAATAAATAAATTTTTTCAATTATTTTTTCAATAACAGCTATAGATCAAAAGAAAATTTGAAGTTTGTACAAAATTTTACAAGTTTTGGTAGTTTTTCTCGGTGCCAATTCCATATTTTTACCTAATAATTTTATTTAATTGTACTTTAATCTTCCATCCTTTTATTAAAGCTTAACTTTTTCAATTCATTTAACTATGCATGTAGGTAATATTATGCTCTTTTCTGCAGAGTATAGAATAAAACCAAATTAATATCTGTTTTAAAAGAAATATTAATAAATACATAAATAAAAGTCGAATTTAATATTCAAATAAATTAATATGATTGATTCCATTATTTCCATGACTTCGTTACCAGCGGAATAACATAGTATCCTAAAATAAGCTATAAACCATGTTATAGTTCAAAAAAATAATACATATGTGTAAATAAAAAATAAAACTTGTAAAGTATTATATTTCTTCGTACAAGGATCTTCATTGTTTTTTCATTAAATATTAAGAAATTTCTTGTATTTATCTTCAGCTCAATAGGTATTTTCCATAAATTATAAGCTTGAAAAATTTTTATAAATTAATTTCCAAGTTAAACAATTTTTTTTTTATTTTAATATTAACAAATGAAAATTTTAAATAAATACATATTTATTGCTGCATTCTAAAACTATTGATGCTTATTCAATTGTATTAAAATTTGTGGTCTTGTAAAAACAAAGTAACCTAAGTATTACTCAAACAAAACTAATTTCAAATATCGCAATTACATATATATATATCAATTATATAATTTTAATTTTTTGAAATTGTGGATCTTAATGAAATAAATAAGAATATAATCATTATATTTTATAAACTTAATTTATTTATAATTTTAATTAAACAATTGTTTGTTATTTTCTTATTAGAGTTTTAATATTCCCACCGGTAAATAATTATCGAAGATTTCTAATTCATCGAACTTGTGAAGAATTTATTTTAACACATCATTTGGTAACATTTTCAATTGGTTCTGGTTTCGAACGGAGGACTGTTGTTTGTTATAAAGATCAACTTCAAGTTCCACTTGGATTTTCATCATCTGATAAGTAAGTTCTAGATTTGAAATGTTATCAATTCATAAATAAAAAAAAAAATAAAAATAAAAAATTCACATAAAAAATTTTTAATTATCTTAAAATAGGAAAGACGAAAAGATTAAAAATTGGAGAGTATCTGACATCAAATTAGATACAAAAAAAAAAATGGGTGTTGAAAAAAATCACGAAAGCAATGCAATTCACAGTAAGTTTTTATGTGATTATAAAAAAATATATATTTTAAAATAATTCAATTGAAAACGCCAGATCAGAATGGTATTTTAAATATTTAAAGTTAATATAAATGTTATTGTAAATAAATTGAATTTTTGAACTTAAAAATTGCATTCAAAGAAATCGCTTTTTAGAATTTCAATCAAATCAAATAAACCATATTATATAAAAATTATGTAATCAAAAGGGTTTCCTTATTATTTTATTTTATTTTTTTTACTTTCACTTATAGTTTAAATAATTGCTTTTTTAGTTTAACAAATTTATTGAATCAGGAAGTTTAATATGTTAGCTAAAACAAGAAAATAAGCGAAGCTTTGAAAACTAAAAATTTTATACTATAAACATACATAATATATACCTCAAAAGAAATGATACTTTTACATTATTAATTTTTTTCCTTCATTTAAATGCTTATATACGAGTACATACATAATATCATCTTAATAAGCATCTATAATATTATGAAATGCATAAAGATTAAAGATTGCAAATAAATTTTATTAAACGTGAATGTCATATACTAACTTGCCTCTTTTTACTTTACCTACTTATTTCACCTATTTTGTAATTGAATATAAAAAAGCTTTTTTTACTCAACAATTTTTATATTTCCCAGTTCCAACAATTTTTCAACCTAAAAATTTTAAATCAAAACTTTAGTCATTAACAAAATGTTATTTTGAACGGTTGGCTAATGACTGGTGTATAATTTGAGTATTTATTCATAATAATTTTTGCATTATAATATTTGTTTTGTAAATAAATACAGAAGTTTTATATAAAAAACTTGTTATTATGTAATATTGTTAAATTTGTTAGTTAAAACAATAAGTTATTCCAGATATTTTTTTTTGGATATTGGTATTTTTTGTTATATTATTATGATTACAAGTTAATAAACAATTAAGAATTAAAAATATATTTTAAAATATTTATTACAAAAATTTTTTATTTAATATTCGTTTAATGGGAATTAAATAAGCAAAATATTACGGAAATACAATTTAAAACTGATTAGAAAATCAGTTAGTTTGTTTAATTAAAATGATTACGATTTTCAAAATAAATTGCAATAGAAAGAAATTAAACATTTCATTTCAATTTTTTTCTCAAAATAACTAAGTTATAAAATTACTGATAAAGTGAGTGGTATTTTAAAAACAATTTATCGTTTGGTTCTAAAGGTTAAATTGCTATAAAAAAAATTTTAAAATATGTATTTACATTTTTTTTTATTTTCTAACCATTTAATTCAGGACTAAAAAATTTATATTTTAATTAGGTAATCAATTTTTTTTTTTAAATAAAAATTTATTTATTATTTTAAATTATTGTAAGGTTAATTTTTTAAAACAAATCTAATAGAAAAAAAATAATGAAAAATTCAATGAAATCATATTTTTTAAAATACATTATATATATATATACATACATAAATAAATAAATGAAATTGATTTGATGAAATAGAAAAAGTTATAATTATTCTAATAAATAAAATTAAATATTAAAAATCAAAAAGACATTTCAACTTTTATTTGATTTAATTGATTAAGTGACTATAATAAGTATATGTATTTTAGAAACAATTTTGACTTATCTAAATCTGCATATATGTATCTAATTTGAACTTTTTTATTTTCATTAACTTTTGTTTTTGTCTATTATTATTATTTTGTTAAAACTTTTATTCATTGTAAACGGTAATAAATTAATTTTTCATTATGATTTTTTTTAAATTGTACGCATTTTAATATAAAATTAATTTAATTTAGCTTTTAAGTGATCTGGTTTTCTTTATAAATTTTTTTAATTACATATAATGCAACTTTGTATCGTACTATACATATTTTACTTTATTTTTTTTTCTTTTTTTAAATAATTAAAAAACGTGGTTTCCATATTTAAAAAGTAAACTTTTTTTTTTGGCTAACTTATCTATGACAAAACAAAAATGTAAATAAAATTTTAAATGTTAATGTTGAAAAAAATATAAATAAATAAATAATTTATAAAAAAAAACAATTGAAAAATTGAAAGTGATATATTTATGTATAATATGTATGTATTAATGTATACATGATGAAAAAAAAATCGAGGTCATTTCGAACATTACTACATAATACTTTTTTTTTTTTTATATAAAACAAATTTTCTTCATTTATAGTTTAAATACGTACAACTTGCACTTCAAACTTAATCTAGTGACTTTGTGTTTATTTAGTGATCGTGGTAATTTTTAAAATTTTATGTTTTAAATAAAGTAAATATGGTTGTAAGTAGCAAAACATATTAATTAATGAGTAGTTCTATGATAAATTAATAAAATACATTGGTATGTACATAAGTATATACAAATTTTTATAACGTTTTATAACTATGTACTAATAGAAGAAATAAGTTTTATACTAAAATTGAATGTTTGAAAACGAAAGCTTTCATATTTTTTTTTTTTTTTGAGAAAAAGTACTCAATATTCTCAAAACAAAAGATAAGTTAAAATAAAATTGATCAAAATAAACTTTTATTTGTAGTTTATTATTTTTTTTTTTATTTTATTTATACATTTATAAGTGTGAGTAACTTACTAGTTGCAACATAACTTGATTGTTATACGCTACAAATAAATTTTTTATGGCATAATAATATTAAATAATCGCTTGGTACCTACCTAGTTATTTTATTTTTGCCGGTTCTTATTTTTTTTTTAATATTAATTACATAATTTTAATGTAATAGTTATTTTTTGTTTACATTTAAGTTGTAAGATATAATATAGGTTAATTAAATCTGTTGATTATGTAATAAAAATATATTTATTCCCTTTCATTGTATATATTGCAAACTGAAATTTAGTTTTTTAAAATTAGTAATAGTTAATACAACGGATTATGAAATAAATAAAAACCAAAATTTAACTAAAAGTATTGTATAGGACTTAGTTCACTAATATTAAATTTTTTTTTCCAGGAACTACTATAGAAAAATATTGTCCTCCACCTTTACGAAAATGCCAAGAATCTAATGAACTACAAAATAAACAAGTTAATAAAACGAAAGCAACAACGATAAATCCAGTAATTGAAAATAAAAGTGAATGTACTCAACAAACAGAAATATTATCTGAAAGTAGTTCAACTACTTCTAAAAACAGTAATAGCAGCACTAGCATTAATATAGTAAGGTAAAATTAATACAATTTTGTTTTAATTATATTTTTGTTCATTGTTTATTTTGTTTTATACAGTACAGTTGGTACAATATTAGATAATTCTTTAATTTTATACTTTAGTATATATTTTAAATCATACAGTTTAGGAGTTGTATGAATTTTACATTTTTTTTTTGCTATTAATGGTGATACAAGAAATTAGAGAAATAGTAGGATTCCGGTTTTATAATATTAAATACTGTGTCAGGTTTGTATTTATATTAAAGATTTTATGGCGATTTGTTTTGTAATATTGTATTTCTGAAAGTTGAATTAAAGTTCCAAAAGCTTTAATTTGTTTGCCGTCGAAGTTTTGTCTTAGTTTATAAAAATTTTTTTGATTATTTTCACAAATATGTTATTTATTTATTTATTTTCATCATTGGAAATTTTAATTTTTTTTCAATTTGTTTAAGTAAAAATTATTCTATTCAACCAACACAAATATGTGAAAGTATTGAATGTGACGTTCATATTCTTCCAATTCTTTAATAATAATAAATAAGTTAAGATAGGATAAATTCCTTCTTTCTTTTATGAAAATTAGTACTTAATTCTTCAATCAACTAATTATTCATTAAAACAGATTTTAAAATATGTAGAATTATAACAACGCATCCGATTTTGAATATATTCAATTCTATTTATTATATATTGTAAAAATCTATATTTGAATTTAAAACCAAATAAAATTTTATTTTTCACCCTTTTACTGGAAGGTTGGCACTTTTACCATTGTGTAAATCCAGCCAATAATCTTTAAGTTAAAATTATACATATTTACAAAGAGATTAAAAATTAAAATGATTAAAATTTTATTAATTATTTCTAATAAAATATTAATATTAATTATTTCTAATAAAATATTAATATTAATTATTTCTAATAAAATGTAGGCCAGCAAGACGTGAAAGGAGACCAGATCGTGAAGTGTATGTTCCAAGGGCTCGTCGCAGTCAAACCTCAATTCCAAATCAATCCAATACAAACATATCTCCATTACCATCTTCTTATAATAATCGTTCTATATTAGAAGAAAAAGTTTTATCAACAACAAATAATAATAAAAAGATAAAAGATCTAAATCACCAATGTCCCGAAGATCAATATCAGCAAAATTATCATCAGAATCCACAACAAAATAAATCTCAAAAAAATCCAATAGCAGATGATAAACGCCATTTATCAAGTACAACATCAACGACAAGTGTAATAAAGTCAACATGTGAGGTAGTTTCAAATAAGCCTGTGATTATAACAAAATCATCAAAAATAAATAATTATTGTGATAACAAATCAACTGATAAAGTAACAAATTCAAATAATTTTACAGAAAATTTATTACAAAATCAAAAACAAATAATCACCAAAAAAAACAAAACTGTTAATTCCGAATTAGTTAACAACTGTGATAGTTTGGATGTTATACAAAAAAGTATCAATAGTACAAATACTGTAACACGAACCCATCAACAAAATCGACATCTACTTATTTCAGATATGAATAAAACAAATAAAATGTCGAATCATCAGCGGGAGAATTCTTCAACATTAAGAATAGAAGACGCGAATAAATTTAATAATAAAGTTGACCACGATGCTTTGGAATTAGAAAGAGCATCCAAAGTGAATTTTTCTATTTAAATTTTTAATTTTTTTATTTTAAACAGAATTTTTGTAGGAAATTAACCGTAGCAATAGAAGGATCATAAAACAAACTTTTAAATCAGATGTTCTTGAAATTCCAGAGGCAAATTTTAAAAATACAAATGCAGTAGATTATATAGCTAACGCAAATCAAGACGATAAACCTGCCAAATTTAAAACGGTTGATCCTGAAACAGACGATTGGGACAGTATATTTGATGATAATGGAGAATGTTTAGATCCAAAGCTCATAGAAGAACTAACAGCAACTGTTGGAAAAGTTCAAATTGATACACCTAAATCGGATTACTCGGTACTACCGATTTTAAAAGAATTAAAATTTATTTTATATTGTTCTATATGTCTCTTTAGGCCTATCTAATGAAACAAGATATACTAAGTGAAGAAGAGTTTCCACATGTTCTGGAAATTTCAAATTTTCCAGTTGAATTTAAAACACAAGATTTAATGATGATATTTTCAGGCTATAAAGAATCTGGTTTTGATATAAAATGGGTGGATGATACCCATGCTTTGGCTGTGTTTAGTAGTTCTAAAATAGGTTAAATTTATTTTAAAAATCAATAATTGCAAACATTTTTTATCCTTTAAATTTTTTTATAAATATTTTAGCTGCTGAAGTTTTAGCTAAGCACCATCCACTTGTTGTATTAAAACCATTGGCAGAAGCTACTTTTGAATCAAGAACTAAAGCTAAAAAATGTTCAAGTTCTTTGCAGCCATATAGACCAAGGCCAGAAACTTGTGCAGCATTAGCCCGTCGTTTAGTAACAGGTGCATTAGGTGTTCGACTTAAGACTGCTGCACAAGAAAGAGAAAATGAAAAAAGAGTTCTAAAAGAAGCCAAAGGTTGTATATTTGTTTGATATATGTATTTAAAGTAAGAAATTTTATATCCTATTCCCAAATATTTTAGAGCGAAAACTTCTAGCTGCCAAACAACGGGATGAAATTTGGGAAAGTTAAATAATATTATTTGTGCAACAAAAGTAAAATAATGATATGTATTTACCTAAATAATTTTTAGTCAAAGTATTTTTATAATTTTCTTATAGTAAAATTTTATTAAAAATTTTTTTTTTTAGATTCATAAAAATAAATAAAAATGTATACATGTAATAATTTAAAAGTAGTGTCAGGGCATTTTTTATTTGTATTTTTTTTTTGAACAACTGAAAACGTATGATCAATTTTTGGCTTATGTTAATATTTTAAAATTCCAAAGCAGAAATATTTCCTTGATTTATGATTCTATCTAATGTTAAAATTAAACAATATATTTCTTAATATAGTAACTTTAGTTATTTTCTCATCTTTTGCTAGTTTAATAATTAAAATATTTATTTTGTAAAGAGTATATTTACATAAATATAATAATTCAAAATAATTAATATTTTTAAATGTGAGCAAGTGCAATATTTTATTCAAAATTATATATAAATTAAGAATGCAATATTTTATTCAAAATTATATATGTAAATTAAGAATGCTCTCATTTATTATTTAACTTTTATGAAATAGGTTAAGTTTTTTTAAGTTATCAAACAAAATGTAAGAGAGTGTAATAAACTTCTATCTCTTTATGCTTTATAAAATTTTTGAATTAATTAACTTGTTTTAATAAAATAGACAAATAAAATATTTTTAAAATGAAGTCTTAAGTAGAAAAATTTTTTTTTTTTGAAACCCACATTTTCTAAGTCGTATCATACGAATAAAATCGTTAAGGCTAACGGAACGGAATATGGATAGTTATTTTATATTGGTATGTAACGTTAAACTAAATAAATTTAATACTTTAAAATACTGCTGAAGTTAGAAAAGCTAGTTCCATATCTTATGTATTTTCAGCCCTCAATGACCTGTGATTTGAAAACGAAATTATGACTGGTTGTTTAAAAATAAATTTGTACTTTTTGTTAGAAAAAAAACAAAATATGTACCTACTTATAAAATTAAAAAAAAAAATTGCGACATGTTATTAAGCCGCCCACTTTACAGTAAATTACTCATTATTTTCATCGCTTTTGGATAGTGTGTAAAGTGTATTTTATAAACCACGATTTTTTCGAAAATTCGGCACAGTTCGTCTTTTTGCCATATAGGTACATACATACCTACGTTTCAAAGGAATTGTGATTGTGTTTCTTTTTCTCAAATTGAAATTTCTCAAAAGAAAAGGAACCATTTAAACTAAGAAAACGGTAAGATCGGAACAGGAATTTTGTACAATCGGTACAAAATACACTCTACCCCTCATTCCTCAACGAATAAAGTTTTGTTATGCTACTAATTGCAGTTTTTGTTCAACTTTTTTAGGTCTTCAAATTATAAAATTGTATTTTTATTAAAACCTTATTTTTAAAATATATATGTACATAATAAATGTTCAATAATACAAAACAAATTATGTAAAATAATAAATGTAGATGGTTATACTCTAATGAATTTTAAATTTACAAATGTTGTATTTTAACAA
The DNA here is from genome assembly GCA_963082915.1 of Dolichopus griseipennis. Taxonomy (NCBI): domain Eukaryota; kingdom Metazoa; phylum Arthropoda; class Insecta; order Diptera; family Dolichopodidae; genus Dolichopus; species Dolichopus griseipennis. The sequence goes on from OY720443.1 coordinate 63,659,965, forward strand.
CTTTTTCAGACCACAATTCAGTTCGATTTTAGCTAAAAAAATTCGCTTAGGTAACTTCGCTTTAGCAAATTTGTCCTACCTTTCGTAATTCATATTAAATTAAAAGTTTATTTACATGCAAATTACTTTGCATAAAAAAAAATTTTAAACAGTCATTTCATTCATCAAAATCCTTGAATCATCAAAATCATCATGAGTGATGTTAATAAATCTTGTTAATTATCTATGGAATAAATCTTCTATACTTAATGTACAGACAGTATTGTAATATAAATTCAAAATACAATACAGGTGCTAGCGTAATTTGAAATGTTTTTAAATATAAATAAAAATATTAAAGAAAATGCTTTGCAAAATTTGCCGTTTTTGTTAATGCACAATCAACAATGAACATACGGCAAAGTAGGCACTGCACTAGGATTAATTTATTTTATTTATTTTTTTTTAATAAGGAATATCTTAGAATATTCTGAAATATATAATATAAGGTATATAATATAATTCCAACAAAAAATTTCTCTTAAAATTCTTCGTTCTGAAACCATAGTTTTATACTATGTTTTTTAACAATCCAAATCCATATTTACTTTTTAAGTAGTTTTATGCGATAAGGAGAACCTAAAAATCAATGATCAGGGTTTGTGTGGTTAGTGGTACACTGATACTCAGTGAGATTGCAAAAAGAATCTTATAAGTACTATTTTTTCATAATTTTTTTATTAAGTCAATTGATCCTTTTCAGTTTCAAGTTAAAATAAAATATCTATACTGAAAAGTTCAATAATATTAAAACGTAGTTTTCGAAATCTTTTCAATAATCAAATAAAAAAGTACATATTTATTATTTCAACAAAACTTAATTGTTTTATATTGTAAAAGAAATAAAAGGTATTTGCGTATTCTTCAAATGTTTATATGCAAATATGTATATGTATACAATGCAATGTTAAATGCGTTGTTACTCTAAATGCTACTGTTAATTATTTTTTAAATTATGTTGTGTTGCTCTATGGTGTTGCTTGATAATGGTTGCTATTCTAATTTAAATCAAAGTAGTGAGTAAAGCAATTAGTGATTAATGTCATTTGTCAACTGGGTTAATATCGCAATTCACAATCGAATATATTTAAAAATTTCAGGCATTTTATATAAAAAGTGTTTCAAAATAAACTTTAAGAAAGAAATTTTAAATTAGATTTTACTTTAAAAATATTGTTTCTTGGTTCTATGATAAAATAAAATTAATAAGATATAAAATTAAATTTATTCATATTTTATATCATTGCAAAAATAATTCTTTAGTTTAAGAACATGATATGGTGAAAGTGTTTAAAAACAATTTAATATTAGAAGATATGGATGAAATTGAAGATTTTTTAAATGGAGCATTAGCTACTTGGGTAATGTGTTAATTATCTTATAAATATATTTTTAAAATTTAATTAATATTTTGTTAAATATACATAACATTTATTTTAACAAGTAATATTATTTTTTTTTTTGATCGAATTCGATAATTAGTAACATAATTAAACTGTTCTGCTAAACTTTATTTAATTTCGTTGTTTTATTATTATATATATTAATCAATGGGGGGAATCCATGTGATATTCCCAAAGTTGAAATTTTTAAATAAAAATTTGTGCTTCAATTTAAAAAATAATATTCAATTATTAATATTTATATTAAAAAAAAAAAATTATGGGTATGCATATTTATATCGAAAATAATTCTTTTTTATTAAACATTTTTGTTTTAGTAAAAAATTTAGATGGCGATGCAAAAAATAAAATATTGTTGAATTAAGAATTGAAACTAGATGTTACAATAATAATATATGAACATTTATTTTTGGTTTTAGTATATTTTTGAATAAAAAAATAGATTTTTATAAATTTTGCTTAAATATTTTTGTTTAAAACAATATTGTAAATAAGTTTTATAAAAAATTATAAATTTTATTCAAAACTGGAAGTTTGCTTATAACGTTTTTTGCTATTCATTAATAAAATTTTAGTTTGTATTATTTAAATTGGTATTGTGAAGAATACCTTTTATTAAACATAATTAATTTTTATTAAAAATTTTTAAAAACAAAGTTTTACTGTACATTTTTATTTTTGAAAATTTTATATAATTTGACCCAAAATTAAATTAGGTTTTTTGCATAATTTTTATATTTCATATTTATACGCGAATTTTCACTATTATGTGGTAAAATAAATAATTTTGTTTTATTTAGTTGCAGTCAGTATTGTATATTTTAAAAATAAGTTTTGCTTTTTTAAAAAGGATTTATTTAAAATGTTGAAATTAACACAAAAATAAATTAATGTAAAAATTCTTCCAGCCATTTGATTAAAATTATGTGCATTAAACTTATAAATAATTTATATTATAAGTCATAATAACAATAAACAAATTAAATTTTAGTCTATCTAAACTTTGAAGACAATGCTATGAGCTGTCATGTAATTAATTCGCTTATAGGATAGTGTAAATTAATTTATGTCAAAAACAGATTGAATTTAAATTGAAGTAAAATTCATCTACTTGTTTTGATTTTGGCATACATACATATTTAAAATTATTTATATTTTTAAACTAGAAAAAAAGTGTTATTAAACAATGACCATACATAAAATGTCATTATTATTATTATTTATTTTTTAAAGTTTCTTACTTTAGGCGTGAACATTTTTTTCAAGACAAATTTTTTAAATCTTATACATAAACGAGAACTGGGAAAGTATGTTGAAAGAAAAAAAGCATTTGTAAAAATAAGTTTGGCAATGTTGCTAAGAGATTTCAGCAACATTTTAAAAGAGGTATAACTTAAATATGTTTATAGAAAGTAGCAGAACATCGATGCGCGCCAGCTCGGTTCAAGCTTGTTTCGAAATAAGTGCTATCTTAATAAAAGTGAAAAGTGAAGCCTTCAGACATTTTGTATGAAGTGGAAAAAAAATAAATTTTAAAGAAAAAAGTTAATAATTGCTAGTTTAAAACTTTAAACTTGAAAAAAAGTACTTTTTAAATAAAAATTTATAAAAGTGTATTAGATTTTAATATATTTGAAATATTTTGCTGTGTTTAATAGAAAATTGCAGCATGTTTAAAGCACATTAAAAGATATGACAATTTTAAGATTCTGATTATTAACTTCAGTTTGAAATTTTAACATCAATGACATTTTGTTGTTGTCTAAAAGCACAAAATTTTAAGAAGTTGTTGAGGTCTAATAAAATTTTGAGGTAAAATTTATAACTGTAATATTTTTCAAAAATGAGTGGACGTGGTGTAAGGAAAAGAGGGCGGCCTCCAAAGTCTGCTTCGAGTCAAAGAGGCAGTAAATTTAATTATCAACTTCTAAAAAAGCCTAAGTATTTGATGAAAGGCTCCGATTCACAATTTAGTACGCCATCGCTGTCTAGAGGATCATCGCCACAGGAAAGCGAAACTAGTAGAAAAAGTATTTCTAGAGCTTATTTAGCAACTAAATCATCAAGAGGTAGGGGACGCAGAGGTAAAACTGTTAATACTTCTACATCAAGGAGAGGTTACGAATCGGAGTATCATTACGGTTCTGATTTTGGGGATTCGACAGATAAAAGTGACGCAGAGGATGATTTATTAATATCTCCAACTGATGAAGAAAGTCTATCCAATAATGAAGAGAGTGAAAGTGAGTATTCGGAATGCAGTTTTGGACCTACAACAGGACTTGGAAGGCCGCCAAGACCTCCAAGTCCTGAACCCGTTTGGTTACAAGACAGAGTGGTTCCTCCTATGGAAATTCCTCCATCATCTGAAGATCTTATGTTGTCAAAAGAACATGTACTTGAAGCAGTTGCTATATACGAAGTACTTAGGAGATTTAGGAACTTGGTAAGATTATCACCATTTCGTTTGGAAGATTTTTGTGCTGCTTTAGTTTCTGATGAACAGAGTTCTCTGTTGACAGAGGTTCATTTAATGCTTTTAAAAGCTATTTTAAGGGAAGAAGATTTGCAGGCGACTCATTTTGGACCTTTAGATCAGAAGGATAGTATAAATATCACTTTGTATCTAATTGATCATATCACTTGGCCAGAAGTTTTAAGAACTTATATTGAAAGTGATGACGCTTTTGACAAAGAAGTTTTAAAAATATTAACAAATCAAGAATATCCATTTTGCAGTATAGAAAATCGGCTTTCGGTTCTTAAGTTTTTGACAGACCAATTTCTGATAACTACTGGTGTTCGTGATGATATGCTGCAGGAAGGTCCAATACATTATGATGATCATTGCAGAATATGTCATAGACTTGGAGATCTTCTTTGCTGTGAAACGTGTCCTGCTGTTTTTCATTTGGAATGCGTTGATCCTCCATTAACAAAAATTCCAACAGAAGATTGGCAGTGTAACATTTGTAAATCACACAAAACAACTGGTGTTTCTGATTGTATTTCACAACAAGAAAAGCAAGGTTTGTTAATTCGACAAGATATTTTAGGATATGATAGACATGGACGTAAGTACTGGTTTGTTTGTAGACGTATTTTTGTTGAAGATCAAGTTGGAAAAAATACTTGGTATTATAGTTCAATGTCGCAATTAGAACAACTTTTATCAAAATTCGATGAAACTGATTTGGAACAGAGATTGTGTCAAGAATTAACAGATTTGAAAGAGGAAATTGAGAGACAAATGAAAATTACGGAAATCCTGACAAATGAACAAAAGGGTAACAAAAAATCTTATCTTGAAATCGAAAATGAAAGAATTTTAAAAATAATTAAAAACTTGGAAAATAATGTTGAAGAGGATAATTTTGATTCAGATATAGCTAATGATGAATTAATATCTAATATGGAGCCAGAACAAAGATTAACTAGACAAAAAACTTTACAAATATCTACAGGCGTATTTTATTTTAAATTGGGAATGGAAAGTGGATTTAAAACATATGTTAATCAATATACTATAAATCCTATAGCATTAAATAAACCTCAGAGAAACGAAGAACGTGATAAGAAACGTCATTTGTCTCATAAATTTTCTCTTACTACAGCATCAGCATTTAAATGGATAGGAGGAGGACTCAATTCTACTGAACAAAACATAGTATCAACTTTGCGTCAAACATTATTAACATTAGAACAGTCAATAACTTCACCTTTCATGAATCAAAATTGGAACACATTAAAAAAAGTTTGGTTGAGTTCTGTATCTAATTGTATTAAGCCTGTGGATTTTGCAAACGTTTTAGTGTTGTATCAAGCTTGTCTTAAAAATATTGTTTTTGCTAATGTATGGCATGAACAATTAGGTCATATACGTTTTCAAAGGATAACATCAGTTGAAAGAGAAGAAAAGAAAAAATTGGAAAAAAGGGAAAAGCGGGACAGAGATGATGAAGAGGAAAGAAATAGACTAGCGTTTAACTATGTTAAGTACTCTTTAGGTTTAAAGCATCAGGTGTGGAAACAAAAAGGTGAAGAATACCGCATTCATGGCCAGTGGGGTTGGATATGGATGTCATATACTAGAAGAATTGGTAAACGCTGCCGTATTTTGGATAAAATAAATCCTATTAAAATAATGTTAAAAGTTAAAAAAGATAACACAGAAAAGGTTATTGCAGTTGATCCCAAAACATATGCATTTTTGCAACAGTCGGAAGAAATAATTAAAAAATCTGGAAATTATGGTTATATTGATGATTTTAAAAATGCTATGGTGTTACCAGTACCAGAGACTTTCGACAGCATTAATGTATCGCAAGCTCTTTCATCTTCTAGTCGATTATTTTATCCTAAAATTGCACGTAAATCAAAACTAGATAATTTTCTTTTAAGACGTATGAAATTACAAAAATCCGAAGAACAACATTTATTAGATGGTTTGCCTAAAAAGGAAAATTTAGATGCTTGTGATACGAACATTTCTGAAGAAAATGAAACACAAAATTGTATTTTAGAAACCCAAACAGTTTTAGAAAAACAAATAAATAAATTAGCAGCTACTAACAAATCCGGGGGTGGGGTGAATTCAAATCAAAATACTGGTAATGTGAACTTAGATTTGGTTAATAGTCTTGCTAAAAAAATTCAGTTAGTAAGATCTCAGTTTAGCAAATTAAATCGTTTTGCAAAGCACTATCGTTGTTATGCAAAAGAATGTAATACAAATTCTAACGCTGTTTCTCAAATAACACAAAACACTTGTTATTCAGCTTTATGTTTGCAAAAGGCTCGATCAAAAAAAGAATTGTTGCTATTATTAAGAAAAGCTCGCGATATAGGAAACGGTTCAAAAGAAACGGTAACGGCAATATTAGGAGCTGTGAAAAAACCATCAATTCTTGAACAGAAACTTATGGAAGGAAAAAAAGAAGCAAGTAGTTTTGCCGTGGCTGATGGTGGTTCGGAAGATAATAGATGGAATGGTGATACTCCAACGAATTTACATCAAGATTTTTTAAATGCATTAAATAATTGCCTCGACTTTGACGCAACTACTGAATTAAGTTCCATCAACTATGGTGTTGAAGAGGTTAAATTTGAAACATTTGATGATTGTGCTGAAGTTACAGTTAAAAGTGAAGAAATAAAGTCAGAAGATGATGTCAAAAATTTTCTGGACACTCCGAAAAAGAACGATATTGATGTTGAAATGAATGAAATTAAAAATATCTCATCAGGCGTGCCTTTAAGCTCAGAAGATAAAATGTTAAAACTTAATAATAGTGATAACGTTTCACCAAAAGTAAGTAGAAATAATGAAGGAGAAATAGATGATGCAATTGATATTGAAAATTCAGTTTCTCAATTTGATGATTTATTAGAAAATGATACTACAGATCAAAGAAATAATAAAAAATCGAAGACATGGAAATCAAATAGTGATGTAAGTTTAACCAGATCAAATGAAAACAGTCTTGACAATCAATTAGCAAGAAAAATAAAAAAGGATATAGACTCGCATGTATCTCAGATCTTCGCAGGAAAAATCAATCGTCGTTTTCCCATTACTAAACCAATTAAAAAGGAAAGTTTGATCCCAAAATACGAACCGGAATTAACAGCAAATGGAATTGAAAAAGTATATTCAACAATATCACCCAGAGGTAAACTATATTTATTACACGAATATGACTCTGGTGTATTAAAAAGAAAAACATCAAAGAATTATGTTTCAAAATTTCCTCTAATCCAATCATTTTTAACTCATAAACTAACAAAGTCCTTAATGTGTTTACAAAAGTATGAATTGTTAAAATTAGCTCGTTTAGGTGGTAAAGGTACAGCTCCCGGTTATAATGTTTTGGCAAAAGTTAATAATGCAGCTTGGCCTTATCCCTGCGGAAGACCATACTTTAGAACATGTTGGCTTTATCGAACAGCAACTAATATGTCACTTTCATCAATTTGTCTACAGTTTCGAATTTTATGGTGCTGTTTAAGATGGGATGATATGACAACTAAGCCACCTACAAGTGATGGAAAACATCAAGTAACGACTGAAACAGAAATTGTAACAACAGAACTTTTAAAAGTGAAGCATTTCGGCAGATTTTTAGAGAAAACGCAATATATGCGTAGAAAAGTAACAATTCCATTAGAGGTACCTAAAACAATTCGTGAAGTAACATCAATTCGTTCAGGATTAAGAAAGCGAAAACGAGCAGAATCACCACAGCAAACTGAACCTCAAGTTACTGAGGAGTGGGTAGATGAAGATAAGTTGGAGTTATGGGAAGTTAAATTATTTGGCGAAAAACAGGAAAAAGCGGTTACACGAACTGTAACTGGAAAATTGCCATTGCCAAAGCAACCAGAATCTTCGAGTTCAACTTCTACTGCTTCTCCAAATGCTAGTGCATCAGGGAAAACCAATACCCTTATATCGAGAACACCGTTGAACGAATCCAAAGATAAAATGGAACACCAGTTAAAACTTCAAAGAGCGGTTCAGAGCCAAAATATTCAAAAAAGGGTTTTAAATGCTAAACAGCAACAACAGCAAAGTGAAGCTCCAAAACCATTAATTATTGGAAATAGAAAGGTAATTTTGAAAAATCCAGATGGAACTACAAAAATAATACATCAACCAGTTTCTTCAACTTCCGTAAAAACACAATTGCAAGTAAAATCTCCTATTCCTACTAATAAAGCAGCAGCTATACAATCTTCAACAAATAGTACTCCTCAACAACCAACCCACCAAAAAGTTCAGATCATTCGTGGATCGGATGGTAAAGTAAGTGTGCGGGGACTCAGTCCAGGACAACAATTAATTCAAATGCCAGATGGAAAATTACATGTGTTAACAACAACACCTGGATCTGGTAATAAAACCATTGCTTTAAAACCAACAACTTCATCTCCGGTTCTTTCCAAAGTTATAGAAAATAAAGCACAGGTTAAAACGGTGCAAAATCAGCAACCAATTAAGACACCCAATGCAATTAAACAATATGTAAAACCAACGGTGCCTCCGGCCTCTACTGTGAAACAACAACTTGTTTCACAAAAACAAGTTCAAACTCAAAAGGTTATAGTAACTGGGAATCAGGTGATAGCACAAGCTACAAATTCTGTGAACAAACTTCCAATTGTAACATCAAATTCACAACCTGTTCATAAATTAACATCATCATCTGTTCCTTTAGTATCACCACCAAATACTTCTAATTCTATACAAAAAATTGCTACAACTCCATCCTCTAATTTACAACAAATTATAATACAGCCCGGTCAAAAAATATTGGTTGGTCAAAATGCACAAGGACAGAAAGTTCTGATTTCTCCATCACCTCAAACAACTACTTCTATCCAACAACAACAGCAGCAGCCATCGCAACAACAGTATATCGTTTCAAGTGCACAGTCGGTTCAACAAGTGCAGCAAGTTCAACAAATTCATCAACCTAATGTAACATCACCTCAGTCTATAATTAACGCTGTCAGTCCATCAACTGGGCAACAAAAAGTTGTACAACAAATTGTCAATACCAGTAATGTTCAACAACAAATTGTGTATGAAGGCCAACGAATAGTATTGAATCCTGGTCAAGCTATAGTAACACGAACTTTAGTTCAAAATCAAAGTCCAAAACCAAGACAAATACAAGTGGTTCAACAACAGTTGGTTCAACCGCAGCAACAAATACAACCACAACAACAGCAACAGCAGATTGTTATTCAAAATCAAGCAACACAATCAATAATTGAACAAAAAAGTAAGCAAACGCAACAACAATTATTTACTCAAAATCACAAAAAAATTGAACAACCGACACAACAAGTGATTCAACAGAAAACCGAAACTCGTCAGCAGTTGGTATCCTCTTCACAGCAACAAATTCACCAACAACGTGAAATGGAAACTCAAAAACAAATGAATGCTAAGAACAAACAGGCTGTAGTTCAAAATTCGACTGTTGCACAACAATTAGCTCAAGGAAAATTACAAGTAGCAACTGTTAATGGACAACAAGTTATTATCAGACCAATAGGTAATAATCAAGCTCAAATTGTAGCGCATATAAAAACACAAAGTGATGGCAGTTCACATATTATTACAAATATCAACGCAATGGAGAATGACGTATCCAGAAAACAAACAACTCCAGCAGTAAATCAAAATCAAAAATCCCCCCAACAGAATTTACACCAACAGCAAGCACAAACATCAGTAATTAGTCCTAAACCAATTATACAGCAACAACAAATTCATGTAGGTCCACAAACTATTCAGTCTACTAATTTAATTCAATCAGAATCATCAGTTGTTCAGCAATCAACACCTCAGCATATATATCATCATCAAACGCAACAAATAAAACAACAAAGCCAACCTCAACAACAAATACAGCAACAAATCATTCAAAATACTAATCAGACAGATTTAAATAATTCAATTGAACAATCTTTGTTACATGGCCAACCTCCCGGTACTGTAATTAAATGTGTAACGGCGCAAGTAATACAAACAGAACATGGTCCAAGAATTGTATTACAAGGCCTGGCTGGTAATGACTTTACACCACAACAGTTAGCTCTTGTACAACAGCAAGTTAAACAACAGTTATTAAAAGCACAAGAATCTAGTGGAAAACAAGGTGTGTTGGGTCCAACCAAAATATATTTGGCAGTTCAACCTAGTACAACAACAGTGAACCAACAACAGCAATGTCAACCTCCACCATTAGCATCAGTTCAAACAACATTACAACAACAAGTAAGTAAAGCATCATCTGTAAATTCTATACAACTAGAAAACATAAAAGAAACACATTTTAATGAATCATTTAGTAATTCATCCCAAACAAAAAAGGAAGTTATACAAAAGGCTCTACTTCAAAAGAAGGCAGCTGCTGAACAACATCATCAAAAGCAACAACAACAGCTACTGACCCAAACTTCTAAATCACCAAAAATGTCTCCAGATATAAATTCTTCTGTAACAGCTAAACAACCAAATGAACAATCTTTTGTTGTAACACAGGATTATATCCAGGAATCAATAAAAAATGCCTTAAAACAAAGCAACTTAAATCCTGAAATAGAAGAAAAGCTACTCAATTTACAAAAATATCAAGAAAGTCAAACAAAATTTAATGATGATTCTGATGAACTTAATAATTCTCCAAATTTAATAAAAAGTAATCTTGGTGGAGGAGAAATCGAAAGTATTGTAGGTGGTATAACTACTACAGGAGTTGCATATGAAACAACTCCAATAAAAAATTTACGAAAACGTATATGTAAAAATAATGATAATGACGATGAATGGATTTTAGAAAGAAGGAAAAGGAGAAATCTAAATCAATTCCATTCTACAAATGAACAATTAAATTCAACTTCTCCAATCAAACCATTTATTAAAAATGAAAATATTCAAAGCAATAGAATATCATCGTCTTCAGCAATAATAAAAAAAGAACATGAAAAAAAAAATTACTTAAGCAATAGACTAACGCGTCATAAAGAATTATTAAAAAAAGACATTTTAAAAAAAAGAGTTCTTCTTGAAAAAGAACTTCAAATGGAAATAAAAAAAGAATTAACAGCAGAGCTATATTGTCGTGCAAGAACTACATCTGAACAAAGAAATAATAATGTGGACTTACAAACGAATGTAGAAAATTTGGAAATTAAACGTAAAAATAAACATTTAATTCAAAATATACCATCTACTATGACAACATCATCGGAAAATACAACATCAACCTCAAATACAACAACAACTGTATCAACGACCTTAAATACCACTATTACAACAAGTAAAAATAAAAAAGGAACTTCATCAAAAAAGAAGGAAAAATTATATTGTATATGCCGTACTCCATATGACGATACTAAATTTTATGTCGGTTGTGATGTTTGTAATAACTGGTTTCATGGCAATTGCGTTAACATTACCGAAGAAGATTCTAAACAATTAACAGAATTTATATGCGCCGAATGTACCCATGCTCGTGAATCTCAAGAATTATATTGTTTATGTAAACAACCATATGATGAATCACAATTTTATATAAGTTGTGATAAATGTCAAGATTGGTTTCATGGTCGTTGTGTTGGTGTTTTACAAAGCGAAGCTGAATTTATTGATGAATACATATGTCCAAATTGTCAAAGAAATAATTCTACAACTTTAGCAAACATGAAAAATTTATCAGATTTTGAATATGATGAATTAAAAAAATTAATGAAACAAATTCAAACCCATAAAAATGCCTGGCCATTTTTAGAACCAGTAGATCCAGAAGAAGCACCAGATTATTATAAAGTAATTAAAGAACCAATGGACTTACAAAAAATAGAAATAAAATTAAATCAACGCTCATACACAACATTATCAGAATTCATCGGCGATATGACAAAAATTTTCGATAACTGTAGATATTATAATCCAAAAGGATCCCCATTTTTCAAATGTGCTGAACATTTAGAAGTTTATTTTGTGCAAAAAATTAAATATTTTCGAGAAAATATCTTTGGAAAACATCAATCACTACAACAATAACACCCTCAACAATGTAATTTGACGTTTAATAAAAAAAGATATCATGATAATATGTTTCAACAAAGGATGGAGTAGCAACTAATTTTTTTTGTCTAAATTTTTAAAATAAAAAATGTAAAAAATTTTAACTTTATTAAATGAAAATTTGGTTTTGTTCTTTTTTTTATTATTTTATATTATAATAAAATTAGTTTTATTAGAAATAGTTATCTAAAAGCAGTTAATTATTTTAGGACTATTGTAAAATTATTTTAACTATTTAGTTTTAAGTCAGAAATTTTAAAAAATAAAAACAATGTAAGTGATGATATAAAATTTAAAATGAATTATAAAAATAAAAAAAAAATAACGATAAATGATTAATGATAAATGAATAAAAGAAAAAAAAACAAAAGAATATTGCAACGGAAATTATCCAATCAATTTATTCAAAGTCTAATTAAATTTAACGTAGCTCATAAACTGTAAATTATATAAATAAATATTAATAAATGAACTTTATTATATAAATAATTCTATAAAAATTTAACTGAATATTTATAAGCATATATATTTATATAAATATATTAACATTTATATATATATATATATATATATACATCTTAATTAAACTCTGAAAATTAATATTAAAAATTGGTGTTTAAGTAAGCATAAAGAATTAAAAAATGTTACAAATAAAATTTATTATAAGCTATGTACAAAGTTTTTTTTGTTTTTTTTCTTTCAAGGTTTAAAATCGTTTTAAATTAGTTCTTTTCCTTGCTTAAAAAAAGTTTTAAGTAATATTGTTATAGATTCTGTTTCTATAAAAACAATCAAATAATTTTAGCAAAATTATAAAAAATAAATGATTAAATTCTTAAGATTTATTGATTTAATTTAAAATTTTATTACCTTAAACCAATGCATTACTTTTTTTTCCCTGTCATAAGTTTTTTATAAAGTTAATTTAATTATGTCTTGCAACATAACTTAATAACATTGTTTTCATTTTAAAAGTTAATCAGATTTATCAAATGCATAATTTAAAAGAAGTACACTTGTAATAATTAAACATTAGTTTAGTTTTCAGTAAATAATAGTGAAGATTGTTGTAACTAGCAATTAAATATAAAATAAAAATTTTATATGAAATATAAACTAATTTAAAATTTTTTTTTTTATAAATTTTGAAATTTAGAATAATTTTGAAAAAAACCTTATAATTGACGGTAAATTACGTGTTAATATAAGCACACAGAAAACAGATTTTGCTCTTAATTAATTATAGGGTTAAATATTTTATGGGAAGAAACTAAGTAGAATATGATATTTATTTTTTGACGAAATTAACAAATATTTCTAAATATAATTATGATTGCTAAGTTTTTTTTCAGTTTTAAATTCCATAGGAAAATAGTTTTAAGCCAAATACTACTATTTTTCAAATATTTTGCATATTTTGTTTTGCGATGTAGAAATATAATATTCGAATTAAATTTCGATACTAATTCTCTTTCCTAATTAGTTTTTAAATAAATAAACGATTAATTGACATTTCCATTACTAAATATATTTTTAGTTAAATAAACATATTTTAGAACTATAATTTTTCTTGAAAAGCGTGATTTTCGTATAAATTTCGTAATTTGATTAATTTATTATTTAGTTTAAAATATAACTCTAATTTTTTGTAAAAAACACATTTGAGCTTTAAAATTGAAAACTCGAAATATTTATTTTAACTTAAGTGTACTTACTAAAAATATCGAAATATGTAAAATTAAAAAAAAACAAGTGTTACAAAGTTTTATCTTCTTGTTTTTTGATTTAATTTTTTAAGGGAATTGTACAGGCAAATTGGCAAATAAAAAACTTCCAAAAAAAAATTTATTTTCATTATAGAAAAAACTAACCAATTTTTAATGTTGTAAATATAAATATGACAATTAGAAATTTTACGTTAAAAAAAATAAAATGAAGAAATCTAGGAACTTACAAAATTGTCTATAACTATATATGGTAGATCTTAAAATAATTTTTAAAAGGAAAAGAAACTTGTAAGAATTCTAAAATACACATATATGTATATACAAAGATAATATATTTGTATTTTTTCTTTATATTTGAAATATATATATTATAAAAATATAAAATGTGAAAAAATTAAATTTAATCGATTTACTTACAAAAAAAAAAACTAATATAAAATTTAATGTAACATAAATACATATTGCAAGAACGAAATCAGATATTATAATTAAAAAGTAATTAAAAAAAGTAGAAAATATGCGAAATTTACTTATTAATATTTTTAAAATTCAACATAAACCGAACTTTAATTTGGCTCTTTATTGTAATATTTATTCGGAATTTCAAAGTAAATTAAGAAGAAAATTTATTTATTTTTTTAATAAAAAAAAAATAAGAAAGCTTACTGTCGTTTGTAAAACTATTCGTTTTTATTTTTTTTTTCACTTTTCAGCAAAAAATTTATTAAAAATCAAGAAATATAAAAAATAATATATAATACACACACAAAATTAAATTTACGAGGTTTAGACACTAAGAACAACTAATTTTTAAAAATATCTTGTAGATTATACTGGAAATTTATAATATAAAATAAGATAAATTAAAAAAAATAGTTAAATATTAATTTAATTTGTAAAACTAAAAAAAAAAATATATAAAAATTTCAATAAAATTGTATTAAAAACCATTAATTATAAATTAAAAAAAATACTTTTTATTTATTTATCTTTTACCATGTTTTTTTTTTTTTTAATTTAATGTTTTGTTTTAGTTCATTTTTAAATCAAAATTAAAATAACTTAAAAATCTAAATAGAAAAGAAGTATTAATAAGGGGGCTTCACAAACTTTAAATACCTAATGTTAATTCAGTTTTTTTTTTATTTATATATACATAAATGATTTAATTTTATTTTTATTATATATACCTACACTTTTTCAAACTAAAATTATTTTTGTAATTATTATTCAGTACCTACCATTATTTTTGTTTATCATAAATTTGTTTTTGAAAGAGCAGTAAATTTAAACAAAAAATTCAATTTTAAGATTTTAAGAAAACTTGTAATGGGCTTTAAAAGAGAATATAATATGTTGTTTCAGTTAGTTGGAATAACAATCATTATACATTTGATTTAGATAAAACTTTTTCGAAACTAAATAAAATTTTTTTCAAAATCAAGAAGAATTTTTATTAAATTTGCAAATTACCGATTGTAATTTGCATAGTTAACGGACAGACAAGGCACATTGATAAGTAAACAAGTTAATTATAAAGTTAACATAATGTGCAAGGTAATTTGAAAAACCTCCCGAAATTGTTGTTGTAATTTGTACATAATTGGTTTTTTGTATTATTTTTAAAATTGTTATTTGTGATGTACCTATTTGATTTTGAAAAACATTTTATTAATTAATTATTTGGCGATAAATAAGGAAATTCTTTTCAATAAAATAAAATGATATTTTTTTCGATTTAAATGGTTAAAAATAATAAATAACTTTTAAAATGCTTTGCAATAAAACATAAAAATAGTTTATTTTTAATTTTTCCGCAAAATAAAAAAAATAGTTATCAATTAGTTAGTTTAAAGAAATAAATAAGTTTTATTTAATAAAAAAATATATATATAAATGAGTTTTTTTTTTTAATTTAATTAATAACTTTTTTTTAGATAGACCTTCATTTATACACCTCTATTCTAAATTCCCTCGTACGGCTAAATCGGAGATAATCTACGAAAAAGTGATTCTCAATTCCGACTTAATGTTACGAAAAGTGCAAAAATCTGCGTAGAATAACGAAAGAACTAGACATAACAAAATATTAAAGAAATGATATGAAATAGCTTACTATTTTTTTCATTTATTAATCTTAAATACTTTTTTCTCAAAATAATATTCAAAAATTATTAGGTAGGTACCTACTTAACTTATTTTACTTAAAAAAATGAATTGAAACGTCAAAGTTGCCATTGCAAATTTTTCTACGAGTGAATTTAGAATCACTAAAAGTTTTTTTTCGTAGCGTAGCTAATTTTTCGTAAAAATCTACGAGGGAATTTAGAATAGGTGTGATATTTTAAAATTTCTCGTAGACTTTCTACGAAAAACAAATACGTGATTCTAAATTCCCTTGTAGACAATTAAATCTACAATGGCAACTTTGAATTCATTTTTCTAAGTATTTTAATTTTAAAAATAAACAATGGATATTTCGTATAAATTTTTTTTCATTTTGGGTTTGACTCTACGACTATGTAGTTGTTTTGCTATTTTTTTTTGTTTTGGATTTTTTAAAATTTTTTGAAAAATATTTAAAAAATGTTTTGAAAAGAGATTTAAATATTTTTATTAGTTAACTAAAAAATAAATAAAAATGAAAATTTATTTGAAAGTTTTTATTTATAACTAAATAATATGAAGTACAAATATTGTATGAGAATATTTCTTTAGTAAATTTTTGCATTTTTCGTAACGTTAATTTGGAATTGATAATCGCTTTTTTGTAGATTATCTACGACTTTACTGTACGAGGGAATTTAGAATAGCGTTGCTTACTAATTTTATACCCCGTGCGAACAAATGTAACGAGTAATAGAAAATTGTTTTTTCGTTTGCAACGCATCGATCTAAATAAGATAGATTAGACTCAAAACTAACACCCTGATTCTTGAAGGCTTATGACTTCATACGAAGCGCTTCTCAGCGCGTCTCCTCTAAAAAAAAAAATTATCACGTTTGGCTATTCTTGAAGACTTTTTAGAGGTGATCTCGTTTATTGTAAAGTTGGTAAACATTAAAATTTTTTTGTTTTAATTTTTGAGTTTTTGTTGTTTTCAAAAGTTATAAAAATAAATATGTGTTTTTTTTATTTGTATAATTTTTTTGGATATGAAAAAAAAATTAATACAGAATTTTAGAAGTATAAATAATTCAAATCCTTTTTTATTACCTACATCTTATGTTAAAAATGATGTACATCTTATAAGTGCTACTGCATTAAAAATAACTGAAATCAATTTTTGAAATTTTTTTTTTGTTTCAAAAGTAACACCTTAAACTCAAATATTTGTATGTACAATTTTTTTTAAAACATGAAAATTTTCAGGTACCTAAACTAAATTGTTTTTATGTATATAAAAAAACATGCATGTTAAAAATATACTAACATTTTTTAACAAAAGAAATGCTTTTGCATTTAAATTAATTTCTAGTTTTTTCATTTTTGTTTATTAACATATAAAATTTTAAAGAAAAAACTAGACATGATACCTCTTCGTAGGCAAATTTAGAAGTTATTCCAAATTGCTATCACTTCGTATGCTACGCTTTCAAGAATTGCCAAATGTGGTGATTTTTCCAACTGACATCACGTCAAATTGTCAACATGGCGTCAATATCATATTTGAGCCTTCAAGAATAGCCAATCATCGCTTTTGTGATAATGTTCGTATGCTGCGCCTTCAAGAATCGGCGTGTAAATCTTTATTTGATTTAAATTATCTATTTGGTTTGATTTAAATATAATTAATTGGAAATTTATATCCGTATGTAATTATGGCAAACAATTTTGCGACGTTTTGAATAATTTGCTTTCTAAACAAAAAACCCCTATTCTTAAAAATGTAGCGTACGATAAATACAACTTAAGTGATGATTATGTATTATGAAACACTCAGAAGTGATATTGACGTGATAATCAACACGTGTGGCTATTCTGAAAAACTTTTAACTACGACGTGATAGTAATTTTTAATCACGTCTACATTTTTAGCTACGAAGGTCGAAAATGTTTCACCTCCAGTTTTTTCTAAATTTTAAATGTTATAAACAAAAATGGAGAAAACAGATTTTACAATCATTTAAACATACAAACATTTTAGTTTAAGTACTTAAAAATTTTTCATTTATATTTAAAAAAAAATAATGGATTTCATAAATTTTGATTTAAGTATTTGTACAGAATAGGTTAAAATAAAAAACATTAAATAAACATTAATTAAACTTGTGAATTTTTTCTGAAAAAAAGAAAACAAATAAAAGATGAAAAATATCTCGATTAAACAATCTGAAAAATGAAAGGTACATAATAAAAATTTAAGTAGTTCTATCGAAACCCTTTTTTTGGTTCACCATCATAAGGTTAGTGATGCCCAAACTTATTTTGATTCGAGCCAAAAGATTTATTTTTTTTTGGCCAGAAAGTGGAAAAAAAATATAAATAAATAAATGAAGTACATTTTTCTGAAATTAAATATACTTTCATTCATTTTTGATAAAATGTAATATAATGTTTTATATAATTCATTTTTTATATTTAACTATTTAATGCATGGGAGTACATTTTAGGTGCTAGTTCCATAACATTGGTTAATTTTTGACGTTTTTTTTACGAAAGTTAAATTCTTAAAATGTCCTGCAAGGGACTTCTATTAATTTATTTATGCTATTGGTTTTTATATTTTTTATTTTTGGATAAGCTTGCTCACATACATATTTCTGAGCTACCAAAAAAATTTTTTCATACAAATATATTAAAGAAAACTAATATATATATATATATATGTATATATATATATATATATATGTATATATATATATGTATATATATATATATATATATACATACAAAGAGTTCATTAAGGTGAGCATATTCTTTCTTTCCAATTTATACTTCGATCACTGCTGGCTATATTATCAGGCAACAGCGTAGAGAGAAAAATTTTAATTTTTTAAATTAAGCACAAACATTTTAAATTGTATGTAAACTGCGTATTTTTTTACCGTCCTTCTATTTTATAATTATTTTTTTATTATAAAAGTTTTAGTGATTCTAAATTCCCTAATTCCTTAAATTTACAATGGCAACTTTGACGTTTGAATTAATTGTTTTGAATGATGTTTATTGTTTTCAAATTTGTAGTTGGTACCTAATAATTTTTGAATATTATTTTGAGAAAAAAGTATTTTGATTAATTATAAATAAAAATAGTAAGATATTTCATATCATTCCTTTAATATTTTGATTATGTCTAGTTCTTTCGTTATTTTACCGTTAAAAATTGTAATATATGAAGTACGAATATGCTACGAATGAATATTTCTTTCGTAGATTTTTGCACTTTTCGTAACGTTAAGTCGGAATTGAGAATTACTTTTCCGTAGATTATCTCAGACGTAGCTTTACGAGGGAATTTAGAATAGGGGTGTATATATTTAGCTGGCGAGCCTGATTTGGCCTGTGTGCCATAATTTTTTTTAACTGTTTTAGTATAACATTTTTGAGAATAAAAAAATATCTTAAATCTTTGGACAGGCTTAGTTGGAACCTTATTCTATTTAGTAGAAATTTTGTTTGCTTTTGATTAGTATATATGATTATGATGATATTTACTCTTTTTGTACTATTTGCAAAGGAATTAGTATACATTTATATTTCAAAATATTTCTTACCCGATGCTTAATATGAACACTGTGTAATTTTGGAAATGTACTTTGTATTTTAAAAACTAATTCTGTTTTTTTTATAGTGCTTGTTATCCACTTATACGTCTAAATGTTGTTTAGCAGATAGCGTGAAAGCTGGTATACGCAATTTTAAATAAGAGAAGAAAATTAAAATAAGAGTTGTTAAAAAACTAAAGCTAAAATAAAAAATAAAGTTAAAGTAATAAATAATCTTCACAAAAAACATTGCGCTTCCTGAAAGAACAAAATTAATTTTACCGTTTTTTTGAGTTTATTTGAAAAAATTGCGATCGTTAATTTTTCTTTTAGTGGATTTTACTAAGTTTTTCCCATTAAGTGACTTTTATAAATTTGTATCGAATCTGACTTTTTTCTATAGCTTTCAACTTTTCTTTCAATTTAGCTTGAATCATGTTTGCCAAGACCAGAAATTTTATCTGGATACCAGTCATTACTTGATGGAATAATAATACATAGTATTTGGTTGCAAATAGACCCAGAACCGGCAAATCATCCATTAGATGTGAAAAACTTAGAAGGTTTAGCATTGCAAACCGCTCGAGCAAAAAATTTTGATATAGTTATTAGAAATTTAAAATCATTGTACGAAGAAGAGCTAGCTCAAACTATATTAATTTTGCCAGATTCATATGTACTCGGTTTCAATCCAGAAACACGTTTTGGACTTGAACAAATGAAACTTTTGTTAACTCTATTACTGGGTGCAGCAGTTCAATGTCCAAATAAGGAAATTTTCATAGCTCGGATCAAAGAGTTAGATGTTAACACTCAACATGGTATTGTGGAACTTATCAAACAAGTATAAAAGAGCTATATTTAATTATTTATTTCTTTAATAAAATCTTAATGTTATTTAAGGTTACAGACAATCATAGTTTAGTTTTAACTCAAGAATCTGTAGAGCTTTTAACACCAAATGTGATGTATAATCATATAATTCGTTTAACAAAAGAACGTGATAATGTTTATTCAAAATGGATAAATTCAGTAATTACGGAATCTGAAGTAAATTTATTGGGATCAGAAAGTGCTCAAACTACTCCTCTATCTCCTATGAGCGGTACAACATCGACCGCTTCAATAGAAAGTAATCATATGGCTGTTGAGTTAGCTGATTTAAAATCAAAATTAAGAAGATTAAGACAGGAACTGTAAATAAATTAACAAAAATTGAAATAATAAAAATTATTTAATCTATTATTTTAGGGAAGAAAAATCCGAAGCATTTTTAGAAATTAAAGAAGAATTAGATCATAAGAATGTTCAATATGAAAAACTTCGTTCAGAGGTAATGAAAAATAGAACTTTTTCATGGTAAAAGATTATGTACCTAATTATTTATAGAGTCAAGAGTGGTATACAGAAGCAAAACGCGCATCAACATATCGAGATGAAGTTGATGTTTTACGTGAAAGAGCAGAACGTGCAGATTATTTAGAAATAGAAGTTCAAAAGTTTAGAGAAAAGTTGACCGATTCAGAATTTTACAAAAGTCGTGTAGAAGAACTTCGTGAAGATAACCGAATGTTAATGGAAACAAAGTAAATTTAAAAACATTTTATTTATTATACATATTTTGTTTTAAATGCATAAATATTTTTATTTGGTTTTTATTAATTAATTTATACGTGTATTCTAATTTATTAATTAAAAATTGTTTAAGGGAAATGCTTGAAGATCAATTACAAAGATCTAGAAAACGTAGTGAGCACGTCATGTCCTTAGAATCAGAAATTATTAAATATAAACAAAAACTAAATGATATGGCTTTAGAACGTGATGTTGATCGAACAAAATTACAAGAAATTTTGGAAGAGAATACACAACTACAATTAGTTGCTAAAAATCTAAATGTTACTCATGAAATAGACCGTTCCATATCTGAAAATGAAGATGATTGCAATTCGGGTGATAATAGTTTATCAGAGCAACTTACTACCAGTGCACAAGTATTTTTTATTTAATAAATTCAATAAATCGATTTACAAATTTTTTTTTTCCAAATTTAGACAAGAGCTTTAAAACTTGAATTAGAAAATCGTCGTTTATTAGCTGCCTTAGACCAGTTAAAAGAATCTTCATTTCATGAATCAACAAATAAAATTCTTGAGTTGGAAAAGGAAAAGAAAAGGTTGTCATTAAAACTGGAACAGCAACAAGAGAATTGCAACAGATTATCACAACAAAATAAAGAGTTGGAAGACGTTTTTCGGAATGCTTTAGAAGAAAATAAAAAACTACAAGACGCTATTGATTTGCGACAAAAAGTCAATGAACGACAAACTCAAGAGCGAGAAGTTGAAAGAACAAAATTAGTTGATTTAGAAAATCATGTTGAAAGTTTGAGCAAAGAAAAACAAAGGATACAAAATTTAAATGAAAGTATACAACGAAGAGCTGATGACTTGGATCGATTACTAGAAACAAAAATTAAAGAAGTTGAACAGCTTAATATCAAATCTGTAGAACTAAATAAGTCTAAAAACCAAGTCTATGAGATAGAAACAAAGTTAAGTTCAGTTGAACGTGAAAATATTAGTCTTTCAAAAGAAGTTACAAAATTAAAAGAAAATTTAGAAACAAATTCTGTTCAGTTAGATAAAAATTTACTTGAATTGGAAACCCAAAGTAAAGAAGTTATTAAATTAAAAAAAAATATTGAAAAATATGAAATAAATGGTCAAAAACTTCAAGAACTGGAACATAAAAATCAAGAACTTATCAAACAAAGGGAAATAGATTTACAAACAATTGACACGTTAAGAAACGATTTGGTTAATGGAACACTAGCAACAAATAAAGTTAAACAAAATTTAGAAAAATTAGGTAAAATAAAAAAAAAATAATTTAATTGTATTTAAATTTTTTTGTTTTATTTATTTTAAGGCATTGATAATACCGATATAGAAAATAGTGATATAAATGTAGTTGAGAACGTAGTTGAAAAATTGGTAAAAAATCCAGAAACATTTAAAACGGTACGTGAAATTATGTTGAATGTTTGCAGAAGTGAGACTAATAAATCTGATATGTGTGTTTTGTGTCATCGAAAAGAGATTTTTACAGTAGAAAAAAATATTGAAATTTCAGCTAATAATGATTGCACTGAAAACAATTCAATAACTTTTAACGATATAAGTAGTCACAATAATAAAAAAGAAAATTTAAAAATTGCTGCAAAATGGAAGGAACAATGCGAACAATTAAATTCTACCAATCAATCATTACAAAACTCAAATGAATTATTGCAAGCAGAAAATGCTCGTTTAAATGTTGATGTTGCAACTTTAGGTTCACAAATAACGTCATTAAATACACAACATGTTGCGCTGCAGTTGGCTAATTCACAATTAGCAGCAGACAAAGATCTTCTTTTAAAACAAGTTGAATCTGTCAAAATGGAGCATAAAAATTTACTTCATGATCAAATAACTTTACAATGTTTACATGACCAATTAAATTCCGAATATGAGTCTTTAAATAAGGATAAAGAAACATTAAAAATAATAATACGGGATTTACGAAATGAAAATCGTGAAACTAAAGAAAGAGCCTGTAATTTAGAAAAAATTGTTGAAGAATTTCGTATCCAAATGTCAACAATAAAATCAAACGCCGATGATTTGGCAATTTTAAGAGCTGAACATTCAAAATTAACTGATGATTTTCGAAATTTATTTGCAACAAGTGATCGGTTTAAAAATGAATATAAAAATATTCAAGAACAATATAAAATGATAAGGGGTGAAAATTCCAGATTAAAATTACAAAATACAGAACTTTCTGGTGAACTTAATTTGCGCATAGATCAAGTTAAATCATTAGAAATTGAATACACAAAAGTTTCACAGCGTTGCGAAGTAATATACTAAAATTAATAAATAAATAATTAGTTATTAACTAGCATATTTAAATTTTTTCTCTTTCGCGTATGTAGATGTTACTTCATCAGAACTCAAATTTAGATATAGATCGGCGAACTTTGATGGACAATGTATCACAGTTACTTTCGCAGTACCATGAGCTTTTGACTCATTCTTTAGAAGATAAACAGCATTATCATGATGAGGAGAAAAATTTTACTGATAAAGTTAATAGTCTCAATAGACAAAAGGAAAAGCTAGAGGAAAAAATTATGGAAACATATAAAAAATCAGAAAGCTGTGCACCAAAAAAGTAAATTCAAGAAAAAAAAAAAGATTAGATTAACACAAAATATTTTTAACAATTTTAGAAAAGCTTTCGGAAGCAGTTTTGTGAAAAGAGTTAAGAAAGCTAGTACCGATTTAATAAATAAAGTTCCATCTAGGGTAAGTTTCCAGAACTTTTTTTTACTTTAATATTTTAGGTTTTGTATTTTAATTATATTTATTTATATATATATCTCTAAATATAGAATCGACGATCTTGGATAGATGATTCACGTTTAACTCAGTCACAGTTTGCACTAGGTTCAGAATCAGGTGGCAATGAATCTGATAATAGCGCGGAAGAACAAAATTCTATTGCTTCTGATACAAATTTAATACAAAGAAATAATCCAATGCGACAAAGTTTGCAACGGTAATTAGAGCCTTTTTTTTTTATAACAGCTTATTTGCATTTGCTCATAAATTATAGTATTATAAAAATTATTGTACACAAATATTGTAAAACAAAAATGGTTATGGTACAATAACATTTACTTTGTATTTGTTTTTAGTTTTAATATTTTATTTTATTTTTTGTTTTTTTTTTTTTAATTTTGTTAACTTTTATTATATTTAAATAAAAAAAATAAAAACAAACAAACACAAATACACACTTAGAATTACAAATGATACAATGGAAACTGCAATTATGAGAGGTGGAATAAGAAGTAGTTTGCAGTCACACAAAAGAAGTGATTTAAGTAACACTCGTAGAAATAGCGTGCACGGGTAATTGAATTATTTAATCATTAGAAAACAAATTATAATTTTTTAGTTCAAGTATTTTTTTTTTAGTATACTAGTTATTTTAACAATTTTATTAATTTTATATGTTGTTGTATTTTGTATAGTATTTTCTAATTTGATATTAAATAATTAGATCTACTGCTTATGAAAATATAAAAAGAATTTGGTAATTAAATAAATGGAAATTATGACACTTTTGAAATCTCAAAAATTTAAATGTTTTTTAAAATATCGGTAAATTTAAAATTTTTTCATTATACCATAAAAAGCTGAGGGCATTTCCGATTGGTCGTACCGATGTTTGAACTCATTTTAAATTCACTATTTATGTATACCTTATTTATCTAGATAATTATGCTTCTATAGCATTATTGGAAAAATATCCTTTATATATACAGACTATATAATTTATAAGGCTTCTAAAATATCTCGTATTTTGTTTTTCTTATTTTGTGTACGAACTTTATGGGAAAAGTATCTTTGTTCGTACAGCTTATTTGTGTGCAAAAATATACATCCTTGGTTATATGTTGTTACTTGTTTTTTTTTACTTTTACATATTCAAGTATGATTTATAATAAGTAGAATTTGTACGATAACTTATCGATCATATTCTTAAGTTTGTTTTACTTTTTACTTATCGGCTGATTTTTATCTTTTGTAAATTCCTAACAGATTTTTATTCTTGGCGATAATTTTATGCAGAAATAAACGCAAAGAGCAAAAAAAGCAGTTGATCCTACAATTTTGATTTTTACAAACATTTTTTCTTATCAACTAATGTATAAAAATATTCATAGTTTATCGTTCGATTTCTCCAAATTGGCAGGTAAACTTGATAATGTGTACCGTCCTATTGAAGAATTTTCAAAAACCAATTAATAAAATAAAAAGTTTTGTGTATCGTTATTCCTTTATAGGATTTTAATCTGAGCTTCATGAGTAGTAAGCGAACAAATATCCAAAAATAAAGTAATATATCAAGAGAATAATATATCAAATATAAAAAATGAGTTATGTAATTTTTTCTTTATACCCACGTCATCATTGCAAAATATAGTTACGGATATGTATCTTATTTAAATTGAGTATAATACGTTGATTCAAATTGCATATTTCGTTACGTTGTATTAAATTGCTCTTTTTAAGTTATGAGCTTGTGTCGTATAAGTTCTGGAATTTTTCCTATACTTAAATTTTTTTAATTTAATTTTATTTTTTTTTGGCTTTTTGTGCAACCAACAAAAAAGGACAAAGTGACGAAAAAGAAAATTAATATGAACAATGTACATACTATAAATGGGCTGGGCATTAAGTTAGCAAAAAATTTTTCAGATTCATTATAAAAGGTAAAGATGTTGAGTAGTCAAAGAGATAATTTTATATTAGAAAATAAAGAGAGATCGTATGATTCAATTATATAATTTTGAAGGTAATAAAAGGTGCATGTATTAATGTATAATGTCATTAGGACCGTATTCAAATTAACACGTTGAAGAGAACTGACATGAATTCCTTGTGAAGATGGTGTGGAGTTTAGTAATATCCAATAATCGAACATTTTCCGTACATTTAATTTCAATAAATTAAATAGAATATATTCAAAAATGCTTTATACGCTAATTAATTAAATTAACGTTTTAAATATCATATAAAATCTTTTAAAAGTATACATATACATACATACATATGTATGGACATGAATTTAATAACAAAAATTATTTTAAACTTATTTATCATTTTAAATTAAACACCAACATAAAATATAAATATATTATTAAAATTTATAAACCTAATTCATAAAACTTTAAACAAATTTTTAATAATATTTTAGTTAATATTTCTATTAAACTAAAAACTTTATATACATATATTTATATATATACATATATATACTTGAGTGCAAAATGCGATTGATTTGGAAAAGCCCTTAAGAGCGAAATACTGTTAATTCTGATTACTTTTCATGAAAGCCCATAGCTTTTACATAAGCATAAGTTAATTTTTTTTTTGAAAATTTCGAATCCAAAATTTAAAACTTATATCTGTAATTTTAAATTAAATCTATATTTCAATAATTTATAAAAAAAATTAAAACAATGAGAAGGTTGTTGTTCAATTTTAAAATAATTTCTAGTTTTTTCTTTTAAATTAATAAAAATATATATAAACTGAATTTATTGAAAATTCTTAAGAAATTTAAATTTAAACATTTAAAGTGTTTAAAAATCATTCCGTTTATACAAAAAAAAAATCCATTTATTTAAATTTTCAAAATTTGTTATTTTTTCAAACTCATTTTTAAGATTATTTTTTTCTAATTTTAATTTATGTATGTATATTGAATAAATATAGTAGGTTGGAGGCACCAGATGTAACTGGTAGCAGTTTGACGCTTGGAACAGCTGGCAGTCGACGTACTGTGTACTTAATTGATGAAAATCAAAAATTACCGGATTCTCAAACACCAACCCCTGAAGCACAAACACCAACTAACCCAACTTCATCTTCAACTGGAACATCAACAGGACCGTCGATTGGGGTTGGTAGTAATAATATTAAAAATGATACACATCCATCAACTTTTGTCATTTATAATCGTATTAATACCACGATTGGGGGTCCTCTAAATGAAAATCCTCTTTCAAATGATTCAAATCCTAAAGGTACAGGAGTTTTGTCAGGGGATGAAAAAAATGGAAAAAAACGCAGTGAAGATAAAGCGAGCAGTATTTGGTATGAATATGGATGTGTATAAAAATAATTTCAAAAAAAAAAAACTAAGCTATTTACTTTACTTTTTAAAACTTTTTAAAATCTTTAATCAATTTTTAATCATATAATTTTAAAATTATTAATAATGACGTTATAGTTATTTCTTGATTTATTATTTAATTAACTTAAAAAACTTAGATGTAACAGTGCAAAAGATGCATTTAAATTTTTTTTTCAATATTTGTACAAACTTTTTCATTTATATTAGTTATAAATTATAAGTTATAACGTCAATTAATAACTTTTTTATAGCATAGCAATGCATTTTATAATAAATAATTTTATATTAAAAATTAAATATCAAGCCTGTAAAGAAAAAAAGCACAAAGAATAATTTATTAAGATAGAACAAAACAAAAAACAGTTGAAGAGCTTCAATGCAATAACTTTTTATTAACTCAATTAACAATATTTTAACATCTATTTCAGTTTTTTCAATAATTTAACTCAAGTTAACAGAATTTCTGTTCAGTCAGAAGGAACACTTAAGCGATTGTTATCATGACCTTATGATATTTGTAATTACTTTTTATTTATGTAGAAATAGGTAGACATTAGAGATTAACTAACAGGAATATCGGTAAATGGAAAGCGTTAAAAATTATATAGAATTATGGTAATATTTGTTATGCGTGCAGTGTGTTTAAAACCATATTTTTAATTAATTTAATTAATACACATTTTACACTGATTAATGTGAATTATTGCAAACAAGAATAATTTGATTAAAAGTGTACCAAAAATAACTTGGTACACTTATTGTGTGCAAAAATAACTTTATGAAAGAAACAAAAAAAAAAAAAAATTAAATTAAAAAAATATGTTATGAAGGACCGATTATTTTTTTCCCTAATATTTTCTGTTTTGTCACTGCTATGTTCCCTTAAATAAAGCATTACCCGCATATAGATTTCTTGATAAAAATAATAAGCATTTTTTTAATATGTCGTCATTTTTTAAAAGCTTTGTTGGGCTAAGTATATAAAAATAAAGAATTCCCAAAATAATAACATAATCATGATATTTCTTAGTTGCGATAATTTTAATAACTTCTATTTTATATAAAGTTTTTCCTTGAGTGATTCTTATAGTTTTTTAGTTTTTTAAATTGTATCTGTCCAAGAAGTTAATAAATTTAAAAAAATAGGATTTTGTTAATAAACATAATATAATAATAATTTTAAATTTCTAAATATTATTTATGTTTTATGAATAAATTAAGCTTTATTCTCGGAACTAATTTGTTAATAAACTTTAAATTAAGAATATGTTAAAAAGAATTCAAAATTGTAATGTCAAGTGTCAAGAAATATTTGTTGAGAAAATAAATATAAACAAAACTAACTTCTTTTGAATTAAAAATAAAAAAAAATAACAAAATTAAATATTCACCCCAATTCTTAAATTTTTAAATTATCACAAAACTGATGATTAGCTATTTTTGAAGGCTCAAAAGTGATGTTGACACCATGCTGTCAATTAGACGTGATGTCAGTTGGTAAAATCATCAAGTTGGGCTGTTCTTGAAGGCTTAGAGTACAAAGTGATAGTAATTTGGTATCACTTCTAAATTTGCCTAAAAAGGTATCACGCCTGGTTTTTTCACATTTTATTAAACAAAAAGGAAAAAAAACTAGAAATTAATTTATATGCAATACTGTCAATGTCTTGAGTGGGTTAGATGCATCTAATATGACCGAGATTAAATGTAAACAGTTCGTAAAATATTAAACTTGGATTTAATTATCTTCAATCACATTGTGATATTGTAGTAATGCTATACTTCTATTGATATTTATATGATGCTTCCTACAAAATATTCATTTATAATTGAAATTAATTAATTATAAATATTCATAATTTGTTTATTATTAATTATTTCATTATTAAAGCTTATTACCTTTATTTCTCTTTCATTCTTCTTCTGAACGTAAGTTTTAATACTTTTCCATATTTTTTTTTGTGTACTTTTGAATTTTGTGTTATTGATGGGGACTCTTTAACGATTTTCTTCTATTTTTTCATTTATATTATATATCTTTTATATCTAATAATATATACTATTAATACCTTTTTCATACCAATTTATGTTAAAGTGAATCATTATTATTGGTTTTTCTTTTAATTTATATAGACATAATCTCCTTTTAGCTCGATACACTTCGTCCAACGATATTCCAACTTCTTTAAGCGTAGTACGATTTGTCGAAGTCAGCAAAATAGGCCTCTGTTTCAACTATAACTTCAGAATTCGATGTGAAATTTTTTTCAGCGAGCCATTTCTTCATATTTGGAAACAGGAAAAAGTCACTGAGGGCCAAATCTGGAGAATATAGTGGGTGGGGAAGCAATTCATAACGTAATTCCATAATTTTGCTGTCGCAATTGCCGATGAATGTGCAGGTGCATTGTCATGATGAAACAGAACTTTTTTCTTTGCCAAAGAGGTCGTTTTTCTTTGATTTCATTGTTCAGCTGGTCCAATAACGCTACATAATATTCTCCTGTTATCGATTTTCCTTTTTCAAGATAGTCGATTAAGATTATTCCATGTGCATCCCAGAAAACAGTAGCCATAACTTTCCTGCCAAGGGAACCGTTTTTGTCTTCTTTGGTGCACTTCCACCAGCTCGTATGTGGAAAGAAAAATTATTTTTACAACGGTTTACATGCAATGCTCATACTCAGGGCTGTCGTTTTACAATTTAAAAAAGTGTTTTCAGAAAAGGGAACTTTTAAGCTGAAAAGTGAGCCTGAAAAAAAATACTTTCTAATTTTTTTTATTTAATTACTAACACTTTCTAAATTGACTTTATAAAGCTTTTTTGTAATAAATTTAATTTTTAATCATTACAAACTGAATATATGAATTATTAAACCTAAAAATTAAATTACAAATAAAAAATTGAAGAATCAATAGAAAGTTTGTCAGAATTTTATTTTTTATCTCTAGGTTTTATTAAATAAAAAACAATTAATTCAACATAAAAATAAACAAATTAACATAAATAAATTTAAACAAAACAAATAAAAAACTTAACATAAACAAATTCATTGTGATTAAAAATAAAAATTATTCATCACATATAGCTCTAACTAATTATACTTTAGAATATTTAATTGTTGAATTTTTGGAAGGATTCCATTTGGTGTGCCCAATTTTTGAAACCATTGCTTTGATTATCATAATTAAGTTGATGGTGTTTCAGTACTAAGCGAATTTCCTGTTTTCGTTTTTATAAGATTTAACTGTGAGAAAATGCGATCTGCGTTAGCTGAACTGTGCGGTAAACACATATTGATCCAACAAAATTTTTTAAATTAGAAACATTTTTTCGTTAACCGCATTTTTAATAGTAAATATTAAGGATTAATTTGCAGCACAGGATCGTCAAAATCAAACCGTTTCAAAATTTCTTTGCGCAAAATAATGTCGAAGTCTAAACATTTCATTTTTATCTCTCGTGTTTCTTCCTCAGAAACTTCCTTTTTACCAATCATACTTTCTACTTTTGGCCCTAAATAAATCTCATCTACAATCTTAAATATATTTGTATTATCAAAGTTAATATATTTAAGATTAATATTGTTAATTACTTCACTTTTTACAAAATTATTAAGCAAATTTTTACACAGCATTTTTATTTGTTAATAAGAGTATATAAATACGCGGAGTTTCAAATTGATACTCCAGATTTATTTTATTTAAATATTTTAAGATATATACTAAAAAATATAGTATATACTAAAAAATATAGATAAGATTTTGTTACATTATTCAGACTTGACCGTATCTGGTCATCTGAATTTTCTTCAAATTAATTGTATAACAAATGAATTTTTCATTGTATGAAAAATGAACCAATTGTTGTCATTGATCCACATTCTGCACACCAGCTGCTCTACAGACAACAATATAGTGTTACTAAGAGCAAGAATCTTTAGTGTTTTCACATCAAAATATTCTTGAAATTCTATAATAGCTTTTTGACGTTTAGTACTATAAGCAATTAAAAATAAATATTTCTTGATAACATTTTCACTTCGTTAGGTATTTTTTTTCAAGAACTGGATGAACATAAACTAATGGAATGGCATATGCATCGAATTATATATAAATAAGAATTATGTTTTTGTTATCAATGCTTAAACTTCATTGATTCGTCCTATTATTACAGCAGCATTATAATCTGCAAATCCTATCAAATTTTTATAGGTATATTGTTTGTATTAAAAAACTTGATTAAACTTTTATATATATAGTTTGGGGGTCCGACGCTGGTTCTTCTTCAAAAAGCGATCTATAACTATTCCAAGAGCATGGTCAAAATATCTGACTATTAACGTTAAAAATTTTGTTGTAGTTACATCTGTTGTTTCATCAATTTTTTAATGTTATTTGATTTAATTTTTCAACCCTAATTATAGTATTCACAGATTCCGTAGCCTTCGTCGTCCCACATTTTAAATCTTTTATTATGGCACTATCCGTGGCCAAATTT
Organism: Dolichopus griseipennis; assembly: GCA_963082915.1. Taxonomy (NCBI): domain Eukaryota; kingdom Metazoa; phylum Arthropoda; class Insecta; order Diptera; family Dolichopodidae; genus Dolichopus; species Dolichopus griseipennis. Next base: position 63,691,705 of record OY720443.1, read on the forward strand.
TTAAATAATTCAATTAAAGGCGAAATTAGGGTAAATGGAAGGATATGAATTAATAAAAAAAAAACAATTATTTTTATTTCGGAATTTTAAGTTTTGTTAAGTATACTTTGGAATTCTTCAATTTGTTTTGTGTTTACTTGAGGTTGTTTTTTTAAGGATATTAAAATATTTTTATGAGTGTCGATATTTTCATGCCTTTTTATATGACATATTTTATTTGTGATTGATTTTTTTTTTATATTTTTTTTTTATTATTATTATACTTAATTTAATAAAACTACATATGTATAAGATTTATTACAATCAAAATTTGCAAAACAATATCTGATGGCACTTTTTTCAGTAATATTTTAAATTACTGGTGTTGAGGTGATGATTTTGCGTTATGTAGGTTTGTTGATTATGTTTGCGTTATGTTGTTTGCTATTTTTAATATCAGTTTTGACAGTCTAGTTAAAGTTGTATTGACACTATCTGAGAGTGTTTTATCTTTTACATCATAACGAATTTTTTACTGCATTAGTTGTTCTATATTATTTTTAAAAGGTTTTAGCGAAAGTTTTTTGAAGATACTAAGTTTTTGAGCGTTTTTTATATGTGGTGGCAACTCGGTTATTGGTTATTGACAGCCTTGAATATAAAAGTAGCCTTATCCAGTGAGATCAAATCATGAATACAGCAGAACCCCGTTTCTCTGTAAATTCTCTCGGATCTGGTTAATCTATCTTATCTGTATACTGACTTGATGGCTTTCATTAGAAGAGTTTGACATTTTACAATGAGTGAAGCGGAGCACCAGGTAATCAAATTGTATCGTATATGTTATAAAATGTGTGCATTTGTCAGCATTCTAGCTGTATTTGGCGCCAGAATTATATTTGACCTTCTTAACAGCCCAATTAATGGCGTGATTTTTGAACCAATATGCACAACATGATCACTCCATTGGAGCTGCTTATCTATTAGCAATTCAAGATGCTTGGCAGTAGCGACTTGTTCCAACTCAATATTATTTATTAATATTTTAGGCTTAATAACATTTTTAATTTTGTTGCGGAAGACCATTACTTTAGTTTTTGTTTCATTTAAAGTAAGTTTATTCCCTTCAGCCTATTGTGAGAAACAAATTAGATCTCTTTTAATCGTGCTTTCCACCTCATTTTTATTTCTACTGCTGTATAGTAGACAAGTGTCGTCCGCAAAAATGTTGTAGGTAGCTTCCATACCTGCGTATTTAAAATTGTGTATGTAGGTAGAGCGTAGGACCCAGGTAAGAACCCTGCGATACTCCATATTTAAGCACTGTCGAGTTACTATAGCTGTGTGCTATGTTAGTAATCACCTCTTATTTTGAAGATAGGAACTAATGAGGTCATTGGGAGTACGTCTAATCCCCAGTTCATGTACCTATGCGAGTTTAATTATTTTATAAGATGGAATTTTATAAAATAATATTTTTTTTAATAAAATAGTTTTTATTTATTTAATCAAAACACAAAAATATTTTATTTTTATTTAAATTTTTATTTAGTGTTAAACGTTACGAATCTAGACTTAAACTAACTTTTTAGTTTTACAAATTTTATAATTAACATTCAATTTTAAATATTGATTATATTAATATTTTACAAAGAAAAACAAGAAAAAGAAATTTATTACATTTTCAAGTGCTTTCCATTTTAATGCACTTGAAAAGGAAATTGTGTAAGAATTTAATTTTAAATAAAAAATTGTCTTGTGTTGTAATTTGATCTCTTATATTTAATTTAATGACTTAATTTTGGTTTATTATACTTGAAGTAGAAATTTCGTAAGAATTTAATTTTAAATGAAAATTGTTTTTGGTTTGTTTGTAATTTGATCCTTTTTTATTTAATGACCTAATTTTAGTTTATTGTACTTTGAAACCAAATGTTGCATATTGTTTAATAGCGGTCAACAGAATAAAGGAAAAGAAAAACAACAAAAATTATAATATCAAGTATGTTGGAATACTTGATATTCAATGTACTTGATTATTATGAAGCGAAAGAATTATAGAAATTAATTTATTGATTAGACCTCCTAGAAATTACATCTTCTAAGAATAGGTTTGTTGGATATATGACTTGCTTGACGAGTGTAGCCATTGTAGGTGAAATAATTGCACAAACTTCTTTCAAGCCCCTTGCTGTAATACCATCCATCCCTGGAGCTGCAAAATTTTTTAGCTCTTCTATTGTTGCACTGATTTATTGTACTGTAGGATCTGTAGGGAACAGGAACATCGAGCAGGTGTTTAACTCCTAGTGACAACAATATTTGAGGACGAAAACTTTGAGGCTACAGCAGACCCTACTTGATTGAAGTAACTATTGAACTCATTGGCTATTTGTGGTTCACTTTTTATCTCCTTTACATCGATGGTTAAAGCAGTTATACTTTGACACTTGTATTTTTTTCTGTCCATAACCAACGAGTTGAGAACACTGCATATCTTCCAAGTATTTCCACAAGCTTTTTGTATTTGGTCATTGTCATTTTTGTGTTTAACTTTTCGTACTAGGTAATTGGTTTTGTATCTTACCTCGTTGTACTTTTGCTTGATTTCATTAGTCAACCTGTTTTTTTTAGCTTATATCAGCAAAATATCAGTATTTATCCAACTATTCCCACGAGTTTTGCAAGACTTTACTTTAGTAGATTTTTCTTTAGTGTGGGTTACTAATTTTTTTAAGTCATCAAAATTAGTAATTGGACTATTGATCTAGTATACTGGTCGTTTTTGCATAAACAGTAATAAACTAATTCGTATCCATCATAGGTTTGAGTGCTCGACGTAGCCTTTTGATACTTATTTTCATAGCTTTGTGATCAAATACTGCAATATCATACATTTCCAGCGTAACTTCATTTTTACTAATACTTAAATTGGTAACCACGTGGTCAATGAGCGTGGCAGTAACTCTCGTTGCATTTCTTTGATTAATTAATGTTGACAATTCTTGCAGTGGAGCTATTGATGCTTTCAAGGTAATTTTTTGCCCGACTATTATTTTTCAGTATATTAATGTTGGTATCCCCCACAAATATGAAATTTTTGAATTTTTCAGCTATTCCTTCCATAAAATTTCAAAAATATGAATTTTTCAGCTATTCCTTCCATAAATCTTCTCGCAGTCATTATTAGTTCTATAGACTGTAGCAATTGCAATTTTGGGCTATGTATTCGTTATCATTACTACTAACGAGTTGAACAAACAACTCCCTTCCCTTTTTTCAACTTCAAGATGGTTTTTGATATAAATAGCAGTGCCTCCTCCAGTATCATCATTGCGACTATTGAAAAAGAAAATATTTTTTGCTTCATTATCATAAAGCCAAGTTTCGTTATAAATAATAACATCAATCTCTGGATGAAGTTTGAGAAATATAGCTATTTCATCCATTTTGTTCTTAATGCTTCTAAGATTAAAATAGGTGATGTAGATGATCTTATTCGTATCCATCATTTTGACTTAAAAATGCTGGGTTGAATCTTGAAATAAAGTGACCTAATTGTACCCAATTTTGGAGCGAACAATCTCAATTTGTTTAATATAGACCGTACATATTCTACTTATTGCTCCATGGTCATTTCCTTATAATTTTCTGGATTTTCAGTTGGAGCACTTTGTAGAAATTTCATGATTTTCACTGCATTTACCGCATGTTACCTTTCTAGAGCAGTTGTGCTTGTAGTGTCCAAAGTCATTGCACTTCATACATCTCGGAGCATAGACATGTTCAATTACAAAATGGCTTTGCCATTCCAGGTTAATGTACCTATTCACAATATTATTAAACGCACTCGGCATACATTCGATAACATATTTATATCCATACTTCAATTTTTTGCAATATTTAACCTTTAAGTTAGGAGGTGAAATTTTGTAGCATAATTTTGGACGTGGTGGTAATTTTTACACCATTTTTTTTTAATATTTTAAGATGTTTATATATATTTTTTTTATGTTTTTTTTTCACCTAAAGACGGTTAGATTAGTTCTTAATGTAATATTGAAAAAGAAAAAGATATTAGTTGTTAGGGTTTTTTGAAAAGTTGGCACTTTATTTCACAAGCCTTTTTTACATTAAAAAAATAGTAATATTTCTTACATATATATATAATAAAAAAAAAAAGTTAAACAAAAAATCAAATGGCATTTTTTCATAGCCTCATATATATACTTAAAAAAAATAAATAGTGCATTTCAAAATTTTTTATATCTTAGAAAATAACAAGACACTTTTTCCGCAATAATTTCATACATCAAAATTCGCATTTATACATATAAAATGTTTCACATAGCAACATTTGCTTATTATTATATAAAATAAAAATTCTATACGTAATTCTAAAAGTTAAACAAGAACTCAAATGGCCATTTATTAACAGCCTAACTATTATACATAAAAAAATAGATAGAATATTTCAACAAGTTTTATGGATATTTGTACTGTTTACACACAAATGTTTGCTTATAATTATATAAAATAAAATAAAAAGTTAAACAAAAAATAAATGGCATTTTTTCACAGCCTACTACTTACTATTCATAGAATATTTAAAAAATTTTAATACATATCTTAAAAAGTAATTAGTCTTTCCATCTAATAATTTTATTCGTCAAAATCGGTATTTGAGCAGTTTATACATATACGTTTGCTGCAACTCATACACATTGGTTTTTGGCAAATTAAACATGTATGTGGTGTTTTCCGTTTTAATTTGCTTCGGCAAATATAGCATAATTTGCTTGATAATGAAGTGGAGGGCACCTACAGTACAGGTGTTGCGTGTCCATCTTGACCCAATATTAAGTTAGGACCCAATATTTTTTGAATAGTGTCCCTTAAATGTCAGGGTAACCTTTGGTTATTTGCTCTTCTTTGGAAATGTGGCATAATCAAATTTCGAGCAAGTGATTTTAAGAAGTTCGCTCTTGAAATATCACTGTAATTACGGGAAGATTGATATAAAATATAACTGTTGACAGCACTAATATCAACTAATCTGTAGAATATAGCCAAAGACCAACGACGTGTACGACGTCCACATGAATAAATTAAACATTTTTTATCGAGCTCGTCAACTCCTCCTTTTGTGTTGTTATAATCAACTATCATTTCTGGTTTATTGGTTATAACATCATTTGCTTTTGTATGATGCATAGAAGATATTAAAACAACGATTTTTCTTTGGTACGTAAGACAAAAGTGTAATATCCTTTGTAAATCCATAAATAGAACTTTTAACTGACCTTCTTGTATTTGGTAAAAATTCAGGTGGAATTTCTTTTTTATTTTTTTTTAATGTACCCAAATAAGTTAGTTGTCGTTCTTTTAATTTATTTACCAACTGAATGGATGAAAACCAATTGTCTGCAGTAACGTTTCTGTTGCTTTTCTCTATAATACTAGACAATCTCAATACTGACTGTGTTGGTACTGCAAGTTTTTGTTCTTCTGTTGTAAGAGTAATGCCATCTGAATTTTTTCCATAGTAAATATAGGCATTAGCAAGATAATGTGTGCGTTCATCTGTTAAAGCCATTATCTTTATGCCGTATTTTGCTGGGTTTCTTCGGCATATAAATTTTAAACTTACGCCTACCACGAAATGGCACTAATATTTCGTCAATACAAGCATGAGTGCCTATCGAATAACTTTTTTTACAGTTTTCAATTACTTTGTTGAAAATTTCGGAAATTGCCGCTAAAGGATCATTTTGTAACCTCTGTGTTCTATCTAATGAATTATCAAATCTTAGGCATGAAAGTATGGTAAGAAATCGAAGCTCGGACATAACAGCTCTAAAAATTTCTCTTCCTGTTCCGTCAGTTGCAAATAATAATTTTGTGGATTCTCGATTTGATTTAAAAACTGAACTGTAAAGTAGTATGCCCAAAAATGATCTAAATTCTATTATATCTAAGGGTTTTGCTTCTATTTTTCCTGTTAATTGAAATTTAATGTTTAATTTTGTGTTCGTATGTTCGATGATTATATTTTCAATCGAATCATCAAAAATTTGTGACCAATATTGATTTATTGTATTATCTGATTCATTGTAATTTAACCGCGGGTTACTAATGTTGGCAAAATTATAATATTATGTAGAGGAGTTCTACTGAATCGCTGTGGTTCACTTGTTGACCATTTAAAACGATTTTTTCCATAATAATAAGAAGGCGTAGAAGTGCTGTTATCATTTATTTCAGTTTCGTGTTCGCCAATACTTTCAAAATTAAGATTTGCTTCAGTTAGAGAGTTATCTGTTACCTCTTCGTTGATCGTTTCAGATATTTCTATTTCCGAGTCGCTCTCGCTATATTTTTCTAAAACAAAATTTGGATCAACAACTTCGTCATCAACATCACTTATATCGCAATCGTTTTTTTCATCATCATAGTCATCACAGTCTTCTTCCAAAATTTGTCTTATTTTAGAACTATCCATGTTTTTTTTCAATATAAGAATATGTCTGTATAATATAATATAAAATGTTCAGCAATATTTTAAAAACCTTTGTTTATTGAAAGTTATAAAATGTTATTACTTTAAAATTTTTTTGTATTAAAAACTAACGTTAAATGAGAGGTGTGGTAAAATATTTTCTATGAAATACTTACGTTATTTAAGACGTGGTAGTAAAAATTTTTCCAAGAAAAAATCACACATAAAGCGACGTGTAGTAATTTTTACACCTATTCCCAAATTCCCGCTTATACCCTATTCACACTACGCGAAAGTAACATGTTATCTGCGTCATATTTCATGTTAAGTAAAATTCGTTTCAGACTACGTTTTTAGTTGTTAAATTTGGCAGTTTGATTTAAAATTTTTATTTATGTTTTTTATCAACAGAAGTTCATAATTAAATATAAAAATGAAATATAATATATATATAATAATTAATATAATATAAATATAAATTTAAATGCACGTAGCGGAATTTCAATAAGAAATGCTATTAGTTTATATTTATCAGTAAGTTTATTTTTTATTTCATTTTATGGATTTATAATTTTTTTAACAATAATTCATTGAATTTAACAGTCTCTTCATATAATTTTTCTAAAGTTATAGTTTTTCTTTCTTCAAATGATATTAACTTATTTTCATTTTATCTTCAAAGCATTCGTCCATAAAATCCATGGAATTTATGAATTTGCTGGACCCCAGAATATCCTTCATATCATCGAAGAATTCCCACTCAGAAGGTGATCCTCCTGTTGGACCAATATCCTTTTTTTCTTTCCTAAAAATAAATTTTGTTACTGTTATAAAAATATGTTGAAAAAAAAATGACATACCTATATTTTGATTTTAAATTGTGCATCCTCGATTTTATATCAGCCACACTTGCTATAATTCCATTGATTTCAAGTTCGTTTTGCATTTCTAAAATGATATGGGAATTTCTCTTAGCTTTGTTTAAGTCTCCTTTTTTCTTTTTCCAAATATTTATAAAAATTTTGAATTGTTCATCATTCCAGAACACTTTTTTTTTTTCTTTTTTTTCAGACATCTGCAAATAAAAATTTAGTTAATATTTCACGTACATATATAATTTTTATTAAAAATTATTATTACAACTTATACTTACCTTTCTATATTGCAAATAACGAATAATTATTGATTCAAATTATATTTTTTTTTTATAATTAACTATGATTGATTCAAATTTCGAATTTAAAATTTCAAAACAGCTGTAATCCAAGGGTATGAAGACTCAAAAAAACTTCGATGAATCGAAAAAATATCGATTATATTAAAAAACTGAAGTACACAACCTTAAAAAATAACATGTTAAACTGAGTAACATGTTACTTTCACAATACTTTTGACAATTTTTATACCCGTGCATACATATATGACATCGGGTATATTAGATTTGCTCCTCCGTTTGTAACGCATCGATCTAGACGAGCTAGATATAGTGTCAAGGGTACGTATCGGCTCAGAATCGAAAAATTAGTCGATCTAGCTATGTGTGTCTGTCCGTCCGTCCGTCCGTCCGTCCGTCCGTCCGTCCGTCCGTCTGTGTGTCAGCACGATAACTCAAAAACTAAAAGAGCTACAGTTTTGAAATTTTCACAAAATATTTTTCAATCAATTTCTAGGTTCCCTATTTTTTTTGGTTAAGATCGGACCAAAACTTCGGGTAGCTCTCGAACAGCTAACTTTTTTAACTCCAATATTTTCATACAAAAATTTTAAATTTAACTATGCACCTTGTAACATGAAATTATATGAATTTTGTTTGTTTTTGTTTTTTTTGATTTAAATGATGCGTAGTTTATTTAAGATAAGCAAAAAAGAAGACAAAGATTTTTTTTAAGTAAATGGCTTATTGATATTGATAGATATTTATGAATATATATGATGAATCATCATGATGATTATTATATGAATAATGATCATATGAAGTTGATTTGGCTTAAGTTTAATATATTCGTGAATTAAAAATTAATTATAAGAGATGGAATTGAAAAATTAGAGCAAGAGTTTTGAAATTCACACAAAACATTTTTGGGACATTTTTGAGGTTCCCTATTCTTTTTGGTTAAGACCAGATCAAGGTTTTGGGGAGCTGCCACACAACTTCTTTGCACCAATATGAATTTCTAAGAAACTGATTATACTACGAGGATGAAAATTACACACTGTTAGTTATATAATGGATCGAGCACTTATATGAAGTTTCAAAATGTTACGGCCCCATTTTCGGGGGGCTGCTATACAACTTCTTTGCACCAATATGAATTTCTTGGAAACTGATTATACTACGAGGATGAAAATTACACACTGTTAGTTATATAATGGATCGAGCACTTATATGAAGTTTCAAAATGTTACGGCCCCATTTTCGAGGGGCTGCTATACAACTTCTTTGCACCAATATCAATTTCTTGGAAACTGATAATACTACGAGGATAAAAATTACACACTGTTAGTTATATAATGAATCGAGCACTTATATGAAGTTTCAAAATATTACGGACCCGTTTTCGGGCAGCTGCCATACAAAGTAATCAATTCGATAACTGTGAATCTAATGAAGCTACGAAGTTAAAATCAAAACTGGGCAGGTAAAGTAATAGGACAAGTTAGTTGGCAAAGTTGGACATCACTCGGACCAACTTTTAGGGTGGGTTATTTTTTTTTTTTTTATGGGATAATAAGTTAATCAAAAATTATGGGATACCTAATAAGTTAAATATTTTTTAAACTATTTTACTTTCTTATATTTTTTTTGTAATATTTATAATAGCATAGGGGAAATAAATAACGGTTAGTGGGTATGCACGGGTATCTAAAAGTTGACAAGGGCAACTATAATCTTCCTCGTTTTTCATACAAATTTCTAGTTACTTGGAAATTTTAACAACTAAATAACACGTTAACGCAGGTAACATGTTACTTTCGAGTAGTGTGAATAGGGTATTACATGCTATACCTACTTCATAAAAAACAATACTGATCATAAAAGCATTACAGAATTAGAGGGTACTGAGAATATCAGCTTGTAAGAGCGTAATAAAGAGAAATAATAAAGATAAATTAAAAGTGAGTGTAAAATTTACTACCACGTCTTAAGTTAAAGGTTAATCTTAAATTCATCAGTTTCATCTATATTAGAATTTTGCGCAATGAGAGATTTCTTAAGCTGAGATTTGTCTTCATATTTTTCTTCTACCCTGCTTAAGCGAATTCTCGGCTTGTATACTTTAGTATCCCTCAAAGTGTATTTAGAGCCTAGTACTCTAGGCAGTTCATTTTTTAGAAAGCTTGCGTGATCTCTATCTCTAGATTTGATTAGCACTCCACCACTTCGCATTCCTATGATGTCAACTACCGCGATGTTCAATTCAGCCGGCTTTATACTTTGCTTCATTTTAACAATTGTAGATTCCGCTGTGACCCTTAAATCCTTTAGTTTGACTAATAAATTTTGAGTCTTTGGTTTTTCAATGCGGTAAAGACTGGTTTTTGCAGTTTCACCATATGTTAAAGAACGATTTCTAATAAACTGTTGCTTTGTAGTGTTAATAAGCTCATCCAGCTTATGTACAATAGCTTCCTTTTGCCTAGTAACTGTATCATAATTCTTGTCAACTTTTTGCGCTATCTAATAGAATTGCAATCGTTTCATTAATTTTGCTGCACTCCACATCAATCCCATTACCATCCTTTAACCATTTCTTTACTTTTTTCTTCTCTGACCCACACATGCAAATGATCAAACTCGCTACCTCCTTGAACGCTTTGTTTTATTAGAATCATGTCCAATGCAAGTCCAGTGGTACCACGTTTTACAATAACCATCGCACTTAATTGCATCTTTCAGATTTCAAGCACAAATTACAAAATGCTTTACCATATTTATTTTCTATCCAAGAAAACTTTTTTGGCCAAGTAGAACAAAGTTTTCGCTTTCTTTTTCTTTCTTTCATTTTCTTTTTTGGTGAAACTAAATTGTTAGTTTCATTTTCATCTAATTTTTCGATCTCAATTTCTGTTGTTGAACTTGAATCTGATTGAAGTTCATTAGAATTTTTTATTAACCATCTTAAATAAAATAAACTAGAGTAAAAGAAATTATAAAATATTTGTAAAATAAACTTACTTATCCATTGTTAAAAAACTTTTTTATCAAAAATTTCAAGAAATCTTCACTCTATATATATATATATTCAGTCTTATTCCACTTTATTTAATATGTTTTTCAAATGTGTACCTAACGGCTAACAGCAAAAAATGAAATGAGTGAAATGACAGTTTAAACATTAATGTTTTTTTATTTACATCTGTCATTGTAACACAATTCATTTTTTACGCACGCCAAAAACTTTATCGCGTAACTTTATTTTTAAAATAGAATTTAGAACATATTATGTGAGAACTATCCCTGACATCGTAAATGTGTTTGCGACGTCGTGAATACAATGTCGCATGATCGTAAATGTAAACTACAAAAATTTTACATTGTCTCATAATTGCAAATTCATTTTACATTGTGTTCGAGCCCACCTTCGGTGAAGTCCCACCACCACCACCACAAAAACAAAAAAAACCATGGAAGAAAAGTAAATAAATATTAATTTGTACTTTTCAAAGATTGTTTCTATAGAAAAAATTTAAATTTTTGACATTTCATTTTGACGCAATAGGAATTGTAAACAAAATACATTGTATTTTCGACACAATGTGTTAAGAAATTTTACATTGTGTTATTTTCACATTGTATCAGGTTGAAGTTCTTTTTACGACATTTACGATGTCACCCTATGTTAAAAGAAATTATTAATAAGAATAAAATAATTTAACATTAGAAAGCTGACATTTTGTTTGTTTGTCTGTCTACATAAGAAAATTGCAATAAATAGCACAATAAAAATAAAAATACCAATTGTGGAATTTGAAATAAGATCTGTATACCATTTCCAGGTTTTTTAAAAAAACTTTATTTCCTGAATATGTTTAGCTTTATCTTTATTAATATGACTGAAATACAAATATTTTAAATGAATCTTATTAATAATTTTTTTAACACTAATATTACGTTGCACATAAAAATAAGGCAGTATTGTGTTATAATATTCTTTCTCAAAATTTTCATATCGAAAAGAAAAAATTGAAATTTTGCAATTATTAAATTTGATAATATTATTACCTCTAATTAGAATTACTTAAGGATCTGTCCCACACTTGTTAAATAACTTGTAACCCAAACTTGTTAATAGTTTCGTTTAGATTTTTTGTAATTGCAATCGTATCTGATATTGTTTTTATTTCAGTTGGAATATTTTTATGATATTGACATTGCATTTGCTCCGTATTTAATAAATGTGAAATACAATTATCTTGGAATGATATTAACTCCTTTTTCATTGCATTACTTTGGTTTTCTACAATTTTAAAAACATTTTTCTTACATGTTGTGATTTCACTAATATTAGTCTTAAGTTCTAAAAAGTTATCTTTGTTCGGTATTTTTCTACAATGGTTTTAAAACAATATTCATTAGTTAATATTGGTAAAGATAAAACAAAAACAATTAATTTTTTTTTAAATAGCACGCAATTTTTTATGTATGCTAACATTTCTGCTTGCGTTATAATATTTTTAGATGCTTTTAATTACAACAAGGTCTTCGTCAAGCGGAATGCCTTGTTCTTTTTCAATAATACTTAAAATTTATAAGATGTTCATTCAAGGTGGTATGAATTTCTCAATATCGGCAATGCTACTTTTATTTCCAGGTGTCGTAAAGTGGACATTTATACCTTAATTTATTGAATGAAACCGGTTTTAAGATCAATCCAATTTCTTGAGCTTATAGGTATAATTTTAGCGTGTTTCGTGAATTTATTAATTATTGTTAAGAATGGTTTACCTTTATTTTTAAACCATATATCCATCTCTCATATTTTGCCAGGTTACAAATGTGACAATTGCTGATTACTTTTAGTATTTCAAGTTTAAATTTTAGATAATAAAATTTCCCTTTTAAATTAAGATAAAGATCGTCAATACCTCTATGATTTGTCTTAAAGTATTGCTGTAAATTTATTTCGATGCTTTATATCTTGGAGAAGTATTAAACACTTATTAAGCTTTATTAATTTAATTTTGTAGAATGTTTAAGGTAAGTATTTTGGAAAATATTATAAATGTTAATGTCGCCAATCATCACATCGATAATACCTTTTAATTATATTTGATTTTTAATAACATCTAGGAAAAAATCTTCGTTAAATATTGTATTGGTAAAAGTTTTTTGAGTTCTACCATAAATTTTAATTTGTTTTGAGGTATTAAAAATTCTTTGTTTAACAACTATTTGTGTTTTATAAAAGTTAAGAGGTAATTCGGATGTTAGAATAAAATCCGTATTATCTTCGTTAGCTGAGTGCATAGTTGAAAATATTTCATGTCCTTCATCAGTATTAAAATCCTTGCGTGATAATGCATCAGCAACATAATTTTATTTACCACTTAAGTACTTAACGCAAAATTAAACTCTTCTAATTTAATCTTCCACCTCTGTAATTTACTGTTCTCTCATATTATGGAACCATTGCAGAGGTTTATAGGTTGATTATCTTGGGATAAAACAGCCCCAATCGCGAAATTACTTGCATCCGTGGTTAAAACAAATTTTTTTTCAAAAGCTGGGGAGATTAAGATTCGTAGTTACTAAAATTTTTAGTTTTTTAAAAGAAAAAGTTGACAGTTGATAAGGAAAGTTCAATTTTTTATCGCGCTTAAAAAAAAAAACAAAAAATTCTATAAATTTGATCAAAATAAAGTATTTTTATTTTTTTCGTTTTCTTTGTACGTATATAAAATTTTTATGTTAAAAACTATTATGTATTTAAACCAAGAGTTGGACTTCAACTAAAACGTTTTTATTAAAATATAATATATTGTAGGGTGTTTATTCAAGATGACCTCCGGTTGTTATACAAATAAAAACAATGCCATTTATATTTTTCCAAATTTTGTTAAAGCTGTACTCAACACAAAGATCAAATGAATAGTGACTCTTATTTTTTTACATTTAAAATTTTCAAGTCAACCAATCATAATTTTTTAAAGACAAAACAATATTGCAAATAGCAAAATAAAAAGTACTGAATTATTTTAACATATAATTCTGGACTCTTACAATTCGGTCGTCCTGACAACTATTCGAGGTCGAATTGACATATTAACATCTATACATTTTAACTTAAACTTTAACAAACAAAATTAAATTTCTTTTCAAGACCAAGAAAAGTATTCCAAAATTTTAATTAACTTAAACTTAATTAAACGGTTTCATTCTGGACACGTCAAAAACGCCTGAAAAAGGTTTTTGTGTTACTTAAAAATTGTAGCGGTCATTCCCAATAAATTTATCTACAACATAAGGTCCTTTATATTTGGGAATTAATTTTTTATTATAACCATTAGTCGTATCGATATTTTTAATCATTACTAAATCACCTTCCTTATAAACTTTAGGAGCCTCTTTTCATTAAACTTGTTTGCATTATATTGTTGTAATTTTTTTATATTTTCGGAAGTTTGATTTTTTCATTAAGTTGACTTTCATTATCCTCTAATATGAAATTTTCCAAATATTCAAGTACTTCATCATTTAGAACCTGTCTTTGATTTACACCGAACAACAACTTAGAAGGAGTAGATTTGGTACTCTACAAAATAGTATTATTGATTGCAGACTCATCGTCAGACAAAACACTAAACCAAATATTTTTCTTTATCGATTAATTTGGACATCATAGGATATATGATTCTATTCACTCTTTCTGCTTGTCCATTGGACCTTGAACAACCACTAGTTACAAGATTATAACATATGTTTTTTTCTTATAAAAATTCTTTAAATTTCGTCGAAGTGAAACAAGTCCCACGATCACTTATCAATTTTACTGGTCGACTATATTGATGAAAATATCTGACCAATGGCGTAGTGGTAAAGACGCCGCCTTTCATGTGGAAGGTCTCGGGCTCAAACCCCGGTCAGATCATATTTAATAAAAATATCTAATATAATAATATAAAATAAGATTTAATAAAAATATATAAATAATTCTTGTGTAAGATTATAGATGGCGCACAAAGTTAACATTTGGAGTGAAAAGGAATAAAAAAAAAAAAACAATATTGATGAAAATAGGAGGTAAGACAACGTATGGTCTCAGAAGTAGTTTGAGCCTTTCTTGAATATAGTTTGACAAATTTAGTAAACCCATTAATGATTACCAAAATATAATGTATTTTTATTTTTTACACTTTCTAAAGGATCGTAATAATCTATGTGAAGCATATTAAATGGAAAATCACCCCTTTGGTATGGAATGAAGAAAACCTTCCTCTTTCCCTGAATAAGGATTGAAACATAAACAAGTTGAGCAATCTTGTATATATTCCTGAACTTTCTTCGTCAGTTTAGGAAACAAATAAGCTCTTTGTACAACCTTAATAGATTTTTCAGTACTCACATGTCCAAATAAGTCATGAGAATTTCGAATAACTTGTAATTGCATTGCCTTCAGAACATAAAAACTAATTTTTTTTTTATTTACTTTTCTGTGAACAAGTCCATTCCTTAGACCAAATAATTTATTTTCTTTTAATTCCAATTCATTTTTAAAACTTTCTATAACAGGATCTTTGCTTTGATAAATATACAACGTTTGCTCAAACAAATTCCCTTCAAGAATTAAAATAGTTTGTGATCTACTAAAAGCTTCTACTTGTTTCATACGAGCACCTTCACGATGTTTTTTTTTTTTTTTTCATTTATATTTAATTAAAACTACAATCTTAAAAAATTATATAATTACAATTAATTTTAGTTTAAAAATAATTATTTTGAATACCCTAATTTTTTTCAATAACATCATCGTAGTTTTTTTTAATTCCAATGCCCAACGACTAATTTTTGCATAGATTATTTGGTTTTTCAATCCTAACGTCAAGGCCCAAAAGGTAAGTTCTAAAACGACGTAAAGTATAGATTATTGCAAGTGTCTCTAATTCATAGGAATGCAATTTTGATTCCTGATCGCTTTGAAAAATAGAAAATAGGATGTAACTTATCACCTTTTCTTTGCAGCAATATTGCCCCAAAGGCCTACCCTACTTCCATCACAGTGCAATTCTATTTCATCATTTGGCGAAAATATCGCTAAAACTGGTCTAACAAGTAGTTTAAATTCATCAAAAACTTTTAGTTCCTTTGAACCGAAAACAAAAGGGGTAGGATTATTTTTAATTGAACCCATAAAGCTACTATATTTTATAAATTCTTTCTCTATAAATACATGGTGAGAACCACTTTTCAGATCTAATATGTTGATATTGGATAATCTAGATATAATCTATACTATACTCTTGTTTTTTTTTTTACTCAAACAATAGGTGAGCAATAAGGTGAACTACTTTCCCAAAATACATTTTTATTTAAAAGTTCGTCAAGTTATTTAGATAAAATTTCTCGTTCATAATATGAAAGTCGACGCAGTTTTGCATTAAAATACTTTTCTTTTTGAGATTTATTTTCATTTCGCATAAAATTTTTGGTTTTTTATTAATATTAAAATTACGTTCATAATTTACTATAATATCATTAATTTTTTCCTTAAATTCGTAATCTATATTTTCATTGATTTCAAAATTTAAATTTTTATTAATTTCTTCTTGATTTACATATTCCATATTTAATATTTCATTTTTTAGATTATCAATTGTAAATTTAATACCTATAGCATTTAATATATCCCTACCAGTTAAAATATCATGCATCATAACTGGGATATCTGTATGTTTTAGTTAATACAGGTACTTCATTTATAGTCGGTATTTTGTGTGTGTACGTTGTTACTGTGGATAGATTGTCCCCTTCTTTATAAAAAATGTTCTTATATTTATGTATAAGATTAAAAAGAAGGTGATTTTCTTCTTTATTTAGATCTTTAATGTTCAATTTGTCCAATATAACTTGTATATCCGGAAATTTGAAAGGGAAGTCTAAAATTTCATTACTAAAGTTATTTACTTCTTCTGCAGTTAGTTCGGGGTCGGATAAAGAATTATCAAAACATAAATTAAGTTCCGCCTCATTTGTTACTAGTTTACATTTATTATAATCTATAACCGCTTTTAATGGTTTTAATAAATAATTACCTATATAATACCATCAAAATTATTTTTTATATCGGTTTCTGTCATTTCGAGTTGTGCATTTGGTCGGTTAAATTCTTTGAAAAGTGGAATTGTAACTTTGTATGCAGATATTGTGGTTGAGTTAATTATTTTAATTTTTACTGGGTTTTCTAACTTTGAACTAAAAGATTTGTGGAATAAGCCTTTTTGAATAAATGAAGTTGAGGCTCCGCAATCTATTAAGAGTTTAATTGGAACGCTTTTCGTTCTACATATTATAAAGGGAATATTTCTGAGGCTAATAACTTAAAATTTTGTATAGAAATATTAGCAACCTCCATTTCTTCCTGACTGTTTTCATAATCTCTTCGATTGTTTCTTGAGTAGTTATTAAAAATTTAACTAAGAATTACTAGTATTTCGCATTAAATTTTTCGCATTGTTTGAAAAATGAGAACTTTGATTTGGGTTCCAATATCTAAATTGTCTATTATTTTCAAAATTCCCTGAATTATTATTATTTTGATTACGATTTAGTTCATTATTATTAGAGACAGCTCTATTATTATTATTTCTTGAAGAAGGATTGGAATGAGAAACGTTTGAGAAAAAGTTTGAATTTGGTTTCTTGAAAATCGTTGGTTTCTAAAAGAATTGTTATAATTGTTAAATTCTTTAAAGAAATAGTCTGTTTCTATTAATATTTCTTTGGCCTTTCTGAGAGTGGGTGGATTTCTAGCATTTAATATAAGTTTTGGATCGTTGGGTAGTTTATTGATAAAAATTTGCAAAACCATTTTTTCATTTAAATTAGTGTTACCCCACACAGAAATTTCTGATGATAAAGAATTTTTAATATTAATTTGGGTTAAATATTCTAGTATTTTATTATAGAATATTTCAATAGTTCCCCTAAACTCTAAAGTTCTAATTTTACAAATAATATTTTCAATGCTATCCTGAATAGAAAAATTTTCTTTAAGTATCGTTTTTATTTCATTTCAATTGGTAGGGTTGTTATTATTAATTAAAAATGTATTTGCATCGCCCTTAATTTTTTGCCTAATTTGCATTTCAAAAATTGGATGTAAAGAAATTTCCCAATTAAAGGAAGCAACATAATCTATACTTTTAATAAGGAATGCTAATACTTCTGAATTTCCATTGAAATCTGTAATACTTTTAAAAAGGTCAAAAACATTTACAGTTGCCATTTTAATAGTAATTAAATTTTTTTTTTTCAAATATATATAAGTTGTATAATAGCTATATAAAACAATTTTTTTTTTTATAATTCTTTCTTTGTTTGTTTGTTGTTGTTGTTGTTATTCTATATTGTTCTTGATTATTCACTTAATTTAATTTATTAGGTGTATGCAATAAATATTTTATAAAATGATTTATTAAATATTATAATAATTTATTTTTATGATCAAAAAATGAGTTTTTCAATCTAAAAATTTTTTGTATTTCGTTTAAGGTATTTATACACACACAATAATGTGTAATGAAATCATACAATAATTGTAATGAGAGTTAAAACTTTTGTAATAACTTTTTAGTCAATTACACAGTACTAACTTTCACTGTGCGAAGTTATCACAGTGTAGTGAAGTTTTTAACTACAGTTCGTTGTTAAAAACATTATTTGTAGTGAAAATTATTGCATAAATCAGCTAAAAGTGTAAAGAATTTTAGAAAATAGTAGTAAACATTACAACATTTGTAATAATAATATCCTCACAAATTTATAGTGAATTTCATTACTGCAGAGAGAAATGTAGTGATTTTCACAACATTTGTAATAATTTCTAAGGAGACCATTGCAGATGTACTGAAAAATTAAAGAAAACATACTGCTTTAATTAAAACAAGAATATATATAAATTTTTTTTTTATAAATTAATAAGTTTTTATTATTAATTCAGTTTTTAATTACAGTTTTTATTATTAATTTATTAATTTAATAACATTCTTTTTATTTTTTATTTAAATCATTTTGAATCTTAAGGCACCTGCAAATTAGGTATTTTATGTGATAAAGTTGGAAAATAATCATAATCATCAATGTTACTTATATGAAATGATTGTAACTTGTTCTTCAAAATATAAGAATTTAAATGTTTATTAAATGCAAACTCAAAATTTTCATATACTAAAAATAATTTTTTATTTGACCCTATCATGTCGACAATTTCTTTTCATTTTACTTTAACAATTATCCAAGGGTCTGAATGGAATTTAAGCCAATTTTTAGCTTCAATAACTGAAATATAACAAAATATTTTTATTTATCTAGTATTAAAATATTTATTTATAATAATTATAAATAATTTATAATATGTAGAACTTAATAATTAATTTATAACAATAATTAAAGAATAATTTGTAATAATTTAGCTTAACTGTTTTCTGATATGATGGTTTGAGATGTTGCTGATAATAATGGTGGTGGAGATTTACGTCGTTCTCGATGGTCACCATAAGTCTTTTTTTGATATTTTAATTTATTATTATAAGATGTATATAGAGCTCCTCGAGATCTGCCACCTACACCGTCACTTTTAATGAAATAACTTTCCTACAAAAAATAACTTATTGAAAAAAAATATTAAAATTTCTATTTTAAATATGTATATAATGTATATAGGTACATAAATATGTAAAAATATAAGATAGAAACAAAATTAATAATATTATTACATAATTTTCAAAATAACTACAATTTTACTAAAATTTGTGATATTTTATTACATTTGTAATTAAATTTAAAATTTCGAAGTATAACTGATACATTTCAGATCTCATTACATCGATTAATGAAATTCATTACCCTTTTTTCTCGGTGTGTATGCATGTATAATTGTTTTTAAATTTTTAAAGTATGTACGAATGTTGAGTTTTACACATTTTAGAAATTAAAATAGTTTTTTTTTTTTTTCTTTAACGTTCATTAAATTTTAGTTTGTTTTACACAAATTTTGAAAATTTTATGTTTTATAATTAAATTAACTTTTTAATAATAGAAAATTTGTTATTTTTATTTAATAATTTTTGGTTTTAATTTTGTATTTAAATTTAATAACTTTTTTTTTTTGTTTTTGAATTTTTTTTTTTCTATATTTAAAATTTCACTTGATGATTAAATTGAATTTATCATTATTGTATAAATTTTAATTATATTTAAAATTTTTTATTAAGTATTTTTAACTATTAATTTAATTTTTTTTTTTTTTAAATAAGCACATATGTAAATATTCGTATCCTACCGACTGCGCCAGTTTTACACTTCTTTTGAGTATATAATAATTTTTATTTTTAAATAAATAAAGAACACAACATTTATTGTAGTTAATTTTATAATTCTATTTATTGATAACTTTAATTTTAATTATATTTAATAATTACATCTTCTCAGCTCCAAAATTTATATTGAACTGAGTTTGTTTTTTTTTATACATCTTATTTCTTTTTTTCTTTAATTTTTAATAATTAATTACAGTAATTATAAAAGAGTATACAAATGTGTGAGGGGAACCATATATAAGTTTCTCATAATGTAACTCAGGGGTATACCATTTTCCATATTTTTAGTATCAGAGAAATAATCTGCCAATAGTGTT
This sequence comes from Dolichopus griseipennis, assembly GCA_963082915.1. Taxonomy (NCBI): domain Eukaryota; kingdom Metazoa; phylum Arthropoda; class Insecta; order Diptera; family Dolichopodidae; genus Dolichopus; species Dolichopus griseipennis. The sequence continues at coordinate 63,712,036 of OY720443.1, forward strand.
GAAAATTTCCTGCATTTTAGATAATTATCAATAAATTTGGTTATGTTTCCCTTTATATTTTTTTTAGTAAAATTTCTATTATTTTACATCTCCACATCATATCATACGCTTTTTATATATCAAGAAAAATGGCTACTAAGAATTTTTTTGAAGCAAAACTTTCCATTATTTCTGATTCCAGAACCGCTAAATTATCTAATGTGCTTCTATTTTTACGAAAACCAGATTGATACATATTGAATGATTCATTATGTTCAAGGTACCATACTAATCTTTTATTTATCATCTTTTTCATTATTTTACATAAACAATTGGTAAGAGATATTGGTCTGTAATTTGATTTTATTTTTGGATCCTTATTTGGCTTTAAAATGGGAATAAGTATTGCTCTCGTCCAATTTTCAAGGAAAGTTCCCTTATGCCATATATGGTTGAAAAATTTTGTATTCAAAGTAACATTTTGTTGATATTTATCCCAATCTGCTTTTTTATTAATCCATTTGGGCCTTTTGTTGTGATTTATTTGTGAATTTAATATAGTTATAATTATAGGAAAATGATCACTATTATGTAGGTCATTACATACATACCAATCAAAAAATTGTGAGAATTGTAATTCTTTAAATTAGGATTGTGATTAAACTTAAACTTGCTTTCTTGTATACAAAAAATAAATGGATTATACTTATTTTCTAATAATTTAAATTCTTCAAAGTGTTTATAGAAACCATCAACATTCCATTGAATGATATGTTGGTTATTCATTTATAATAATAAATTATGTAAAGTCAACATTTCTGATAATATCAGAAAATTCTACTTCATCAAGACTACTGAAACTACTTTCTCGCATTGACATAGAATCTGTATTTTTATTTGTTTTTATTTTTTTATTCTTGTTATTTAATTTTTTTATTTCTCGTTTTTGTTTTTGGGAGAGTTTCTTATTAAAAATAATATTGCCGTTATCTAATTCTTTTAATATTATTTCTTTATTTTTATTAATATTATTTTGTTTAACATCAACATCATCTATTTTTTTGATTTTATTAGACGTGTTTGCCTTTATTTTAGGAAAATATCGTTTTGTTTGTTCTCTTCTCTTATTATTGATTTGTTGTTAATTATTGTACTATCATTTTGGTTGTTCTCTTCTCTTATTATTGATTTGTTGTTGTTTTATTGTACTATTATCTTGTTGTTGTTGTACTGTATTAGATGAAGTACTATTTTTTTTCTCTTTATTATAACATTGACAGATGCAGTTACATTTTTTTTTATTATTTTCAACTATATTTATGTAAGAATTGGTTAATCCGTGTCGCAAATTATATCTTCTTACTGCTTCTTTTATTTCAACATTTTATTTTATTTTAATTGATTTAATTTCTTTTTCTTTCAAAAAAAAAAGCATTATGTTGTTCTTTGCAATTTACACATTTTTCTGGATTTTTGCATTTTTCGTTTTCTTTGGTGTGATAAATTTGACTGCAATTTGAACAAGCTCTATCTTTTTTACAGTTTTCCGCTAAATGGTTGAAATTTAGACATCTCATTGATGGGGAAATATATGCTCTTACATTATATTTTTGATATCCTATTATAATATCTTCTAGCAATTTCGAAGTGGAAAATTTTAAACAGTATAAACCTGTTTCAATTATATTTTCTCCGATATTTTTTTTAAATCTTTTAATTTCAATAATTTTTTGACTTTGCATTTCTATCAAAAACTCCTCATCTGAAACATATTTTAAGTCTGGGCAAAAAATAATATCCTTGGCGTGGTTTAACGATTGATGTTCTTCTACAATGACATTTATTTCAGTGTTCAGCTTGCTTTTTTCTATTATTTTTTTGCTTGTTTCACATTTCTTGTTTGGATTAATACAGAGCCATTCCTTAGTTTGATGCATTTCAAGATATCACCTGCTTCACTCATCAAAACTCTTTTTAGTAAAAAGGGTGACACTGTACTCATGTCTTTATTCAAATTTAATCTTTTCATTACTAAGAATTTTTGGTCTTCGCTTGGATTTTTTAAATTTCTTGAACTATCAAAAGAAACGCATAGATTGTTGTTGACATTTGATGAAGTTCCTCCACCCTTTGAGGTTCATTCCGACCATAGCTCAAAGAATTATATAAATATTGTGTATATACTTTTTTTTTTGTTTTTTTAAGGCTTGTGGTAATATTTAATAGTCTGAAAATTGTTATTGCGAATCACTTTAAGCGAATTGACATTTGAATGAGACATTTTATCTGACGAACTTTCATTTACTTTAATTAAATTAAATTTGATTAAATCTACTTGACCAATAACTGCAGGTACATCTTCATTTACTATATAAAATTCGATATTCATATTCGAATCTGTACCAAAATTGTGTGAGACTATCGCTTTAGTTCTACCCAACATACGCATTTCCGAACCCCCAAATGCTTTAAGAGAGCCGTTTATTTTTTCCAATTCTAATTTATTATCACAATAATAAAATTAAATGTTTTCACTGACATAACATTGGCTTCTGCGCCTGAATCTAATTCACATAAAATATTTTTATTATTTATTAAAAATTTTTTAGATTATGAACTTTTATGTTATGAATAAAAAATTCTTCATTATTTGAATCATTTTAAAAAGTACTAAAATTTGTATTATCTGATAATTAGCTTGAACAAAAATTACTTACATTTCCTACCGAAACATTTTTGATATACTTATTGGCTAGTTGATTTGGTTGTTTTGATTTACAGCATTTTTCAAAATGATTTAGCTTACCACAACGCCTGCATTTGACTCCGATAGCTGGACATTTTGTTCTATGTTTTAATTCTCCACATTGACTACAGGGTTTGTTAAATTGGTGCTGATTCTTTTTACTTGTATTTGATTGTTGATAATTTAATTTATCCTATTGGTTGGATTTCTTGAAATTTATATAATGAATTTGACCTCCTGTTGAGAATTGCACTGCTGACATTTCTTTTGAATTTTCTTGACTTTGAATATGACATTTTGCTTTTCTTTCTGCTAGCCAACCAAGCCAATTATAAATACATCTCTAACCATATCATCAGGTTTTGAATATTTGCAAGATTGAACTAATTGTTTTAATGTGACTAAAAATTGTTCAATCGTTTCTGCCAACTTTTGGCGCGTAGACAAAAATTTATACCTTTGAAAAATTATATTTTTCTTTGGTTTAAAATGGCTGTCGAATGATTTTATGATATCATCATATTTGAGGTTGGCTTTGAAGGTACTGTAAATTTTAAAACCTTCATCTCCAATACAATGAAGAAGAATAGCCGTTTTTCTTTCATTATCTTCTTCTTTATCCAGTTAATTTAGTTCTGGAGGTGCTCTGCAAAATTTCCACACGATGAATATAAATCTTCTATTGATTCTGATTTAATTAATCCAGCAGGTATTTCTTCTAATTTTGTCTCTGACATTTATTTCTAATTTTTTATTTTATTTTATTTTTTTTTTTTTTTTTAATTTTCGATTTTAACCTGACTGACCTATATAAATATGAACAACCGCATTCATTTAATGTTCTTTATTAACTAAATTAAACTTAACTCTAAGTACAATATAAAAGTATAAAATGTATTAAGTATTATCGTAATGTAAAAAAAGTACAGTAATTCAGAACTAATACATTGTAACTATATTTTAAGTTAGCTTTAACAATAATTGAATTACAGAGTGTTTCATTAAATTTCAATAAATAACAGTACCTAGTTAACATAAACGATCCAATTCTTTTTCAACCTGTTTTCTTAAGCCAAATGGTATTACATAGGGCTTAAAGAAAATAGGCATACAATTTTCATTAATTACAATTTGTGCTTTAAAATTTTTAATAGGATTAACCAAATTTCCATCAAAAATCATCTTTAATTTTCTGAACACAATCTACTAAATTATATTTTTCTCAAAGTCTTTTAAACCGTTATAACGCATGTTGATTTTCTAATTAGGAAACAAAACATCTAATCACGATTCCACTCTAAAAGTGGAATAAAATCCATTTCCGAGTTTAGAACATATAGATTTAAATTGAACAATTTATTATTTTCTATATCCGACACTGAAACTTAAGCCACACTAACTACCCAACTACATTAACTTTATTAATTAATTACGTTGAATACTTTTTGAATTTTATTGAAAATTACGTTCGAAAAATATTTTTGGGAAGTTTATTTATAACGGTTTCACACGCTCTGTAATCAATTTCAAATTCAATTATTTTTTTGTTAATTAATCTGACTTCTTCTTCTTCTTCTATGGCGCTACAGTCCGTTGTCGAACCTTGGCCTCCTGAATCATCCTCTTCCAGTTCACGCGATCTTGGGCAGCAGTTATCCAATTTTGCTCTTGCAGCATTGATACAGCGTCTGACTCGACTGCATCAACCCATCGATTTCTCGGCTTTCCCACTGGTCTTTTTCTATCTATTTTCCCGTTCAATACTTTTTTTGGAATGCGGGAATCTGGCATACGTTGTATGTGACCGGCCCACCTAAGGCGTTGTAGCTTGATGTATGTCAAAACATCGCTGTCGGTGTATACATTGTATAGCTCTGCGTTGCGTCGCATTCTAAATTGGCCCTGGTCGATAATTGGCCCGATAATTTTACGGAGTATTTTTCTTTCGAAACGGGAAAGTAGGTTTGCCGTCGCTTGGGTGATTGTCCACGATTCACTGCCGTAGCATAACACCGGTCTGATAAGAGATTTGTACAGCTCAAGTTTACATTTTCTGCTGACTTCTCGAGATCTCATTATCTTCAACACAGAGTAGTAGGCGCTGTTTGCCTTGCCTATCCTTCGGGTTACCTCTGATGTTTCATCGTTTCCACTTGTTATTTCGGCCCCTAGATATACAAAACTTTTTACTACTTCCACGTTGTCATCACCAAAAGTAATGTTTTGTCTCTCTCTCTGGTTACGTCTGGATACTACTAACATTTTCGTCTTATCGATGTTTATCCTCAGACCCAGTTCTATAGCTGTTTTCTCTAACTGGATATAGCATTCTCTGACACCTGCCTCTGATCTTCCTAGTAGATTTAAGTCGTCTGCGTATGCTGCTATCTGGGTGGTTTTGAATAGCAACGTGGCATTCGGGTCAGATGGGATTTTCCTGACTATGTGCTCCAGGGCAAGATTGAAAAGCATAGGCGCGAGTCCATCCCCCTGTTTCAGTCCCTGTTTGATGTTGAAGGGTTCTGTGAGGTCCCCTTGGATTTTTACCCTCGCGCTTGTGTTTTGCATAGTCGCTTTAATCAGTCTTACTAGCTTTGCCGGTACGCCTAGGTTGCTTAAAACTACATATAATTTTTCCCTTTGGATAGAGTCATAGGCGGTCTTGAAATCTACGAAGATTTGATGTACATCGACATTTCTTTCCCAGCACTTCTCCAATACCTGCTTCAGCACAAATAGCTGGTCCGTTGTAGATCGTCCTGGCCTGAAACCGGACTGGTATTCGCCTATGATGTTTTCGGCAATTATTTCTAAGCGGGCTTTCAAGATGTTAGTGAAAACTTTGTAGGAAGTGCTAAGTAGCGATATCCCTCTGTAATTTTTACAGTTGAGCTTGTCTCCTTTTTTGTAGATGTGACATATAATACTTAGTTGCCAGTCAGCGGGTATTTTTTCTTCTTGCCACACCTTTAGTATTATTTTATGGAGGATTTTTTGTACCGTTTCTCCTCCCTCACGCAGAAGTTCAGCCGGAATGTTATCTGCACCAGGAGCCTTGTTATTTTTCAATAGCTTTATGGCATTGATCACCTCTGTTAATGTAGGTTGTCCCGTGATTTCATTTTGGGTTTGCCTTTCCCCTGTGATCTGTTGTTGTTCATTTACTTCATCGTTTGGTGCATTTAGTAAGTTTTCAAAATATTCTTTCCACCTGTTCTTAATGTCATCCTCAGATGATAAAAGATTATCTTCTGCATCTCTACATAAGTTTGACTGGGCTTTGTAACCATCTCTGATGATGCGGATGTCTTTGTATGCTGCTCTGATACTATCGCGATTTTGCAAATTATCTTGGACCTTTCTTAGCGCATCGTTCTGCCATTTCCTTTTTTTCTTTCTGCAGATTTTGTCGGCCTCTCTTCTAAGTTGCTCGAAATGTAGTTGCTTAGCACGTGTTGGTCTACTTAATTTTCCTTTGTGTGCTTCATTTCTTGCGGCTACCGCATCTGACTTAGTTACAGTAATATTGCTTAAGTTATTAAAACTTTTCTCAGTATATGTATTTCTCTTATGATGGACTAAAATTTTTATTGTATTTTTTAAAATTGTTATTAATTTTTTTAAAATTTTTATTATTTTTTTTATTACAATACTTTTTTACAAAAAAAACACTGTACAGAATTCAAAGTTTTACCTCTATTTTTGTTTGTTCATCATGCGGTTTTTTTTCATAAATTGTTTGATTTTATGAGTTAAATGCATAAATTGGTAATGAGTTCGAATTCTTCTTTTCAGCTAACAACAGTTCCTCTTTAAGAACTTCTTGGACCATTTCATCAAAATTTTCCTATATCGATTAATTTATTTCTAATATGGTCATTTAGAATACCCATTATTAATTTATCCATTAATACGGTATCTCTAAATGCACTATCATAGTCACATGTTTCCACTAAACCTCGAATCTCCAAAACATAATCCGTAATTGATTCTTCTGGAAGTTATTTCCGAGATAAAAATTTATACCTTTCTGCGGTGACATTTCTTTTCGACTCCTCAAAATGCTGTTTTAATTTTCTTATTAATTCTTTTATTTTTCACCTTCCACTTCGTTAGGTGAACGTAATTTAACTATAATTTCGTACAAGACAGCACCACCAAAACCAATTAAAAATGATATTTTATCTTCTTCCTCCGTGATTTTATTTAATTTTAACAAGTGTTCCAACTTTTTTAAATAATGAAGAAAATTGTCACCAAGGCTGAAATATTCAATACTTCCCATAAATGTGGATTCCGCCATGTTGTTTTAATTTATTTTAATTTAATTTATTATTTTAATACTTATAAGTTATATGTTCTCCTCGCCGCCAATATTATGTATTCAAACCAAAAGTTATACTTCAACTAAAACGTTTTTATTAAAATATAATATATACAACCTTAAACTTATAAACATCTTATTACTATGAGAGAACTAATAGTAATCTTATACACTAATAAGAGAAGTAGACCTAAATTTTACTACATAAAAATACAAGATAATAATTATATACATACATTATAAAAACAAAAATGGGAAAATAATGCATTATTTGCAATAATAACATTAGAGGAAGAGCGAAAGGAGTGCTTTGCAGTGGTAGTTGTCAAGGTTCTTTCCACACGCATTACGCCAACGTTGCAAATGATTTGTTCAAAGCAATAAAGCAAGGTGATGCAAGTTGGAGATGCACAAAGTGTCTAAATAGTAACAACAAGTCGTGTGATATCGAGGATGATGAGAACAATACATTTTCTTGCAGTGGAAATGAATTACAACCTGGAAATCGAGTACAATCTGATGCAATAGAGGATTAGTTATCTTTTGACACAACAAATTGCAATTTAAATAAATTTGCGACTTATTTAAAAACATTAGGGTTTGCAGCACTTTTTACTTCTTCTTGATGATGTCTGTAAACAAAAAATCTCACTAAGGAAAGAAAATTAAAAACTATCAAAATGCATAGCTGTTGACGAGTAAAACACTATCAAATTAAATGTTAAAATTAATAAGCTGGAATCCTTGCTGGATCTAACCAAACAATAACATTATTGTGGCAAGATTACCAGCAAATATTGAAAATCCAATAGACGCTTTTTTAAGGATTGCGGAAAAAATTAAAGAAAATATTAGTAAAGATGATATTTCGAACATATCTTCCATTTCTTCTAGAGCAGGAAAAGAAAACGTTAAAAATTCGTTATATATTCTAGAACTTAATTTCTGAAAAAGCCAAAAATGAAATTTTGGCAAAAAAAAGAAGAACTATGAACATCTCCTCACGGCTGAGCTTAACCTACCATCTGATGGAAATAAAGAAATCTTTTTTCGGCATCATCTATCATCATTTCAGGCCAAACTATACCATGAAGCAAAACAGATTAAAATATCCAATAACCTGTATTACCTATGGGTTAAATACAGTGAAATTTTCTTGCGTGCAAATAAAACAAGTAAGGTACATAAAATTTTGTCTTTTAATTATATTAACTGTATTAGAAAAATATTCACATAAACGAATCAAAGCTAAATCTTTTAACAGAATTTTCTTTTACACATTAAATTTTATTACTAAAACCTTTATTTATAAGTTAGAAAAATATAATAGTTTATACCAGGGATGGCAAATAGGATTTTATCAAAGTGCCAAAATTAACTAAATTTAATTGCATTTTTTTTGGCATGCCAGCTTACCTTTTATTTGTCATATGTACCTATATATACATTTTTTTATTGAAAATAAACAAGAAAACAGAAATATCTAAGTTCATGTTATAATTTTTATTCAATATAAAAAAATATAGTATATAAAAAAATTATAAAGTTTAATAATAATTTTAATAAAAAATTCTTAAATTTTGTTAGAAGTTTTTTGTTTCATTTGCAAGGTTTTTAATATGGGGATGGTATGTTGTCGATTGTACGGTAATACAAGCTGTTGAGTCTTCCTCTGTTAATCTGTTTAATGATTTTATTTTTTTTTTTTAAATGCCCTCCCATATTCCATGTTTCTTGCATCCTTCTATGATTTTATTTATTTTGTCTCGTGTGTCCGCTTTAAGTACATCCGGGGTGACTATGTCTTTGGATTTTGGGCATTCATATACTATGTGATTGATGCTGCGTTTGATGTTGCATGTGTTGCACATTGGTGGGTTTTCTTTTTTGTATATGTATTATCTTAGTGTTTTGACCCTTCCTAACCTTATTCGTGTAATTTTTAGCCCTGTTAGTCTTGCCATTCCTTTCATAAGTGTTTTGTTTATTTCTGGTTTGTGTAGTTTAAAAAAGCATGTCGAGTTCTGCCATATTTGTTGCTTATGGTTTTGGTAAAGGATTGCAATCTTTTTCAGCACTTGTTGTGTATTTGAGTCGTAAGTGAATATTGTTGGACTCAAGGTTGCGTTTTTTGCTTCTCTATCCGCATGCTCATTTCCTTGAATACCAACATGTCCTGGCACCCAAGCTATTTTTATTTTCTCTTTATATTTGATTAATTTGTTTCTTATATTTCTAAAGTTGTTTTCGTTGTTGCTTGAATTTGTTATTGCTTTGATTGTAGCTAAACTATCAGTATATATTATATTTTTGCTGTTGTTTTTTATTGCTATGTCTATTGCTTTGCTTACAGCTATGGTTTCTGCTGAGCATACCGGGCTATCGAAATTTGTTTTTCCTATTGTGTTTAGCTTGTTGTTTATTATTATTGCGTATCCTACTGTACCATTTTCCGATTTTGAGGCGTCAGTATATATTTGATTGTATGTTTCGTGTTTTTGGGCTATTTCTTTGTGCAACTGTTGATATGTTTCATTTGTTGTGAGTTTTTTGGGTAGCTGTCGGAGTAATCTATTATGTTTTTTTTGTAGTTTATCCAATATGGCTCATCTTGGGTGTTTTCTATGGGGTAGTTTATGTCTATTTCTGTTTTTTTTGTTGTTTCCACTGCTTGTTCTATTGCCGTTAGGTATTTTGTATTTTGTTGGACGTTTATTTTTTCGTATATCAGGGTGTGGTGTGGGTGTTTTGGATTGTTGTTTCCTTTTACAATTATCTTTGTTGCAAGCAGGTTCCGTCTTTCGTCGATAGATGGCCATCCACCCTCAACTTGTACAGCTTCGGATTTTTTTTTTTATTTTATTTTATATATTTATTTAGTTTCTTAAAAAACTATTACATTAAAATTTTAAAAATTCAAATCAACTTCATTTTATAAATTATATTACAATTAAAAGCTTTGGTTAATCAAGCAAATAACAATTCTTTATATTATTTAACAATTTTCTTTTGAATAATGATAGACTAGATTGAGTTTTAATATCTACAGGTAGCTCATTATATAATTTTAAACCCTTATACATTAAATTATTCTGAGCAGTATTTGTTCTGAAAAATGGCAATCTAAAATTAAAAATATTTCGCAAGTTATAATGCTGAACCTCACCTACGTAAACTAATTTATCAGATAAATATTTAGGCATCATATTATTTTTTATTTTAAACACTAACACTAACGCATTATACACTAATTTCTGTTTAACATTTAACCAGCCTAACGAGCGTAACATGTCCCGTATATGTGTTAATCTAGCACATTTCAAGATAATCCTCATATTCTTATTCTGCAGTTTCTGTAATCTATTTACTTGCTCATTGCTAACAAATGCTATGATACTCGAGTAAAGTTCAAAATGAGGCTTAATAATAGCATTATAAACCATTATTGCACTATTTCTAGGCATCTTATCCCTAATCTTTCTTAAAAAATAGGTTTTTTTTGAAATTTTCTTACACATATAATCAACATGTAAATCAAATTTAAGCCTATTATCTATATATAATCCTAAATATTTAATTTCACAAACCTTATCTAAAGTGACACCATCAATTACTATTTGATCATCTGAGTTACCATTTATAATCATATATTTTGCTTTTTCGACATTAAGTTTTAACCTATTCCTAATTAACCAATCATTTACATTTTTTAAATCACTATTCATTTTAACTGTTCATTCTGCAACCGAATCTTCATAAGTGTATAAAAGCGAGTCATCCGCAAATAATATCAGCTTAGCAAAGTTTACTGCAGTCACCATGTCATTTATGTAGATCAGAAACAGAAGTACCCCGAGCACAGAGCCATGAGGGACCCCAAATAACACATCGATTGCATTGGATAGAATATCATTAACTTTGGTCCTTTATCTGCGATTCGCCAAATATGACTTAAACCAGCATAGCTCTGTATTTTTTATTCCTATCGCATCCAATTTTGCTACTAGGATGTTTTTATCAATCGTTTCAAACGCCCTCCTAAGATCGAGAAACACAGCCACTACAACCTTTTTCTCATCAATAATTTGATTTTCGACTCAATATTCATCATGTTGATTGGTCTGAATTCACTACATAATTTAGTATTATTAACCTTTTCCACCGGTGTAACCACAGTCTCCTTCCAGTTTTCAAGAAATACTCCAGTAGATAAAGATTCATTAATAATATCAATTAGATTACGTGATATAAGATCATACGAATCAAGAATCATTTTCACTTTTAATCCATTGAAATCCTTTTTGTTGTTCATTGATTTTAATGTGGTTTTTAAATTAGTTGAATTAATTGCTTTAAATTTAAACGTACTTGTACTGTTGTTTAAAATTATATTATGATATGCTACATATGGGATACTGTTATTAATGTCTATTACGCTATTTACAAAGTATTTATTAAAATTATTTGCAATGTCAATATTATTTCGACAAATTATGCCATTAAAACTTATATTATTGATATTGCTTTTACCTTCATTTAAAACAACCGTTTTTATTGTTTTCCACATTTTTGACTGTTCGGTGTTTAAAATTTTATTACATATATACGAGTTCTTAGCTTTATCAAGCTCTTTCTTATATTTTTTTCTCTCTAATTTCTATCTATCCCAATGGATTTCATTGCCTATTGAAATTGCTTAATAGTACAATACCAGATTGCTTGATTTCGTATTGGTTAGTGCTCCAAGAGCTATCTTTGCTGCTCTATTCAGAGCATCTTGTATTTTACTTTTGGCTGTTTTTGCCGCGAAACCATATATCGAGATTCCATAATCTATTTTACCTATTTGGATTGATTTTGTAATTTGGTTTGCTATTTCTATAGGTGGGCCACAACTTTTAGAGCATATCATTTTTATGAGACTGTTGTTTTTGTTTACCGCTTTTATGATATTTTTGATGTGGTCATTATACTTAATTTTTTTTCCTATCGTGATTCCTAGTAGCTTTATATTTTCTTGGTACCTTACGTTTTTTCCCGTTATTTTTATATGTTCAAATTTACATTTTTGTTTTTTGCAGAAGTGCACTGCTTCAGTTTTATTTTCTGCTAATCTTCCTCCTGATCTTTTTAGCCAGCTATTAATGGTTTTCATGGCTCTGGAGATGGTTTTGTTTCTTTGGTTTTGGGATCCTTCTGCTAATAGTATGATGTTGTCTGCGTAAAATTTATGTTCTAGTTTGACTATTTTCGCAAGCATCTCATTTAGTCCATTGATATATATGTAGGAAATCCAAACACGTGAATTTTAAATTTATTTCAACTTTGATTATTTATTTATGCTTTTTATAATTATCCTTATGTTATCTAATAATTATTACAATTGTTTGTTAGTCTAATAATTCGACTGGGCTTAACGGCCGCTTACGATGATCTGATCTTTTGCTCTTTTTTCTTTTCCATCTGCCATAAAAGCTTTTATAAGAAAGTGAGAGCTTTCTAAATTACATTAATGGGAAAAAATTAATGAGAAAAGAAGTGAAAGTACAGTTTAAAATCTAATCCATTCACAATAAGTAAATTCACAATTCCACGTAATATCAATAGAAGTTTGTTTAAAGTTAATAATTCAATATAATGCTAATGTAGGGTTTTAATTAAAGTAAATAGTTACAACCGCTTCTAGTGGTACGACTTCCCACATTCGGCCGTCCTGATATTTCATTCGGCTCGGATGAAGTGTTCCATCGTTTCATATACTTCGCTACGGTTGTTGTTTTATTCGGACCTTCATGGTCTCCTACTTTTTCTACCTCATATCTACCGTGATTTAAGGTGCTTAACATTTTATAAGGACCAAGAAATTTAGATTTTAATTTTAAACCCGCCCCGTATTGTGTCCTTTTTATGGCTACTAGTTCGTCCGGTTTGTAGCTAGCTTCAGGTTTCCGTTTAGCATTAAAAGTTTTTCTGTTTTCTTGTTGGATTTTAGAAATGTTCTCTTTTACATGTACCCTTAGGTCTTCACGTTCTTCGTGAAATTCCTTTATGACCTCATCATATAGTAAACTTTGCAGTTGCGGATTTTCTTTTATTCTCATTTTTAAACCAGTTAGGATTTGAAAGGGTTGAAATTTTGTACTCCTTGGTGGTGTACTATTTATTATTTGTTGAACTGTATCTACGTGTTTATACCAATTTATGGGGTTCTCACAACAGAGCTTTGCCAACATGGGGATAATTATTTTATGGATACGTTCGACCTGCCCGTTTCCGCGAGGTACACCTGTTGCGATGACCAGGTGTTCGATATTTTGATTTGTACACTATTCCTTAAATGAATTTGAGGTAAATGCGTTGCCTCTATCGGAAACAATTCTTTTTGGATTTCCAAAGATAGACGCTTGTTTTTGCAGTCTGTTAATAACTGCCTCAGATCCAACATCTTTCGTGGGATACAGCCAAACAAACTTGGAAAAGGCGTCGACCACTACCAGGATATAATTATAAGCTTTATTTGTTTTTTCCATAGGTCCCACGTGATCTATGTGAAATGTTCCTAGTGGTTCATTTTCTTTATTTATTGGACAGAGAAAACCTTCTTTTTTACCGGCTTTTTCCTCCGAAATTATACATTCCACGCAACTTTTGACGATACTTGAAATTTTGCTATTTAGTTTGGGTATGAAAAAATATTTTTCTAGGTAATCTTGCGTTTTTTTTATAGAAAAGTGTCCACGTCTATGTGCTAATCTTATCATTTCTTCCTCCATTAGAGAGGGAACAACAATCAACTCATCAATAGGGTTCTTGTATAAAATTCCATGCTTTATGTAAAAATCTTCATAATCCGAAGTTTCCAGTATTTTGCAAATGGCTTTTATCCATTGGTCTTCTGATTGTACTTGCTGCAACCGGTGACGTAAGGAATCTTCAATGAGTAGACACGCAGCTCTACTTAAGGCATCCACATGTCGCATTCTATTTCCACTCCTGTGTTCTATTGTATAATCAAACTCTTGCAAAAACATGGCCCATCTGGATACTCTTAACGGCACGTCCTGCTTTTTCATGGTCATTGTAAATGCATTGCAATCAGTGACGATTTTCAATTTTAACCCCATCACATAGGTTCGCCATTTCTTTAAAGCCTCAATGACCGCTAGAACCTCCAACTCATACGAGTGATATTTCTCTTCCGCTGGTTTGGTTTTTCTGCTCATGAACTGTATCGGATGTAGTAGTTGATCCTCTGTGTCTTTTTGCACTAGTACAGCTCCATAGCCATACATACTGGCATCGGTGTGTATTTCAGTTGACGCTTTTGGGTTATATAATTTTAGTACTGGAGCACTCGTAAGTGCTGACTTTAGTTGCTCAAATGCAAGAATTTGTTCCTCTTTTATGCGAAAAATAACGTCCTTACGTAATAGATTAGACAAAGGTCTAGCTATTAACGCGTAATCCTTTATAAATCTTCGAAAATACGATGTCAAACCTAAGAATCTTTGTAAGGCTTTCTGGTTTTGTGGCAACGGAAAATCACTTACGGCTCGTGTTTTTTGCTCAGATGGTCTTATGAACCCGTTCTCAATGATGTATCCCAGAAAGTCAACCTTTCGTTTAAGAAACTGAAATTTCGACCACTTGATTTGTAAACCGTAGTTGGCTGCCAGTTCCAACACGCTTTGCAGTTTCTCTATGCCTTCGTCTTCGTCTTGGGACGGAATTATGATATCGTCCATATAGACAACTACTAGACCATCATTAATTAATTTTCTAAAAATAGAAAAGATAAATCTACAAAATACAGCCAGTGAATTAGATATACCGAAGGGTACATAGCAAAACTCATATTGATTGTTATGTGTGACAAACGAAGTAAATTTCCTTGAACCTGGTTCGACGGGAAAATGAAAGAAACCATTTCTTAAATCGATTGTAGTGAAAACTTTAGAACTCTGTAACCTTTCGATGACGTCGTCGATCAACATCATGGGGAAGTTATCCCTTACTATTTTCTCGTTTAATTTCCTATAATCGCAGCAGAGCCTCTTGCTTCCATCTTTCTTACCAACCAGCACCACAGGTGCAGCATACTCTGACGAACTTGGGACTATAATGCCATTATCCAACCAGTCTGAAATTTGTTTATCGATTTCCTTTTGATCGGCAAACGACGTTCTTCTGGATCTGTGAAACACAGGTATATCATCGGTTAAAATAATTTTCATTTCTACAGGTGACGGTATCTTTCTTAATGGAATATACTTGTCAACCAATCGCATTACTATATCAGCCCTTATACCATCTAAGTGCTCCAAATTCAACTCTATTTTATCAGGCGTTATCACCTCTTCGATGTTTAAACATAGTTGTGTAAATTCTTTTAAAAAACCGTTATTTTCTGTTGTTTCTGTAGTCGTTTTTTCATCTTTTCTATCCCTATCATCCTCGTGACGACCATATTTTAACTCTTTTATGACTTTTTTCTCCTCTGATTTTTCGTTGTCTGATACTGTTTCTTCATTTTCCCTGCTTTCGCTGGTGCTGGATTTTATTTTTTTTTTTTTTTTTATTTATTAAAAATTTGCAATAAGTTAAGGTTTCATTGAAAACATTTACTCATAAACACATATAAATGTATCTTCTCAGAACTAAAATACTCTTGATTGTTTTTATTTATGATTGAATTTAATATACGAAACAAAAAAAAAGATTATTAAATTAATTTTTTAAAACTTTAATTAATCTAGTTTAATTAATCTCAATATACATATAAAGAACAAAAATTTAAAAAGTTAAATTTTTGGAGTATGAATTAAAATAAAATAAACTACATGTATATATGAATATATATGTATATATACATATATTCAAAATTGACAGCAAAAATAATTTTTTTTTTTTTTTTTTAAAAATGTAAAAATATAAATGAAATCGTAATACGAATTAAATTATATCGTGATAAGTTTATATATATATTAAAAAATTTTAAAAAAGGAATAAAGAAAACGAAAAAAAATCAAAACAAACTGCTTTCAGAAAGTGTCTTTTTTGTATATTTTTACTTATATACAAAAAAAATATATAAGTTCAATTGTAAGTATAAAATTAGCATATAATATCTATGTATATAATTATATAATAATTATATGTAAGTTTATAAAAAAAACTATTTGAAAAAAAAATATATTATGGATTAATATTAATATTATATAATATGTAATATATGCATATATAAAAGGAAATCAGAAATGTATGACCTCACTGTCTATTCCAATCTTACTGTATATTCCAACTTCACTATATACTCCAACCTCGTTGTATATTCGTTTAATTAATCAACTATCAAACAGTAAGTTGATGACAGAAAGAAATCTAATTAAGGGAAGAATTATTTGTATTAATTAATGTTTAAAGACAAACCCGAGAAGAAAAGAAAAAAAAATTTTAAAATAAAACTTGTTTCGAATTAATTTAAAACCGAACATTAAAACAAAGCTTCAAATATAATGACTTATTATCTTTACTTAATGTTATTTTATTTGCTTTATGCTGCAAATACTTTGTATACGATATAATATGTCATGTTACAAATTTCTATCACGATTAACTTTCTACCCGGTATAATGTGTCATGCTACAAATTTCTATCATAATTTTTAATTTCTAATTACAATGATAAATTTAATGATTTAATTTATCAATACAATTACAACTTGAAACAACAACAAAAATTTTTTTTTATATATTTTATAGTTGTTTTATAAGAGAAGAAAAAAAAATGTGTTTTGTTATAAATATGAATCAAGCCATTAATGTATTGTCACAAATAAATAACATACAGATGTCTCATTCCATACAAAAAAAGTGTTCCATTTCTTAAGGTCCATTAATTTTTAATAGACATTGATCTAAGACATTTTATTAAAATTAGTTAAGATCGAAACCAATTGACAAAATTGGTTTTAGAATAAAATAAAATTGAAATAATTTATTTAAATTACACCATAGGCAAAAATACCTTTTACTTTCACCACTCATCGTATAAGGTGGTATAAGTATTTGCATGTGTTTATAAATTAAAAAACACAAATAGATAAAAATATTACTTTTGAATGAATATGTTTTTTTTAATAAGCCATTTTTATATGGATGTGTATAGTTTTTATTGCTTTTGTTTTTGTTTTTTTTGTGTTATTTTTTTTACTATGAAATATATAAAAATTTTTTGCTTTGTTTTAAAAAAAATAAGAGTTTTAAAATTTTTGATATATTATTGATTTTGATATATGTATGTGCATATCTCTTTGCCGTAATATATATAGAGTTATAGCGAAGGACAAACAACGAAATTTTAATTTTGTCTAGCAAATGTAACTGAAGAATAGTCTAAATTTATAAGTTTTTATAAGAGCAAAATAGATTATTTAGTGTGAAAAATTCAAATCCCGTACACCGGGTATAGATGTTTGTTAATTGTTAATAGGTAAACTGAATAGATTTTTGTTGAGAAATAAAAATAAATATGTGAGTGCGTACATACTTAAGAGAAAAGTAAATTGATACCTATCTGAAAAAATTTTTTTTCAATTTTTCCATAAATTAATTTACTTTTCTCTAAATAAAAAAAACCCAATCAACTCAAAAATTCAATTTCTATTTTATTTTTTTTAATAAAACGAAAAAAGCCGAAACAACTGTGTAGGTATATTTTTTTCTTTTAAAAGTCAAAATTATAATAAAGTTCAGAATTTAATTCAGTGTAAACTTCACCTATAAATAATGATACATAATCTACGATTAAGTAAAATTATTATGCGTAAATTCTAAATGTAGTCAGCACTCAGCACCTAATAAAGTACCTATAAAATTTGATAAAAAAACTACATTGTTATTCCTTTTAATTTAAATTTTATTTATAAAGGGAAAAAGCCAAGTGGAAATTATTGATTAATGATTAATAATTCAAAATACATAATGTATGTAATAAAATTCCATTTGGCATAAAAAACCCTTATTATTATTATAAATTAAATAAAATATGCAAACAAAAAAATTTAAAAAACAATTCAAAATAAAAATAAAAACAGCCATCATAATTATTCACAAATAAAAAAGTAAAAAAAAAAATGTAAAAATAAATTTAAAAATAATTATTTCACAATTATATATACAAAATAAATAATAAAAAATAAAACAAAATTTAAAACATAATTAATTTAAACCAATAGATAAATATACTTACGAGTTACGACCTTAAAAAAAATTGCTGTGCCTTAATGTTTTATGGAAATTATTTATTAAAGAAATTTAGCTATGTACTTAATATAAGGGAAACAAAAAAAAATAGCTCTTAGCTGTTAATCATTCGTAAATATCAGACAGACAAACACACTGATGGATAAATGACAATAGACAGATAGACAGATAAAAAACAAATGAATTCAAATGAAAAAATCATATAATAATACATTATATATATATATATATATATGTGTATGTATGTACTTTTAAACTGAAAAACAGAAGAGCAGTTGTTTTTTATTATTTGTTAGACAGACACACAAACAGACTGATGTACAGATAGATAAACAGACGGACAGACAATTAAAAATGAATTTATTTTTTTATTATAGTTTAAAAATTCCTTTTAGTTTTCTTAGGCAGACCAAAAAACACATGGGAATGAAGATTGACGGAAAGACAGACAGACAAAAATTAATTGATATTCTTTATTTTTTTTTAAACAGACAGACAAACTGACGAATACAGATTGCTAAAAATACGGACAGACAATTAAATATGCATTGTATTTCTTAATTTTTTATTTTGAACTTGATTTTGTTTCTTGTCCAAAACCCACTTGCTATTTTTCCAAAGTAAAACTAGAATTAAGAAATCAGTACATAAGACTCTATGTTCATAGCAACTATTATCTTTCTGAAACCAATCGGGAAAATGAAAATTTATTTTTTGTTCGCATTGTTTGACGATATTTTGTTTTAAGTTTCGTACGAACGGTGTTTTTTGAAAATATTGAGAAAAGACACTTACGTGCAAGCGGCATATTTGAAAGAACTTTTCTGAAGGCCATGATAAAATTGGATAATTGGTTGAAGTTTCATATTCTTTTAATTTTATAAGAATTTCTGTTAAATTATAATTATTTTTGTTTTTTAACATTTCGTTAGAACAATTTTCACAATTTTTACCTATTTTTTTGAACATTTTGAAAATGCAGTACCCCGCAAAGTACCTTGTTGCAACATCGGTTATATTAGGTACCTCTACTGCTATTGTGTTATTACCTACGTTCATATTATTTTCAATGTCGTCAATTTGAATATCATCGCTTTGTTCAGATAGTTCATTTCCATTGGATAAATTGAAAGAAGTTTCTTCAGTATTTTGCAAAACTATATCCCAATCTAGGCGAAGGAAATCACAATCGTCTTCCTCACAATTTGAAAATTTTGATTTAAACAGAATGTTTAAAGAAATTATTTTGGCAAACGAGGAGCTAAACTCGGCAACACTCGGATTGTTTTTATTAACATTTCTAGCCCTCAACTTACCAAATAAATTTTCGAGTGGATCTTGGTTCAACTTATTGGCATAAATATAAAAAATATTGTCATTAGACGAAAATAATGTTGAAGTTAGTTTGAGAACGCTGTCAATTGTGATTACCAGACCTTTAAAACAAAAAGGTTCTCTTGCAGGACCCATTGGTTTAATATTTAAAATATATTCTCTCATTTCTCTAAGAAAACTAAAATTATATTCATTTCGCTGAAGTGGTGGGTTCCCATTCAACACATCAAAAAGTTTATTCATCTTTTTAATGAATTCCGCTGTTGGTTTTGCAAACTTTTTGATATTAAGTGGAAATTTATTTAATGCTATAAGAGCTTCGATTCCACAAGCAACACTTCTGCTTAAAACTTGTGTAGCTAGTTTGACATTCATTTTTTGAAAATTTGTAGGATTAATATGTGCATTAGTTAATTTAGGGCACATTTTGGTAGTATTTGTTTTTTCTAAGTTGTATAGATACTCAACAACTTTCCAGCTTATTTCCCCATCACTAGTAAATAAATTATGTTTATTTAAATTGGTTCTAACACTCTTAAAAAGATGAGGAATGTCGTACATAAAATAAATTATTTAGTCTTTATATAAGAAACTGGAATTATTTTGTGAAATATTCAAACTAGCAAAAAGACTACGGTTAGTTGGACCTTGGTCGCAACAAATAGCTCTGACATTTAATTGAAGATTTTTGCAAATCTCCAGACATTTATATAACTCTAACTCGAGTTGACATTTTGGTATACTACCTGGACAAGCAACATAGTATAATGGTTGCTTAAATTTCCCACAAATACTCCTAACCATGAATACACAAACCGACTTTGCACATTCATTTAATCTTGTATTTTTCCCGTAGTCTACAAAACCCTCTATTATATCCTTATGTTTATTATATGATAAATTCATTTGTATACTCATTTCGTCGAAAATAAGAACTACTTCCTTTTCAATTTCATTTAAATTTGAATTAACGTAATTCTTTAATTCCTGATAGACATTAATGTCCATTCCAGGTAACAAACTTTTGATTTTTATCCATCTGTGCAAAGAGGAGGGATGTGGTAAATGAAAACCAAGCTGATCCCTTAAAAAGTTGTAACCTGCTGAAGAACGAAAAAAGATAACTTGAGAAATCCATTTTTCGTCCTCCATGAAATTTTTATTTTTGTCAGAAAGAATTAATTTAGAAAATATTTTAGAATTTTTACTTACGGGTAATCGGTCAATTAAATTTTCTAACGGAAAACGGTTTTCTTTTTCTAAATTTTGATTGATCTGCTTCAATCTACTAATTTTTCTTAAAAGCACCTTTTTCGTTTTTTTAAAGTTATTCAACTTTGTTGTCAAAACTTTCTTTTCTTTTTTCAATTTTCTTAATGAATTAATGTAAAAGTGCTGTTGTTTGCAGCAATTTTCACACTTTAAAAATTCATTTTGGAATTTATTTGAATCTATAACTCTTGCAGCTCTATTTAATTCTTCAATATCAACACTTTCGTCCAAATCATTCAGAAGTGTCGGCTTTAAATAGTTAACTCGTGCATAAGTTCGATCAAAATGATTAACATTAAGGGCATCATCATTTTCGAAATATGAATTTTCATATTTCTCTAGCGCAAATTTTGGCACAGCAGTTTTTTTTAAACGTCGTATACCTGCATTTTAATAAATTTAATATTAATTTAAAAGAATTAAATTTCGTATCATACAGTAATTATATACATAGAGTACCTATTCATCATATTCACCTATTCATTGACTCTTCATTCTACCTTTGTTGTGAACACATCGGTATATAACCGTATCTCTAGAGTTTAATTACAATTTTAATTTTAATATTTTCTTTTCTTTTTATTCAAAAATTTACGCACTTAATTTTTTTTCTTTTTTTAAAAATTTTTAAATTTAAAATAATATAATTTCTTTATTGTGTTGTGATGGTGTTTTACTTTATTTAATATATTTCTCTCCATTATTGGATTACCGAGCCGCACTTCTAATGGTGGCAAGATAAGTATTTCTATTTTCACTTTTATTATATTATTTTGTTTTTTTTTTTATATTACTCTAAATATTTGATGTAAAGAAAAAAAAATACTTTAACTAAACAAAACTATCACATAACTAACACAAATTTTATTTTCGATTTTCAATATTACAAACATTAACTTTTTTTCTTTATATATAGTTTAAGAACTTTTATTTTATTTTTAAAATTAAATAAATTTTATTCTATTTTTTAAAACACGCGTCGGATTTGTTTTGTTTACAATTAATAACTTGTCAAATTCAATTTTTTTTTATAATTTATTTCTCATTTCATACATCTCCTAGCAGTAAACAAAACAAATATATCCATCTCCCTTCCTCTTATGTATGGATGTTGATGCTCTAAATTAATTACTTAATAATTCTCAATTTTTTATATTTTTTTTTTTATAATAGTATTGATGATTGTAAATTAGATTACACTAAGATTATTACACTAAATATAATTTTATGTGTTGATCTCTTCTTACTTAAATAAATCAATACTAATTATGATATTTAAACATTAAATTTTTCTCTTCTTAAACATAAAATTTTTTTTTTTTTATATTAAAATCTAAAATACATGTGGTTTTACTTTGTGTGAGTTTGCGACTGTAACTTCGTTCAATAAGGGCACATATAGTGTTTCGCCATTATATCGTGCAAGATAAAAACTGTTGAACTTTGATATAAGTCGTTTTCTCACTTTGAGTAAAATTAAATTAACCGGTGTTAATCATTAATTAAGGTGGTCAAATCGTACATATTTATTTTTAATTTCTAAATTTTTAAATTCTTCTTTCCTTTATTTGTTTTAAAATTCAAATATAATTTTCTTTCAATTTCAAATTAAGAAAAATTTCGGTTTTTACTTTTATTTCATTTTTCTATTCTTAAAATCTTTCTATTTTTAAAAATTTTTTATTTTTTTTTGATTCTTAAAATTTTGTATTCATTTTCTGTATCAAAATTGCCAACTTTTGTATTAATTTTTGTAACATACGTGGGTTGCAGACGAATTTTCATGCCGTAGAATGCCATTTAAACTCTTCAAAACCAGCTATCCTAGCCCTATGTGAAACGCAAGTTAGTGGCCAAAAAGATAATTTTAGTATTACAGGCTACTCAATTGTTTCACACTTCGTCCCTAAAAGAGGCATCGCTATCTTCATTAAAAATGACATAGTTTTCAACATTCTTCATAAATATAAAGCTTCTAGCCCAACCTTCCATTACATTTGGGTCAAAATTCTCGTTGGAAAACATGTCATACATTTCTGTTTCTTATACAGATCACCCAACTCAAATGAACATGAAACTGCTACGGAGATTGAAAATCTCTCTAACCAGATTAATGAAATTTTGGAGTCATGCCCAAAAACTGAAATAGTTCTGGCTGGGGATTTCAATATCCATAACAGAGATTGGCTTCATTTTTCAAGTAATTCTTCTTTGAGCCAAAACTCAATTGGGAAGCAAGTTGAACTGTTCTCATCAATGTTCCACCTTTCTCAACTTGTTCAAAATCCCACTAGGGTCCCTGACCGTGCTGATCAAGAAGGTTACCTCTTGGATCTGTTTCTGACTACACATCCTGAAAAGTATGTGGTTTCAGTTGGTTGTCCACTGGGGGGCTCCGACCATTGTTTGGTGAAAACAAGCTTCCATATTAACACAGTGATCAATGGAAAGACTCCTCCCAAAAAACTGGTATGGAATTATAATCGTGCCAACTGGGAAGGTTTAAACAACTTTTTTAAAGATTTCGATTGGTCAATGTGTTTTCGCAACAAGAATGTTAACTTTGCTGCAAATGCGATCAGTGAAACCATCTTGCTTGGCATGAGGTTGTTCATACCTCACTCCATGAGAAGTATTCAGCGAAAACCGAATGCATGGTTCAATCGCATTTGTAGTAAAGCAATTCATAATAAGGAGGAGGCTTTTAAACGTTACCAACACAATCGGTCGGAGTCTCACAGGGCCAACTATATAGTGGCCAGAAATAGATGCAAGAGAGTTATCAACAAACAAAAGTTCTTATTCAACCAAAGAATAAAACGTAGGTTGCTCCACATGCCAAAGAACAGCAAGTCCTTTTGGACTTTTACAAATGGGTTAAAGGAGGACGTAAGCGATTCCTCTTTTCCCCCACTTGTTGATAAAAATAACAGAATTGTGTCAGATTCTAAAGAAAAAGCAAACCTGTTTGGTGAACAATTTGCTTCCAATTCAACACTGCCCCAGTCAACACAAAATCCACCTCATATTCCACGCGTTGGCTGTTCCTTTGGTAGAATTTACTTCAGGACACGAACAGTGATGAAAATATTGAAAAATCTTGACGCAAACAAATCGGCCGGTCCGGATGGAATCACTTCAATGGTTCTCAAAAAAACTTATTCCACTATTTCAAAACCTCTCCGCAACCTTTTTTTCCTTTCCTTTACTTCGGGTACTCATCCTGCCCAATGGAAGGTTGCGAATGTTTTTCCAATTCCAAAAAAAGGCAACAAAAGCGATCCCTCAAACTACCGCCCTATTGCTATAACCTCGGTCCTTTCCAAAGTAATGGAAAAAATTGTAAACATAAAGCTTCTGAAATACCTTGATCGCAAAGGTTTGCTCCATGATCGACAATACGGGTTCAGAGCCCGTCGTTCAACCGGTGATCTCATGACTTACCTTTGCGAGAAGCTAAATATCAGTCTTCACCACTCTGGTGAATCTGATGTTGTAGCCTTGGATATATCTAAAGCTTTTGACCGAGTATGGCATGATGCTTTAATAGCAAAATGCGAAGCTTTAGGTTTAGGTAGGGTTTTTCTAAAATGGATTGGAGATTTTCTCTCAAATCGCACAATTCGTGTACTTGTGGATGGTTATACATCCAACCAATTTCAAATAAATGCTGGTGTCCCCCAAGGATCTGTTCTATCCCCAACTCTTTTCTTAATATTTATCAATGACTTACTTTCAATAACCTCCAATCCAATTCACAGTTTCGCAGATGACAGCACCCTTGTGGCTTCCTATGAATTTCATAGTCGCTGTAACATTAATCATCAGATTAACACAACAGCAAAAAATTTCATGACTAGTGAGCTAAACAATGATTTAGCAAAAATCCAAAAATGGGGAGAGTGTAACCGTGTTGATTTCAACACAAAAAAGACCCAATGCTGTTTAATCTCGCGGAAAATTGCAATATCTACCCCCAGCTTGTCATTTCAGGGTATACCTTTGCAGCACACAACAGACCTGAACATTCTGGGTATCGGGTTAAACCAAAAATTGACCTGGTCAAACCACATTTTTGGTATAGCTAAAGATGCAGCTAAATGTTTAGGTTTTTTGTTTCGCTGTAAAACTTACTTTACTGCACCTGATCTTCTAAAAATCTATAAAACTTACATTAGACCAAAAATGGAGTATAATGCACATATTTGGGCTGGAGCCCCCCAAACCGCACTGGGATATCTCGATAAAGTGCAAAATAGAGCTATCCGTCTTATAAATGATCCCAGTGTTACCTCATCGCTCACTCCACTTAACCATCGGCGAACCGTTTGGTCACTAACTCTGTTTTATAGATACCTCGTAGGGACGAACACCTGTTCCAACGAAATCAAACAATTAATGCCTCCCCTAAAAGTTTTTCAACGTGAAACAAGGAGTGCGACAGATGCTCACCCCTACTCAGTTGAATTAGTAAGATGGCGAAACACGGCTTATGGAAATTCGTTTGTTGTGCGTACATCGCGATTATGGAATCAGTTACCATGTAATGTGTTTCCCAAAGTTGGTAGTTTTTATATGTACGATCCAATAAAGTTTAAGAAGAACATTAACATCCATCTTCATGACTTTCCTTTAAATTAATTCCTTTATCCATCATTATTCAAACTCCTAAATCCTAATCCTAATCCTAATTTCCTTCCCAATCCCGATCCTAAAAACCAAACAATACATTTGTATTTAAGGTCCATACCAAGTTTGGTTTTAAAAAAAGGTGGGTGGTTTTAGTTGGTTAAAGTCCAACACTCCCCAGATGAACCCCGTACAGTGATTCTGGGCGGCTTTCGATGCTTTCCATCAACCTTCGCAAAAAAAAAAAAAAAAAAAAAAAAAAAAATGTAGAAAAAAAATTCAATTAAAAAGGAAACTTAACAGGATTAATTATATAAAATTTTTTTACATAATTTGAAAAAATATTCAGAGATAAGAAGAATATGCAAGTAAAATACTAGGAAAGAAAAAAATAAACTCTTCCATAAATCTTTTCCTATTACAATACAATGCAATCGAGAATATTTTTACATACAGCGACTAATATAATATGAACAAAAACCAAAACAAAAAGAAGTTAGAATCATAGTTGACTAATATATTTATATAATTTTCGCCAAATTATATATATTAATTATATAATGTTCGCCAAAATATGATAACCGTGAAAAACTAATTTTTACTAAATTAAAAAAACTGGCTAAATATTTAATTATACATCAATATTCCATGAATATAGTTACTTTTATGATAATTTGTGTACATATTTAGGTAAGAAAAACGAAATACTACATTCGTAAATACTACAGATGCTACCTACTTTAATAATTAATTTAAAAAATTTAAAAATAATAGCGTACCTATATCACTACTTTGAAAATGTTTGCTGCATATAAGAGATTTTTTAACTCTTCTCATGTTAAATTCTCCTACTGCAGCCTTCCATTCCCTATACATCCTTGAATTTTCTTTAGGGAACTTAAAAAATTGCCGGTCAGGAAATGTGTTTGAGTCCGCTTTGCAACTCAAAATATGGCAAATTCGTTTTTGCGAAGCCATTTTAAATTATTGCTGATAAAAAATAAAAAATTATTAAAATTATATACTTCTTATAATATAATGTAGTAAAAAAATATACTTAAAAAATTACTTACCTTTAAAAAAAATTTCCTTCAACTTTTGAATTTGAATTTTCAACTTCTATTATTTTATTCTTATATTATAATAAATGAATACACAATTAATATATTTGTATGTATGTATATTATAATTCATATAATAATATTATACCACATATCCATATATAAATTATTATAATCTAATCTAAGTAAACAGCGATATTCTATTTATTTATGTATACATTATATAAGTTCAGTAGAACTACCACATAGATAAAAATGTGATCGACTCGAAAACAATAACAACGCTTAATTTCTAATGGAGTGAGTGGTGAGTAAAATTTTTTACCACAGAAGATTTTTTTTTGTGCATGGTATATTTTGGATTTTTTTAATCAATTTCTTATTTCACCATAGATCTAATTTTTAGTTCCAAACGGTCATAGTAGCGACATCTATGTGCTAAAATTACTTGGGGTCATTTTTTTTACGAATTGAGACATCTGTATATTATTTATTTGTGGTATTGTGTTGTTATATTCTAATAGAGAGAGATCAATTATAAACTGTACTTCTCACATAACTTTCTCAATAATTTTATTACTCAACAATTTTAAATTTTAAATAATTTTGAACTTTGAACTTTGTATATTAATATTTTATTTTAATGATTACTGTGTACTCACTTACTTATATTGATGGCTTACCGCTTTCTTGTATAAACTTACCGCTTGGCATATAACATAATGATATTGCAGACATAAATTACTCGCATGCAATTCCGTTAAGCCCCAATGTTACAAAACTTGAATTTTTCTTAACTAAAACCAAATTAAACATGTTATATGTAAATTGCAAATTAAACATTTTAATCTAGTATACAATTTTATGAGGAGAATTAGTTTTAATTTCAGTTTGAAAAAAAAACAATTAATTAAACTCTAAAAAAATGTATTAAGTTATTTAATTGCAATAATTAGGCTAACTTTAATTTTCATAAGTTTCCAAGAAAAATTCTCCCCTTTTTTTTTTAAACACTATTATTATTTAAATTCTAAATTTTAATGTTTATTAAGGAATATTAACAATCGATTTTAAACAAAATTTGTTAAAATTAACCAAAAAAAAATTTTTTTTTTTTTTTTTTTTTTTTGTGATCTAATTAAAAAAAATTATTTTTTATATAACACTAATTAAACATAATGTGGTAATTTAAAATAATTTGATATGTAGGTACTGTACATATTGGCAACATACCGAAGTTGTATCAAAACTATTTCAAACCGGTTAAACCTTTTTTTTTACAACATACCGAAGTTGTATCAAAACTATTTCAAACCGGTTAAACCTTTTTTTTTTTTCTTTTTTTTTTTTTGCCAGCTATTTGTGATTTTACTGCGTGCTGAAATTTGAATACTGCTTGGTGAATCTTGCAGCTTGTAATTTAAAATTCTAAAATTGAATTATATTTCACAAACGCCTTCATTTAAATTTGGCAAAAAATGTTTTATATTTTTTTTTAATGGCGGAAAATTCTCGTTCCTCGTACAATCCTCGTACATACGTTCCTCGTACAATTTCCTCGATCCTGGTTGAGCCCCCAATTTGTAGGAAATCCAAACACGTGAATTTTAAATTTATTTCAACTTTGATTATTTATTTATGCTTTTTATAATTATCCTTATGTTATCTAATAATTATTACAATTATTTGTTAGTCTAATAATTCGACTGGGCTTAACGGCCGCTTACGATGAACTGATCTTTTGCTCTTTTTTCTTTTCCATCTGCCATAAAAGCTTTTATAAGAAAGTGAGAGCTTTCTAAATTACATTAATGGGAAAAAATTAATGAGAAAAGAAGTGAAAGTACAGTTTAAAATCTAATTTATTCACAATAAGTAAATTCACAATTCCACGTAATATCAATAGAAGTTTGTTTAAAGTTAATAATTCAATATAATGCTAATGTAGGGTTTTAATTAAAGTAAATAGTTACAACAGCTTCTAGTGGTACGACTTCCCACATATATATATTGAAGAACTGCGTTGATAATGGAGATCCTTGTGGAATCCCTATATCGAGACTGTTCGTGTCTGAGTGTACACCTTCTACACTTATCGTATGTTTTCTGTTGCGTAAGTAGTTCTGAACGTAGTTGACGATTTTATGCCCTGTTTTCCAGAGTTTTAATTGGTTGATTATTGTTCGACTGTTAATTTTATCAAACGCTTTTTCCAGGTCTAGGGACACTAGATCTATGTGTTTTTTTTTCTTAAATTTGTTGCTATACTATGATCTATTTCTTGCAGGGCTGTTATTGTACTTCTCAATCTTCTGAATCCATGTATTTGCTCACCAAGATTGTTTTCAGTGACCCAACATATTCGTTTAGCCACTATTCTCTCCAGTACTTATGAGAGTACTGGGAGCAGTGAGATAAACCTGTATCCATTAAATTCCGAGTGATCTTTTTCTGGTTTCTTTAATGGTATAAGCTCTGCCATTTTCCACGCTTGTGGAATTTGACCAGAACTGATGA
Organism: Dolichopus griseipennis; assembly: GCA_963082915.1. NCBI lineage: Eukaryota > Metazoa > Arthropoda > Insecta > Diptera > Dolichopodidae > Dolichopus > Dolichopus griseipennis. The sequence continues at coordinate 63,741,163 of OY720443.1, forward strand.
TTTTATTGTACAAGCTCCCTGCTTTCTTGATCATATTGTAAGTAATTCCATCTAGTCCTGGTGCTGTGCCTTTTTTATGGTTTAGAGCCGCTTTTAATTCAGCTATTGTTATTTTGTTGTTTGTGCTATTGTTCGTTGTATTATATGGTGTGTTTTCATCTGGAATTTGGTTAAGTTTGGTTCTATTGTTTTGTTCCTTATATTGTGTAGCAAAGTAGTTGGCAATTTTTTGCTTATTGTCTGTGTATGTGTCGTTGATCTTCAGAGTGATTTTTCTTCCTGGTTTATTTCTTTTTATTATTCTGCTTGCTTTTCTCCATGTATCGGATACATTTTGGCCGTCAATCGAATTGGCAAATTTCTGCCAATTGTTTTTTTTTGCTATTTTTATGGCTATTTTGAAATCGGTGTTTGCTTTGTTTAATTTTATTTTGATATCCTGGTTTTCAGGGGCATTTATGTTGAGGTTATACAATTTCTTCCTTTCCTTTTCGGCTATTTTTATCTCTTTATTGTACCGGAATGTTTCCCGCTGTCCTCAACATTTTAGTTAAAATAGCCGCTTCTTTGTTTATATTGTCAGTGCGGAGGTGTTTAATTAGTAGCTCTTCTACTTTTTTCTTGTATTTTTCCCAATCACCGCCTTCTTCTTTAAATCTTGCTCTTCTCTTAATAGGTTCGGTGCTATTTCTTTGATTATTTGTTAGTTCAGTACTCACTACTATCGGCATATGGTCTGTTCCCCTGGGATTATAAACTGTTTCCCATGATGTAAATCTTGCTGTTCTTTGATCAGCTATTGTGATGTCAGGACAAGTTAATGTTCCCCTGGTGTTTATTAGCGTGTAGCTGTCAGGACAGTTTAGTAGTGAGAGGTGTTAGTTATCGTATAACCATTTTTCTACAATGTTTCCTTTGACCGTTGTGGTGCTGTCACCCCATGTCATGCTGCGGGCATTAAAATCTCCCAGTATAAAACATGATTCGCTGTGTTGTTTAGTGATACTGTCCAGTTCTTTTCTTGTGAGTGATCTGTTGTGATCCATGTAGATGTTTGTTATTTGCGTTTGTTTCATACCTGAAATTCCGGCTTTAATGCTGATGGCGTCAAATGTTGTATTTATTTGTATTTCTTGAAATGTAATATCATTTCTTACTAAGAGGCCGACACCTCCAATGCGGTTGGCTCCAATGCGGAAAATGCATTTATAATTCTTATATTTGTCTATTGAGTTTTCGGTTTTTATGTTGGTTTCTTGCAGAGCTATTATGGCTGGTTTATGTTGGTGGATTAATATGTCCAAGAATTCATTGTTGCTTCTGAATCCTTGAATGTTCCACTGTAAGATTATATTTTCTTTAACCATTGTTTTATATATCGGACATATCAGATATGTCCGTTGAAGTATGCTCTGTTTTGTTACATTTTTTTCCTATTTTATTTTTATTTTTTAGTTTTAATTTTGTGCCAGTTGTGTTTGTTTGTCTGATTTCTTCTGTTTCCATGTTTATATCTTCTTTTGTGTTGATTGATTTAATTTGTTTAGTAATAACTTCTTTTTTTTCGAGTTTTTTATCTTTTTCGTTTATTTTTGCTTCATTTAAATTTTGTGGTTTTTCTATTATTTGTGCTTGGGTTTTGTTGAATTGTTTAGTTGTTTTAGGTTTTTCTATATCTTGTCTATTTTGGTTCTGTATGATTTTATTATATGTAGTTGTTTGGATTGCCGGTGTTTCGTTTATAACTTTGATTGCCTCTTTTCGTGTTATTTTACGGTCTGTCTTAATTTTTATAATTTCTTTTTCTCGCACGTATGTTGGGCAGTTTCTATTATTTGCTGCATGGTCTGTGTTAGATATTCCAGCTTGATCACAATTTATGCGAGAAAAACCCGTCTCAAATTATTAATTGAAAACACAAAGTTTTTTATATTTTAATAAATTTTTATTTAAACACAAAGTTTTTATTAATTTCACAAAGCTTTTTTATTCTTATAATTTTTTAAATCAAACACAAAGTTTGTTTCCTATTAGAATTCTTATTAATTATATCTCACGACTTCTTACTCCATTAACAATTAATGTAAGAGTGAGTGTACTACTTTTTTTTACTTATACAATTATTTATTATTTTGGACTGGAACGAATGGAGTAGATTGGTACCTTAAGAACATAGAGCGAGAACTATAATGGTACATGTCATACAGTTCTCCCTTACAGCTCGGCCATCCTGTCTCCAATTCGTCCTCGAATTAACCCTTTCCCAGGCGAATTATTTCCACCAGGAAAATAATATATTTTTTTATTTGATATTATTTTCAATAATATTGACTAATTTTATACATAAAAAAATAATAATAAATGTATTGCTCTTCTTAGATATTTGAGGTGGGATAAATGTATCCCACGGCCTTACTGATTTGCTAAGAAATAAAAAAAATATTGTAATAATTCATACAAATTCATTTATTAGAAAAAAATTAAAAATTATGTAACAATGTAACACTACTTTCTACTTTCCATGGAACTTTGGAAAGCAAGGGTTTATGCATAATGGCACATCACATGATGTACAAGTATATCGTGTTCTTTTCTCTGCATATTTTGTACTGTACAATTTGCATCTTCGGTAATTTTTATTTTCTAGTGGCATGTGATTACCCACTTCTGCCATTCTTACGTCGTCGGGAACAGGCATGTGTTTTAAATAATTAATGGCTGGGCGACCTCGCCGTTTTCGACTACTATAACCACCAATAAGCTGCCTGGCCAATCGTAATCGAAATGATAATTGGTCAAATCTTATTAGTGTAGGTTTTTTGGTATGCTTATACATTATGAAACTATTTACAATTGCCAAATCAATAAGGTAATACAATATTCGATGCCACCATTTTACCGACCTTCTACCAATAGCATACCTCTCTCGAAATTGGTCAAACCTATCCACTCCTCCCATTATTTCATTATATATTGATACAACTTTTGGACACGAAACATCGGTCTTAGATCCATCTTTATTTCTTCGAGTTACAGTTGTTAGGTCTTTAGGGCTATGTACAGTAGACAGCATACCGACAGCCTTGTTATCCATCCACTTAGTAGCAGCAACCTTACCTTTAGTTTCATATAAATAATTACCTCGTGATATCGTTCTATCAACCTTCGGATCTTTTTTCATAAATGGGGGTAGACCTTTACTAGTGCCCCTTACTGTACCACATGAAAATATTCCCTTTTCAGCTAATTTTTCCATAAGGCTTACACTGGTAAAAAAATTGTCAAACGCAACAATACTACCTGTAGATACATTGCGTGCTAAATCAAGTACTACCCTTTCACCAAGAGAAACTTTCAATGGAACTAAACTTTTACCAGTATAAATTGAAAAATTCAGAATATAACCAGTTCTCGAGTCAGCAAGACACCATACTTTATAACCCCTTTTGACAGGTTGCTTCAAACTTGACCTACCTTTGAATGGGATCATAGACTCATCTACAGCCAAATATGATGAAGGAGTATATGGTCCTGCAATGTTTGCATTTAGAAAATCTAATATGGGCCGAACTTTATGTAGTTTATCATGATTAATGTCACTTCGTGGTAAATTTTTTTTATTGTCGTTGCAGTGTATATTTTCAATGAGTTTTTTAAATCGCTTGGCAGTCATTACTTGTGCAATAGAATCTACCCTTAATAATGGATCTGATGACCAGTAATTTTCTATATCAGGTAGTTGATGTATGCCCATAAGAATTAGACATCCGATAAAAGCCATAATTTCCTTTGAAGTTGTGTCTTCCCAATTTTTAGTTTGGTACTGAATTGCATATGCATTTGTTTCTTCAACAATTTTTAAAATCACATTGCAATCAAATATTTTCAAAAAAAAATCTACCTCTTTTGCATTTTGGTCGATATTTATGTTTACTTCATCAGAAAATGCCGTACTTATTTCGTCGAAGTAAGATGTGTTTGAGCCCCATTCCAAGTCATCAGTTTCACCAACTTCATCATTTGGACATACATCAACTAACGAATTGTCAAAAATTACCATGGGTTCAATTTCATCATAAATAATTTCCTCTACGGGCAAAGCAATTTCATTGAACTTGGCACTTTCGAAATCATCCAATCTTGAAATTTCTGCTTCAGCACCTTCATCGGCATCAGCATTAGATATTTCGTCTTCATCAGGCAAGGAATAAAAATAATTCATTATCTCTTCCAAATGCTTGGGATTGTTCAAATTCCATTGCGCCATCGAAAAAATTTACAAAATATCTACAAATTTTCATACAAAAATTTATAAATTTTCTATTCTTATATAGGCAGCGGGAAATATACTTCCCACCTGATAAACATTGTATGAGCAGAGGGAAATATACTTCCCACCTAGTAAATATTCAATATTTTTTAGAACAAAACAACTACTCACTTTGTAATATAATATTATGCTAAAAGAAATATTAATTATTATAAATATAACTTTTATTTTCTTATTATTCACTTTTTTATATTATTTTACATAAAAACACTAAAAAACAGTCTAAAATCACAAGAAAAAAATATTGTTTTGACGGAATATGCCGTTGTTTTAAATTTAACGATAAAACTATTGTGAATTTTTGGTTGAATGATATACTAATAATATTTACGCTACTTTCTACTAGATGTCTGCACAATTTTTTTACAAATATAATATATGGTATTACCAGTATCGTGAATTCTGTAAAGTGGGAAATATACTTCCCACAGCCTGGGAAAGGGTTAATAAAAATTTTTTTTTTTTTTTTTTAAATGTTTAACCATGGTTTCATACGTGAAACATCGAATGTACCTTCGAAAGGTTTTTGAGTTAATTGGAAACCATCAACATCTTTCAGTATATACCTGTCATTATCTAAAACTTTTTTAACTTCATAAGGTCCCTTGTACTTCGGAATTAATTTTTTATTTTTACCTATAGTAGTGTCTACATTTGTTATCATTACTAAATTTCCTTCAGTATATTTTCGTGGTACTTTATGCTTTTTATTATAATATTGTTCATTATAAGATTGATTTTTTTTAATATTTATAGCCGCTTTATTTCTAATTTCTGCTAAATTGCGATCATCATTTTTTAAAATAAAGTTTTCAAGATATTCTTTAATTTTATCATTCAGCTCACCTTTTTGATCAACACCATATAATAATTTACTGGGTGTTGTATTTGTGCCTTTAGCAATAGTATTATTGAGAGCAAACTCAACTTTATCCAAAACTTGATACCAATATATTTTATTTTCATTATCTACCAATTTTGAAATGACAGGACCCATAGTTCTATTAACTCTCTCTACCTGACCATTAGCTTTTGGGCAACCGCTAGCAACTAAAATGTGCTGAATATTTTGTGACTTTAAATATTTTTTAAATTCTTCAGATGTAAAACACGTAGCTCTATCACTAATTAATCTTACAGGACGACTAAATTGATTAAAATATGATTCTAAAATTTTAATAGTTTCCTTTGTATTTTGTGTATTGGATGCATATAATTTTACAAATTTAGTAAATGCATCTATAATAACCAGAATGTACTTTTTTTTATTTCGATTTGATTCGAGTGGACCATAGAAGTCTATATGTATGGTATTAAATGGTACTTCTTTTTTAGGAATAGAATGTAAAAATCCTTCAACTTTACCGGGTATGCTATTAAATTCGATGCATTTTGGACAGTTTAGTATATATTCTTTTACTTTTTCATTTAGATTAGGGAACCAATATGTCCTTTTAATTATTTCCAACGTTTTCTCAAACCCTAGATGGCCAACTAAATCATGGGAATTTTTTAATATTTGGACTTGCATTGAATTTGGAACATAAAATCGAATTAAATTTTTATTTATCTTACGATAAATTAACCCATCTCGTAACTCAAATAATGAGTGTTCTTTTGCTTCTAGTTCTTTACGTAATTTCTCTAATTCAACATCTTGATTTTGGCATATTGCTAATTTATGTTCAAAACTACACTCTTGTAAAACTAAAACGGTACTAGAACGACTCAAAGCGTCTACATGTTGCATACGCCTACCTTCTCTATGTTCAATGGTATACTCAAAGGTTTGCATTTCAAGTGCCCACCTTGCAATTTTGGGATTAATTATTTGTTTTTTTAACGTCAAAGCCAATGCATTGCAGTCTGTAATAATTAAAAATTTTTTTCCTAGCAAATATATTCTAAATCTTCTTAATGCGTAAATGATAGCTAGAGTCTCTAACTCGTAAGAATGGTACCTTGATTCTAAATCAGTTGTACGTTTAGAAAAATAGAATATTGGGTGCATATTTCCATCCTCTTTACGCTGCATTAATATGGCTCCGAATCCGTTTGCACTTCCGTCGCAATGCAATTCAGTTTCATGAATTGGGTTAAAAATTGATATAACAGGTCTTTCTATTAACCTCGCTTTTAAATTATTAAATGCATTTACTTGTTCTGATTCAAATCTAAAAGGGACGTTTTTCTTAATTAGATCTTGCAAAGGTTTAGCTATATGGGCAAAATTTGCGATAAATTTTCTAAAGTAAGAACACATCCCTAAAAATCTTTGTAATTCGCGTATATTTTTTGGTTCTACATATTCTTTAATAGCTTTTACATTAATTAAATTTGGTCTAACTCCGTTCTGATTAATCGAATATCCTAAATATTCTATTTCAGTTAATAAAAATTTGCATTTTGTAATATTTAACTCTAATCTGTGTTCAGCTTAAAATTTTAAATATTATTTTTAGGATATCTAAATGTTCGTTTAAAGATGAAGTTGCAATTAAAAAATCGTCCATATAAATAATAATTTTTTTTTCTATAATTAAATTTTTAAAGATTTTTTCAACATATCTTTGAAACACCGATGGTGCGTTTTTTAAGCCAAACGGCATTTTCACATATTCATATTGCCCTAGTGGGGTTACGAAACTAGTATATTTAATAGAATTTTCTTCTATTGGTATGTGGTGAAAACCACTCTTAAGATCAAGCAAACTAAAATATTTTTTATTATCCAACCGATCAATTAAATCTTCTATCATAGGTAAAGGATAGTTGTCCCGCAACGTAATCTTATTCAATGCCCGGTAATCTATACATAAACGGTAATCTAATTTATTTTTTTTCTTAACAAGTACTATTGGTGAACAGAATGGAGAATTACTTTCTCGTATTATTTTTTTTTCTAATAATTCGTTCAATATTTTTGATAATATTTCCCGTTCATTATATGCTAATCTTCTCGGTTTCACTGAAAAATGTTGATTTTTTTTTAATATTATTTTCATTTCATATTCAAATGTTTTTTGAAATTTTATTTCGTTTTTAATCATTTCTAAATAATTTTCATATAAGCTTATTACTATTTTTTTACAATTAAAATCAATTTTTTCGTTAATATTTAAATGAATTCTGTCTTTAATATCTATTGTTTGAATACACATTAATTCTTTTTCAAATTGTACATCAATATTTTCTTTTTCTTTAAAATTTAATTTAAACCCTAAAACATTAATAAAATCTCTACCAATAATTATGTCGGTACTCATAGTTTGATTGTCTACTACTAAAAAGTGTATATTTTTTATTTCATTGTTTAATTTTACAAAACAATTATGATGTCCAAATATTTTTAGTTGGGAATTATTAATTCCATGAAAATTTTTTGAATTACTATTTTGGACAACATAATTTTTTAAAAATTTTTCTTTAATTATTGATACCGCACTACCAGTATCTAAAAGAGCATTTAATTTTTTTTCATAATAAATACCTTCATTATTTTGGATGAAAACTCCAATCTGCATAATAAAATCAGCATTTACCTCAGTAATAAAATTTAAAGATTGATTATTAATTTCTTGATTGTTGATTGTAAATTTCTTTTTTTGTTTTTCAGGGCACTCTGCATAACGGTGTCCGAATAGTCCACATGAATAACAGGAACCTGGTTGTCTTTTTGGTTTTCTGCATTCGTTTGACAGGTGACCTTTTAATCCGCAATTGTAACATTTTTTTATATTTATGTTTTTATTTTGATTTTTGTCATAATAATTATTGTTGGTTGATGTTGTTTTTTCTTTAATTATTGATGAAAATGCTTTCAAGATCTGCTGCTTATTGTTAAAACATTGAATTTTTGCTTGATTTTGAAGCATTTTATCGTCTATACCTTCTATTACATTATCTATGAGGTCTTCTTCTGTAAGTCCCAAATTATTTGCTAAACAAAGCTTTTCATTAAAATACTCTGCAAATGTTTCACCTAACTTCCACATTCTATTTTTAAATTTTCTCTCAATTTCTATTTTATTCAGTTTGGTGTCAAATATAATTTTTAAATTCTCCAACAGTTCAGTTAAATCTAATCTTAGATGTTCCGCTTTGGAATGGAACCATTCAATTGGTTTTCCCTTTAATTTTCCAATTACTATTATTTTCATTTCGTCATCCGTCAATAAAAATATTTCTTGTAGATTTTTTATTTGTTGTGTCCAAGTTGAAAAATTTTCTCGAAAATTTTCTCGAAAAGTTGTTTAATAATTCCAATATATTTAATTTGACATTGTCGCACTTGCTTGTTTGTTTACTATTTTCACCAATAGATGTACTCGTACGTTCCATTTTTAAAATTTCGGTTTCTCTTCGTAACAGTTTCACTTCTTTTTTATTTAATATATTTTCACGTTCTAAATTTGTTAGACTGGAACGGGTAGGATTGAAATCACGCTGTTCCACAATAATTTCGTCATCTTCACTTTCAATATTACCGCCATTTTCTTTCTCGGTAGTATTTAAATGATGAACATATCTATTATACAGATCTTCTTTTTTACCTGTAGCTTTAATGCCAAGTCCCTTCAATTTCTGCTTCAAAGCAGATACCGTCAACTTTTCCATTTTTTTTTTTTTTTTTTTTTTTTTATAAAAAAAATCCAAACTTTTACTTAATTTATTTTTACGTATGGCTACTAATCCCACTTCTGAATTGAGAGAAGGGGGGGGGGGGTATCCCGTCTCAAATTATTAATTGAAAACACAAAGTTTTTTATATTTTAATAAATTTTTATTTAAACACAAAGTTTTTATTAATTTCACAAAGCTTTTTTATTCTTATAATTTTTTAAATCAAACACAAAGTTTCTTTCCTATTAGAATTCTTATTAATTATATCTCACGACTTCTTACTCCATTAACAATTAATGTAAGAGTGAGTGTACTACTTTTTTTTACTTATACAATTATTTATTATTTTGGACTGGAACGAATGGAGTAGATTGGTACCTTAAGAACATAGAGCGAGAACTATAATGGTACATGTCATACAGTTCTCCCTTACAATTCATTATATAAAAAAAAAAATTTGTTCACATAACTTAATACTTTAAGTTTTAGTTACAATTATCAAACGCAAGTAAGTATACAATATATTGAAAATAATGACTTAAAGAAAAGAAAATATATTATTATGTTTTATTTTATATTAAAGTTTTAAAAAACATAAACAGTCCACAGATTTATCTGCTAATCTTGTTCGTCTTATTGTGACCATTTTCCGGATACAGAAAAGTTACGCTCATTTTTTTATTTGTTGTGTCCAAGTTGAAAAATTTTCTCGAAAATTTTCTCGAAAAGTTGTTTAATAATTCCAATATATTTAATTTGACATTGTCGCACTTACTTGTTTGTTTACTATTTTCACCAATAGATGTACTCGTACGTTCCATTTTTAAAATTTCGGTTTCTCTTCGTAACAGTTTCACTTCTTTTTTATTTAATATATTTTCACGTTCTAAATTTGTTAGACTGGAACGGGTAGGATTGAAATCACGCTGTTCCACAATAATTTCGTCATCTTCACTTTCAATATTACCGCCATTTTCTTTCTCGGTAGTATTTAAATGATGAACATATCTATTATACAGATCTTCTTTTTTACCTGTATTGTTAATAAAGCTGTTCTTAACAGTTCTAAGTTGATGAAAAGTTATCATCAGCTACTGGTTGGGCTTTCTTTAAGCTATCTTGAATGGATTTCTCTAAGAGTTCGTTTAATCTTAAATTTTCTACAATTATTACATCATGGTCTTCGTTATTGTTGGGATCGGCGATATTAATTTCAGAATTAATATCATTATTTTCATTGGTGTTGGTGCTGAAAACAAGTCTCTTCATAAATGTTTTTGCTACTTTAATAATATCAGTTTTAGAGGTGAAGCTGAAAAAATCATCATCGTCCCGTGAAAAGTTTGGATCTTGAAGGAATCTAACCAGTGAAATTAATGATTTATTTCTTCTTTTGGATATTTGCAGTTTTAGTTCAAGTAGTAATTTTTGGCTTAAATTAGAAGATTCTGTTCTTAAAGTATTAAACAAGAACTTAAGTATTCCTTCGCTGGTAAGAAGATTTGCGTCTGCGCGGCTTAATGCTTCAATTGCAACTTTAACGGGCCGTAATGTGTTGAAAATTTAATTCGTCCAACGCCTTTTCTATTGGTAAAATTACTCTCAAGAAACGTTCAACCATAATAAACAAGCTGTTCCATCGTGTTCGGCAATCCAAAAATAATGCTAATTCTTTTTTTTCAGAAGCTTTTACATATTTTTGTAATATAAAGTTTTTTACAGGTGAATTTTTAAATAACTTGACAATATTTCGCATTTTTTTAATAGTTTCGTATATGTTCATATCACTAGTAAGCGAAAAACATTCTTCTACACCATCAATATCATCATTATCACCAACAATATCTAGATCATTTGAATCTGAATAATATTCATTTTCAAAATCGAATTCATCTGTTTCACTATCGCTTTGGTTTAGTTCTTGATAATCTTTGGGTTTTTTGTAATAAATAACTGACATGACTGCCAAATGTATGGCATGGTTGTAGCATAGTTGATGTTCAGCTGGTGACAATCGTCCAAATTTTAGCATTACACTGGTTTCGTCACTCGTTGTTGCCACAATATCTTTTTCAAAACTTAAGTTAAAACTTCTAAGCTTCTCTTCAACCAGTTTTATTAGTGTTTCTGATGGACAGCTACCAAACATTCTAACCAAACCCAAATTGTAAGATTCTGTACCACTATAATAAACATGTACATTTAAAAATCTTCGATTCCTTAAACTGGTCCATTCATCAATGGATAGGCTCACTTTTTGGTTTTCTAACTGTTTTTTTTTTATATTTTTAACCATATTCCCTTTGATTTCATCATAGTAGTTGAATATGAGTTTCATCACATCTCTAGGCTGATTTGATAAAGTAAGTAACTAATGCTTTTAAGCTATTTCGTATGAAATCACTGGTGCATATTTGTCTGATGGTCATACCATCTTTAGCGGCTAATTTAGAAACAACTTCTTCAACACTTGGTCGATTGACTTTAAAAAACTTCTCAATTGAATTTGATGTTGTTTCTTGTCCTATTTTAATACGTGTTGGATCATTTGGGGAAATAATATTTTGTTTTTGTATTCGGCTCATTGAATTTACATGCTCCAAATGTCGATGCAAACCAGTTGTGGATCAGCCTTTGCGTGATATGGACTTCGAACAAGCTTTACAATTGGCTGTTTCTTTATTAATTTTTACAAAATATTTCCAGCAATCAATATATTCGTTTCGCGTTGACGTGTCCATTTTTCGAGGGTTACTAAAACTAAAATCAGGAAAATGTAATACTACTTTGAAAGTAATATTAAATTATTTAATTTAAAAGTAAATAATACCTTTAATTTGTATCTAAAAAATATTTAATGTAAACAATCACGAATGGTGTGGTGGATGTTAAAAGCCAAACAATCATGAATGGTGGATGTCAAAAGTCAAACAATCATGAATGGTGGATGTCAAAAGTCAAGTTTTGCCAATGTCAACTTATTTTATGCTTGAAACAGCTGTAAGTGTGGTGATTAAGTTTACTGGGCTAGAGTCTTACAATTTAAAATTATAACATTATAGATTATACTCCAATTATAATAAATGCTAAATTTTACTTAAATTCTCGAAATTCTCGTTAATTTAACTAAAATTTCTCGAGAATTTCGAGAAAAATAATTGGGTGGGAATTCTCGAAAAATCGAGAAAAAGAATAAACTCTAGATTTAAGTACTCTATTTTTACATTTATTTCTCCGAGTTTAATTTAATTTATTACAATAACAATTTTATTTTTTTAAAACAGTGTTACTGTTATTATATGCTTTTTATTTTATATTTTGTTTTTTTTACTATGTTACTATTTTATATTTATTCACTGTTATTGTTAGTTAACGTTTTTTGTAACTATTTAAATTTACATAACTTTTATTTTAATTTTAACAGTTTTTTTTTTTTGAACTGTTTAAATTCACACAATTTAATTTAGTTAACAGTTTTGTTTGTAACTATTTAAATTTAACGTAAATTTTATTTTAATTTTAACAGTTATTTTTTTTTTACTTTTTAAATTTACACAATTTAATTTAGTTAACAGTTTTGTTTGTAACTATTTAATTTTAACGTAAATTTTATTTTAATTTTAACGGTTATTTTTTTTTTGAACTGTTTAAATTCACACAATTTAATTTAGTTAATAGTTTTGTTTGTAACTATTTGAATTTAACGTAAATTTTATTTTAATTTTAACAGTTATTTTTTTTGAACTGTTTAAATTTACACAATTTAATTTAGTTAACAGTTTTGTTTGTAACTATTTAAATTTAACGTAAATTTTATTTTAATTTTAACAGTAATTTTTTTGAACTGTTTAAATTTACACAGTTTAATTTAGTTAACAGTTTATTTTTTCTGTAATTAAATTTATATGTAAATTGCAGCGATTACGCGATTAAGTGTTGAAACACACGAGTTATTTATTTATTTAATGTTGACAATAAAAAAAATATTCCCACATAACATATAAACTTTTAATATAAAGTTTTTATTGATGTTAACTTACGTATAGAACCGTTCTAATAGACGTTACAAAACAAACTCTACTTAATTACTAAAATTAAGGTAATTTATAATAAATTAAATTGCTGATTAAATAGATTTTACAACAGGTGTGAAATAATTCTGAAATATGATATTTCTAAATTATATTTAATAAAGAATAATATTGTGGGAATTTGTTTCCCTGGGAAAATCATTATTTAATGTTTCTCGCAACGTTTGCAAATTTGACACGTTGCCGAAACATGTTTTATTTATTTGTGATTTGTTGTTACATATAACTCTCCTTTCGTTAGAGTTAAGATTCTCCTGAATCTTTGTATTTAAAATTGATTCAATATTATTCTTTATTTTACAATTCATAAAACATACAATAGTTATTTTTAAAATTACAATTATTATTACAATTGATATTATGGCAATAGTACAGTAAATTGACAATACATTTTTATTAATTTTCAATTTTTTAATTTGATCTATATTTTTCTTTGTTTCTAATATAATTTCATTAAAAGTGTAAGAATTATTTGCTGGTTTATAATCTAGGTTTGACAATACAAATTTATTTTTTATTTCTGTTATATCATTATAAAATGTCTTATTATTTAAACTAATACTACAATTATAAAATTTTACAAAATAGTTACCATTTAGATTGATTTTTCTTTCATCAAAATTAGAAGTTAATATTATATTTTTTGCCAATTGTACTAGTATACTACTATCATCGATTTCAATCATTTCATTATTACAATTTTTTAAAGTTTTACAATTTTTATTTTTTATACAATGATTAATTTTTGTTAATTGATGAAGAGCTTTGGTTTCATCGTATTCATAGAGTTTGTTACGAAATTCTGAAGTTTTTGTATTATTAGTAACTGACTGTCTTGAACAATTGTATAACCATTATTCGTTTCAATTTTCTCTATTTGAAGTTGATTCGATTGTGTTAGCGGAAGTAACATTAGAAGTAGTAGAAGTATTTTTGTCATTGAGGTTATCTGAAAATTTTAAAGGTCGTTTAATGTTAATAGGATGTACATTATTTAATTTGTATTTCCTAAATTTAGGTTGATCTTTGTGTCTGAGACATTTATAATTTTTTATATATCCTATTTGTCGAGTTTCACTATAATCTTCCCTATTTTTATTATGTTTTATTAAACGTTTTTCTTGGGATTTAATTAGATTATTGTATATGGGTAGTTATACGGAAATCGAGCAAAATGGACATAAAAAAAAATAATTAAAAAATTTTTTAAATTTTGTATTTTAATAAAAAAAAGTGGAAGCTTACTATTACTATTACACCTTTTTAAAAGGGTGCACTTAATAATTTTTTAATTTAACGAGTTTTAGCAGTTTTTTTGAAATTTGGTTAACACGACAATGACTTTTTTTTTTTAAATAGATTTTTCTTTTATTTTTTTTAGTTTTATAAGACAAAATAACAATTCATTAATAAAAAAAAATAATAAACAAAAAGAAATTCAAAAATTTAAATATATTATTAGCACATTTCATATTTTAATATAATAACTTAAAAATTAAAAAAAAATTTTTTCATATCTCATTCGTTTCAATTTTTTTTGTAAATTTGTACTTCATTTTTTTATTTTTTTCTTCCAGAACTTTAGGTTTAGGTAATATTTTTAAAATCTGCTTGTCTTCAATATGTGATATATCATTTTCGATATATTCGAAAGTCTTTTTATCATTATTAACGTTTTTTAAGCAAATTACTTCAACTTCAAAGTTTTCATTATTTTCTTTTAGATCTGGATGGTTTAAACATTTACTTACATATCTAAATAAAGAAAATAATAAACAATATTAGACATGTATGTATAAATTATAAACAAATAAAATTGATGTAGTAAAGGCATTTTAAAAAACTTACTTGTAACGTTTTCCCTTGATTCCCACAAATTCTACTAATATAAAAGTTCCAGGTACCACGGATTTTATTCCATTTAAAAGTAACAAAGGAGAAGAACTGGAGGATGAAAGAGATGAATACACATTTCTAACATCTAATTTATCTCTTCTTTTATTTTCAACAGGGTTATTAAAAAGAATTTCTAATAACTCGTCATGTTCATTAAGTCCATTAGGTTGAGAATTTGTGTAATTTATTGTCCCAATTTCAAAATCATCACATTTAACTTCACAGTTAAAGCAGCTTAATTGTCTCATGTGTAAAATTGTAGAATACGTCTCGGTAAATACTTGGTGTACAACAGAAGTACCTTTGAATATGTCTATTTCTTCCGGAATTAGACTAGACATTTTTTCAATATCCTCATTATTAATGGTAAAAAACGTTACACCATTGTAATGTGATTTTAAAATATCTACCAAATCTTCAACATTTTTAATATTGTTTCCGAAACTAACGAACTGATCTGCTGTTCTTTTGCAGAGTCCTCCAATCCCATCTGGAGCTCCTTTACCGTGACCTGATTCGAAGTAGTTCCACGAGAAATTTTTTTAATCCTGGAAAACAATTTTTTTCAAACTCATTACCCAGAAAATAAAACATAGTTTTATTCCTGTACTGAGTAGCAGGACTGTAGCTTAAAAAATGTAATGTGTCAATATCACAGCTTAAAGTTTTTAAAATTGGCAACATATGTGCCCATATAGCTGGAACGTTATGTAATAAGCTTGAACTTATAGTGCAAAAGCAATTTGTTTTAAGTTCATTATTCATTTTAAAATATACCACCACTGTATGCAAAGTAATTTGCATTCGTGATGCTCCAAAATGGAAAGCTTGCACTTCTTCACTGTACTTAATTTGATAATTTTCACTAAAGTCCATATGAATCAGAACTTCGTTAGCTTTTAAGTTTTCTTTTAAATTTCTTATTTCCAAATGTTGGTGAAGAATTCTTCCTTCATGCATTAAAAATTTAGGTAAAATTAATTTGTACTCCTCTATTAAATCTGTTAATTTTATGTTAATAGCTTCTTTCAAAATTTTGTTAACATATTTTTCTGTATTAGTTTTTTTTAAATATATTTTCTCTTTTTTATTAATCCATTTAAAATAATAAATTTCTTTTTCAATTGTTTCCAAAATAGTTGGTACTTTATCCTTGCAATTTAAACATGTCCTTAGAAGACATTTCGGAGTTAACAAACAGCAAACAGATTTTGCAACTTCTTTTAAAGATTTTTCTTGAATTGCGTTATTTGTGAAAA
The DNA here is from genome assembly GCA_963082915.1 of Dolichopus griseipennis. Lineage (NCBI taxonomy): Eukaryota > Metazoa > Arthropoda > Insecta > Diptera > Dolichopodidae > Dolichopus > Dolichopus griseipennis. The sequence continues at coordinate 63,757,362 of OY720443.1, forward strand.
GTGCCGAAATTACAAATTCCATGTTGGCATGTATGATACATTTACATGTTTCCCTATCTTTTAATGCCATTCGTTTTATATAAAATGGACTATTTCGGCAAAATAATGTGTAACTTATAGGTTTATGAGTATTAATCGTATCATTAAATTTTTTATGTAAATTTTTTAAAGTATCGGTTAAATATCTTTTTTGTTTTATAATTTTTCCTCGTCTAACGTATTCATTTTTACCCGGACACATTCTAGTATTTTCGTCTTCTTCTAAAAATATTCTAATACTTTCCTGTAGTTTAAGATTTAATTTTGATTTTCTGATAGAGTTTTGGTTTAGTTTGCATTTTTTTTAAAAAATTTTTATTAGAAAATTGTGTGCAATGAGACTGTAATCTGTACTTTTTTATGATTTTGCCTAAAATAAAAGTAGTAAAAAGTTGTTTGGATTTTTGTGTTTTTAAATTTGTATAGTTGAAATGTAACTGAGATTTTAAAGCTTCACCAATTAATAAATTTTTGTACACTACAGATGGACCAGATAATACTATATTTTTAACATTATTTTCTAAAGAACTGTTTTCATGTTTATCCTTAAGTCTTTCTACTCTTTTTTGATATTTTTTTATTTTTTTCTTTAATTCATCAATATATTTATCCTTAGCTTTTAATTTTTTGTGTAATTTTTTTCTATAATTTGATCCAATTCTTTTGCTTTCTAAATTTTCAAAATTTTGTTGATTTCCGGGTTGATTATTGTCAATTTCTTGATCACTGCTAGGAGTATTTTCTCTAAGAAACTCTTCCAGTTTTTTTTTAGTTTTCTGTTTCTCTCTGCATTTTTTTTGGTTTGTTCGCCAAACTTTTCTTTGGCTTCGTTTTTGCCTGGGTGTTAATTCTTTTATAGAAACAATTTTTTTTTCCTTTTTATCTTTTAAATATCTTTGATTTCTTTTTTGTTTTTCTTCCTCGTACCGAAGAGGATCTTTCTTTATTTTAGCTCTGCGTTCTCTCTCTACTTCACGCTTTTTCCTTAATTTATCTTGAGGGTCTTGTTTTTTTTTTTGAAGGCATCTAAAAGCAAAATTTAGTTAAAAATGTCATTGTCGTGTATTTTGTCATTGTCGTGGTTCACATTTAGGCACGACAATGACATATTTTAATATTTTTAGATATTTCTTGAGAATTATGTATGTTATAAAAATCGTGTTAATGTTGAAATAAAGAGATAAATATTAAGCACATTTAAAAATATTATGTTTTATAAAAATTGAATGTTAATATTTTGAAATAATACTTACCACAACAATGACAAAATCAGCGTCGCTATATAAAGTTTTTACAAAGAAGATTAAAAAAAAATATGAACCTTTAGCACCAAAAATTTTTGATTAACTGAATTTTAAACTCATTATATTTTTGAAATAATCATATATGTTTAACTTTCATAGTTGGCCATGATTTTTTAAAATTTAACGATATTTGAAAAGAGGCGCGCATTTAAATATTTTGGTGACAACCAAATAAATTATGAGAAAATCTATAATGATGTAAATATAAACAAAATTTTTTTCATAAATAAGCACAACAAAGCATATTGTATCCATATATTAGAACAAAAAAACCGTATTGACACAACCGATTAATAATATTATTAATTTTTTCTAATATTTTTGTTCGGCGACATACCACGACAATGACAAAATACACGTTTACATCAATTTTTCTTTAAATAAAATAAAAGAAATTTAAATTTTTTTTATCTGTCTAAAATATTTAAGGATATTAAAAACAAATGTAGTATTTAAATATTTTAAATTAGCAATATATTTTGAAAAATATATAGGCGACAAGTAATTCAAGTTTCCGTATAACTACCCATATAGTATCAGATGGAATAAAATTATTTTCTGCGTTTTATGGGGTGGTTTTAATTGTACTGTGATATAGGTTATTATAATTTTCTATGGCATTTAACATTTGAATTCTAATAGGAAGTTGTTCTTCTAAATTTAAAATACGTAATCTTTCTGTTATAGTGTTATTTAATCTTTCGACGTCAGAATTGCCGGTGTGGCTGTTAGGTTTAACCAAATGAAGTTCGATATTTTCTTGTGATAAAAATTCTTTTATGTACATATTATTAAATTCGTTATCAGCAATTACTTTTTTGGGTTTTTTTTGTGGTTAAAGCACATTCTAAGTTTTTCAATTAATTGTATATGGTTTTTATGTTCTAATGGGTATGCAGTTGGGTATTTGGTAAATTTATCAATGAAAATTAAAAAATTTTGTTTCTTATTGGTATAGGTGTCGATATGAATGATTTGGTTTTTATTTATTGGGATTTCCGTTTTTTGAATTTAGGTTTAATAGGGTTTCTGTCGTATTTGCCTTTACTGCAAATTTTACAATTGTTAGTAGTTCTATTAATTGTTATTTTTAATTGTTTATGATAAACTTTATATTTTAAATATTCGTACAATGAAATAATTCCCGGATGTTTTTGTTCTTTATGATGCAAAGATTTAATTTTTATAAGTTCTTCTTCTGTTTTCACGTTTTGTGCAAAGGACATACATTTTATAAATTTATTATTAGGGAAATTCTTTATTAATATTTCGTCGCATGAGTTTTATTTGCCATACGCCATTCAGATTCTAGGCTCGTTTATCGCAAGCATTTCATCGCGATGGAATTCATCGCAAGCAATTCATCGCGAGCAATTCATCGCGATGGAATTCATGGCAAGCAATTCATCGTAATTCATTATTATTTAATTATTAAACTCTGGTAGCCAGAACAATCGCGCGATTTTTTTTTTTTTCTAACATTGTATATACAAACACACATATAAATATTCTGGAAAAAGCGGTAATCCTGATTTAGAATTCAACTCTAAAATCCAATATTACATTAGGTATCGGATATTCATCGCAATAAACTTCGCGATGAATATTTCCTTGCGATGAATTGCTTGCGATGAATTCCTTACGATGAATTGCTTGCGATGAACTTTGCTATGAATTTATTATTGCGATAAACTAGCCGGATACCGCCATTCACATAGTTTCGAGAAAATCGAATTTAAAAGTTTTTTTAAATTTATCTTGAAAACTAGCCGAAAAACTCCTTCAAAAAATGTTTTGGTAATATTAGAAAATTTATTTTAAGTAATTTTTTTCCGGTTTAGAACAAGTACAATAATTTTTAAGAAAGTTGTGATAATTTTTGCAAAAGCGTTCCCAATGTTGATTTTATTCCACGTCATACATTTAAAAACAAAAATCTTCGAAATGTATGACATGGACTAAATTTTTTGTGGATATGTCATAAAATAAAATTGTTTAAATTAAATAGAATAATGCATGTAAAATAAATGACATGGAATAAAATTTATTATTTATACAAGTAAGACAAACTAAATTTCATTTCAAAATTCTTAATTTATTTATTTCACGAAGTTTTTCACAGCTTTTTCAATTCACAGCTTGATTTGTTACAATCATATTGATTTATAAAAATATAACAAAATCTTATTCTAATTTACAAAGTTTTTAACTTTAGTAACATAAAAAAAATTAGACTTTGAAATTCTTATAAGTAATAACGGTAAATTTAGCTTTTTTAATTTGCTTGGTTTTAAAAAAAAATATAACAAAAAATCTTATTCTAATTTGCAAAATTCTTGAATTTAAAAAATAAAAACAAAATTATATTTAAATTTGTGAACTATTCAATGATTTATTGAGAAGTGAGTATAAAAATATAATACAGTATTATGTAATTAATAAAAGAAAGAGATAACAATATTTATACAATATGAATATTAAATAATCTATTTATGACGTTGCCAGATTAACAATCACCCTCCTCGACGTCATGTTATTCTTTTGGTACACATTCCCATGATTTGTAGAAATTTTTCAAGTTTTGAAAATGTTACACCTTTTGTTAGTAAATCTGCAGGCATCTCTGAAGTTCTTAAAAATTGAATGTTTATATTTCCATTTGAAATAGTATTTTTTATGAAGTGGTGCCTGATGTCGATATGTTTATTTCGGTTGTTTATTACGTTATTTATTGCCATTAGCTGAGCGCTCTTGTTATCATTGAAGACTGTTATAGGTTGCTTTATTTTTATACCTAGTTCCATTAGTAAGGCCTTCAAGAAAATAGCTTATTTTGCCGCTTCAGTTAATGCTAAGTACTCAGCTTCTGTACTTGATAGAGCAAAGGTTTTCTGCTTTCGGCTATCCCAAGAAATAGGTGAACCAGAAAGTTTGAAAATATATCCTGTATAGGATTTTTGGTCGTCCACATTTGACCCCCAATCCGCATCAGTGAATCCAATTAAATTTTGTTTATCATGATAATATTTTAAACCATAATGTAAAGTTCCTTTTAAGTAGCGTAATATCCTTTTTGCTGCTAGCCAATGATTTTTTCCATAATTATTATTGAACTGACTCAGGGTGTTAACTGCATGAGAAATGTCAGGTCTGGTAGTAATTGATAGATATAGAAGTGATCCGATTAGTTCTTGATATGGGATTTTATCAGTTTCTAGTTTTTCTTTAGAATTTGTTGGGCACATATCTTTTGATAGTCGAGTATTAGGATCGAGTGGCGTTCTAATTGGATTACATTCACTCATTTTAAATCTCTGAAGGATTTTATTTATAGAATTTGTCTGCGACAATATGACGTCTCCATTATTCCCTTGATGTATTTCAATGCCAAGACAATATTTAGCTAAACCCAAATATTTCACCTCAAAGTCCCGTTCAATTTTCATTTTGAACCATTTTACTTGTTCTTCATCATTTGTTGCTACTATTAGGTCATCAACATATACAAGTATAAAAAGTATACTATTTTCGGATATTTTTTTGTATAAACATGGTTCATTGTTTAGTCTTTCGAAACCGTAACTTGTTAGTTTTTCATTTAGTTTTTTATTCCATGCCATCCCACTCTGTTTAAGTCCATAAATGGCTTTATTTAATTTTAAAATTTTATTTTCATTTGATTGGGTGTTATAAATCTCTTCAAAAAACTGTGGTATTTCCATATATATAGTCTCATCAAGAGGGGCATTTAAGTAAGCGGTTACTACGTCAAACTGATGTATTTTCAGTTGTAATTTAGCTGCAACTGCAATTAAAGTTCTTAGTGATTTCAACTTTGCGACTGGAGCATATGTGTTTGTATAATTTAAACCTTCTATCTGGGAGTATCCCTTTGCGACAAGTCTCGCTTTTCTAATAATTAATTTTCCATCTTGATCTGTTTTTTCTGTAAATACCCATCTGCATCCAATTTTTTTCATGTTTTGATTTTTATTTATTACTGTCCATGTTTCATTTTTTTTGTGAGAATTCATTTCGTTTTATTGCTTTTTTCCATTCAACTTTATCTGAACTGTTTTCTATGTCTTTTATAGTTTCTGGAATGCTTTCATATATTATATATTATAAAAACATTATCATCAGCTGTTTCATAACCTTTTTGTTCTATATCTGAATCTTGATTTTGGAATTCAAAATTTTGTACTTTGTTTGTTTCTTCTGAAGATGTACTACTACTTTCATTTTTATCTGATTTTGTTTTATTTGGCCTTTTGTAGCTATATATTTTAACTGGTCTTCCTCTTTTACCCGATTTTACTAATTTTGGTCTACCTTTTCCTCTAGAATTATTTTCATTTCCGGATTTTTCTTTTGAATTTTTATCTGAATTTAAATGTGAATTATCATCTTGTTTTTCTATTTCTAATTCTGGCTCTATTATAGAGTTTTTATCACTTTCTGGTTTTTCATCTCCACTTATATCTTGTTTTATTGTTTCATCAACCTTAATTTCTTTATTATCTTTATCTTCATTTTCTATTCCAGTTTTAAATGTTATTTCATTTGAATTGTAATTTAATTTTTCATTTATTTCGTTTAAGTCAGAACCATATTCATTTATTACAACTATATCTCTACTTTTAATTACATTTTTTGACAGTTTATTCCAAAGTCTATAAGTTTTTGATGTTTCATCGTATCCTACTAGATAATGTGGAGTAGATTTTACGTCAAATTTTCCTTTACCTGGTTTTTTATTTAGTACGTATGCTAAAGATCCAAATGACTTGAAATCACTAACGTTTGGATTCCTTTTATTCCATAGTTTATATGGTATTTCACCCATTAAGCTTTCAGATGAACAGCGATTACGTATGTAATTAGCATTTGATACCGCTTCTGCCCATAGATATTTTGGAAGATTTGACTGTATTAATAGGCAACGTGCCATTTCTAACAAGGTGCGGTTCTTTCTTTCTGATATTCCGTTCTGTTGAGGGGAATAAATGTCAGTTGTTTCATGTTTAATTCCTTCTTCTTTTAAAAATGTTGAAAACTCTAAATTTATATACTCAGTTCCGTTGTCTGTTCTTAACGTTTTGATTTTTCTTTCAAGATAACTTTCTACCTTTTCTTTATATTCTTTGAAATACTTAAAAGCTTCTGACTTATGTTTCATAAAGTAAATTTCACTCCACCTTGTTGCTTCATCAATGAAACTTATAAAATATCTTGCTCCTCCTAATGATGTGATATTTATGGGGCCACAAACATCACTACATATTAAATCTAATGGTTTTCTTTTTAGTGTTGATTTATCAATTCTTTTAAATGGCACTCGAGTTTGTTTTGCTTGTACGCAAATTTCACATTTTGGTTGTTCATATTTATTTAAAATATTTTTCTTTACACCAACAATTTTTTCAGATTGTATCATTTTTGTTAACGTATTGTAATTTAAATGGCCATATCTATAATGCCATAGTTTTTATTTATTTTCATGTTGCGTTAAATTAATTTCAGGTAATTTTTTAACATAAACTTCATACAGGTCATCATTTTTTACGGCTTTAAATATTACTTCATTATATTGGTTCAATACATATGCTTTATCATTTAGAAATTTTACTAAATACCCACTACTAGTTATTTTACTGATAGACAGTAAGTTTGATCGTAAACTTGGCACGTATAGAAAATTTTGTAGATTTATGATATGATTTTCATTTATTTTCAGTCTTATTTTACCTTTCCCGATAATATCGGCAACAGCATTACTTGCTAGATTTATTTGAGATTTTTCATTGTAGACTAATTCATAAAACAGTTGCTTGTCTTTACAAATATGGGATGTTGCCCCACTGTCTAGTATCCATCTATTATTTTGGATATCTCTAACTCCTTCTTCGATATTCATTGATGATTCATGTACAAAAGATGAGCTGTCTTGTTTTTTCTGTTTAGATTTGCATTCAAAAGATTTGTGACCAGGGCGTTTACAATTGTAACATACAACCCTTTTCTTGTAAGATGAAGAATTATATTTACTTTTATTATGAAAATTATTATTATTTGAATCGGATCGGTAATTTGTATAGAGGGCTTCAGTTTTTGTTTCTCTTGAAATTATACCTGATGTTCTCGCATTATGTTCTTCCATAATCTTGATTTTTAATATGTCAGGTTTTGGTAAGATGTCACGGGATTCGATAGCAATTCTGAATCCTTGAAACTGTTCAGGGAGGCTGTATAATAAAAGCACTGATACTAAGTCATCATCCATGACTACATCGATTGATTTTAATTTTTCTACAATATCAAAATATTTTGATAAATGATCATTAACCGAAATGTTACCTGTAAGTTTTGTCATTATTAGTTGTTTCAGAAGAGTTGCCTTCCTGGCAGGGCCTTTGGATTCGCAACAATTTTTTAATTTTATCCATACTGCATTTGAGGTAGTACAATCTTTTACTTCTTTTAAAAATGAAGAGTGTATATTCAATATCAAATCTGCTTTTGCCTTTCTGTCTAATTTTTCCCACGTTACAATTTTTCTGTCTCGGTTGGTTTTGGTACTGTTCCGCACACATAATCCCAAAGGTCGTTTTTGATCATCAGCGATTCTATGTACACTTTCCACGTGTCATAGTTCTCTGAGGTTAGAAGTTCTAACTTAATGGAGTTATAACTGCATGTCATTTTTATGATGAAATATTTCTGAGCAGCAGTTTAACTAAACAATATAATTATAATTGTCTCCAAATTTTTATTTTTTAATCTTTGATGATTAAAATATTTTAAGATTTATTTTTCAAAATATTTTATTTACTTCTCGTGTGCCTGGGCCCATAATCCATGTGAACTATTCAATGATTTATTGAGAAGTGAGTATAAAAATATAATACAGTATTATGTAATTAATAAAAGAAAGAGATAACAATATTTATACAATATGAATATTAAATAATCTATTTATGACGTTGCCAGATTCACAAAATTCTTATAAGAAATAACGGTAAATTTAGCTTTTTTAATTCACAGCTTGGTTTTAATAAAAAATATAACAAAAAATCTTATTCTAATTTGCAAAATTCTTAAATTTAAAAAATAAAAACAAAATTATTTTTAAATTTAAATTCATAGTCTTTTAAACTCTTATAAGTAATAAGGGTAAATTAAGTTGTTTTAATTCACAGCTTGGTTTAATAAAATATATTATAACAAAAAATCTTATTCTAATTTGCAAAATTCTTAACTTTTATCGTTTTAGTAAAATCGGTAAATTTAATAAAAAAAAACGTTAAACATTTCGATATGCTGATATCATTTTCTTCTTTAACATAAAAAATTCAGTATAACAAATCTTATAATCTTATAATATTGTATTATTAATATCAGTCATAGTTTTTAATTGAATTTATTTCGTAAAATAGCCTCAAAATATTTCTGGTCAATTATAGGGATAAAAGGTAAAAGATCCTTTATATCTTGTATTTTTGAAGGCGAAATTGTGTTGCTTCTATTTAAAGTTGGCACCTTATTGAGATATAAAGTTTTTTTAGTAGCTTTCTTATTCAAACTTACACTATTGAAGTTTACATTTTGAAATGATGTTTTATATTTCATTGTGAAAGGATTATTTTGTTCATACATTATTATTTTTATTTTTGAGAATGGAACGATCTGATAGTTTAGTTTATCTGCAAGAGTAGAAAAGTTTTTAAAATCGCGTGGCATCATTTGGAGTATCTTAAGTTTAATTTTTTTGGACGACTTAAGTTTAATTTTTTTGTTTTATATTAGGAAAATCTTTTACTAGTTCGATTAAAATCTTTACCAGAGAGCTACTTATGTCATTACCGGACCTTCCACTGTGTATTTCTGTCCATACCGCACAATATGTAATTTTTTTTGTTTTTATCTGGAAAAATGGCAGTTGCAGTTAAATTAAATGTATTAAGTTTCCGCTTGTAATAAAATGATGAAACGTTTCCTCTTGGTAAAGAAAACACACTTTGCATATCATAACACAGGATACAATGGTTTTTATCGATATTGTTACGATCAACATCTCTGTCAGCTTTGGCCATGTTTTTTTCTCTTTTATGGGACTCATATTTTAATACTTCTTCTCTTTTGGGATTTTTTACATTTTTGAATAACACGCACTTATCACATTGATCTTTTTTTTGGATTAAAAAAAGAATAATTGTACTCAGTGTTAAAAATATTTCTGTATATGTTTATTTTTAATGGATTCAGACATTTTTGCTTGTATAAAGTGTACAATTTGGAAACATTCAAACCATTCTCTAGATATTTCCGGTGGGTGTTTGATCGACAATAATGAGAGTCAACTACCGGGAAGCTGGAAATATGTTCTCGAATTTCAATTAGCTTTTCTGGTGGCGTGCTTCGTTTTATATGTTTACCTCTTTTCATAGGAAGTGGTACTCCAGAAGCTTTATCAATTAAATTTTCGAAGTAATAGTAAACTCTCATTTTTGATACGCATATTGTATTCAGAAAAAAAGTGCGACATACTTGATGAATTCTCTCTCCAACTTGCAAATAAAATTTATATGAGAAGCTTTTTATGCTTGAAGATTTTTCACGACGCCTTTTGATTGCTTCTTTCTTAACGAATTTCAAATAGAATTTGATTTTATCATTATCTGATAAATTCCAAAAATTCTTAAAGATCTCTTGTCGATCATTTTCCAAAAAATTGTTAGTGCAAGAAAAAAAATAAGTTTGTTTGCATGGAGGCTTCATTTTTTTCGCAGGAACTTCCCTCTTTTTGGAATTAATATAACACTTTCCACTTTGTCTTAATCTTTTATTTTGGTTGAGTTTCCACATATCTGGATGTCTTTTCTTTTTTCTAGTTGGAGTAGGTACTCCAGCTGTAAAAATATGAAAGTAAATAAAATGTAAGTAAAAACACTTTCGAATAGTTTTACATGAAGGGCTATAATCTAAAGGTAAAGTTCTTAACAGAGACACAGAATTCATTTCTTTCAAACTTTTTGGAATTTCAATTGTATTTTCTTCATCATATAAAATGTTTTTTCTTGATTTAACAATTTCTACTTCATAGTTCGGATCTTTAACAATATCATCAGCTTTAAAAAAAATAAAACTTTAATAATTTACAAACTAAAAAAATAAAACTTTAATAATTTTAAAACTTTAATAAAATTGGATGAGATATTAAAAGTAATTTTAATTGTTCAAAAGCATTAATATAAGTTGGATCTAAGGTATTTATTTTAGTATCTTTTTTTCAAGTATTTAGTTAAAGGTTGAGCTATTTTTGCATAATTTTGTATGAATTTTCTATAAAATCCAGTTATGCCCAAAAACGATTTTATCTGTTTTTGCGTTGTTGGTAGTTTTAATTCGATTATATCTTTGATGTTTTTTGGATTAGGCTTTACTCCATTTTGGGTTAGAACATGCCCAAGTTATTCTGTTTCTTTGCACAGAAAATTACATTTGTCGATTTGAACTTTAAGGTTTGCCTTTTTTAGAGCATTAAAAATTTTATTTAAGTTATCGAAGTGCTCTTGCAGAGAGGTGCTAAAGATGAGTATGTCATCCAAATACACTACAGATTCTCTTAATACAGAATTCATCAGCCGTTGGAAAGTGGCTGGTGCATTCTTTAATCCAAAGGGCATTCGAATGTATTCGTAATGTCCAAATATAGTTGAGAAAGCAGTTTTTTTCTGGTCTTCAGGTTTCATCTCGATTTGATGAAAACCTTTTACCAGGTCGAGCGTTATAAAATACTGTGCTTGGCCTAGTTTGTCCAGAATATTATCGATGTTAGGTATAGGAAACTTGTCATCAATAGTGATGTCATTCAATTTCCTATAATCAATTACTATACACCATTTTTTAATGTTGGAATTGTCCATTTTCTTTGGAACAACCCAAACTGATGAATTATATGGCGAGTTGGATTCCTTAATTATTTTTTGTTTTAACATATCTTTAATTTGCTTTTCTACCTCTTCCTCGTGGATTTTAGGATAGCGGTAGCTTTTAGAATAAATTGGTGCATTATTTTTTAATTTTATTTCGTGTTTTATCTCATGGGTTGAGGTTAAATTTTCTCCTTCCTTATAAAAGAGTTTGATGTTTTTGTTAAAAATTCTTATAATTGATTTTTCTCTTCATTATTAAGGTGATTTTGGTTAATTTTATTAAAAATTTCTTCTTTAGAGTTTTTTATAGGTTTTATAGGTTTTTTATAGGTTAGGCTTCGGCGAATTCACGAGGGTAACTAAGATTTTCGAACGGAATCTTATATTTTGAAAATATTTCAAGATATTGGTTTTCAATATCGATTTTTGATTCGAAAGGTATTAGAAAGTTTCTGCCAATTATAGCGTCGTATTTCTTACTCTTTAGAGGAAATACTTTCCATTCTAATGTACCATTTCTTTTAAATTCTTTGGGGATAGGTGTGATCAACTTTTGTGTCACTCTATTTGAATCTCCTAAAGAGTTGTATATAATTGGTTTATGTAAATAATGTTGAGTTGTATAATTTAAGATGTTAGGTTTAATAAGACTGGTATCTGAACCTGAGTCTATTAAACAATTTATTTCTATATTGTCGAAAGTAAGTTTGATTATTGGGAGTCTGTTTTCCGATGCAAGTCTGTAAAATTTACTTCCTCACTAACCCTGTCGACTTCCATTTGTTCGTTATTATGGTTATTGTTTCTGTACTGTCCTGAATAATTTCTATTGTATTGGTTAATTCTATTTTGGTTTGTCTTTTTGTAATTTTTAATATTATATCTATACTGTCCTGAATTATTTCTATATTTATTATTGAAATTTTGATAATTTGGATTATGATAATTATTATTAGAATTGGAATGAGAGTTATTAGGAGTATTGGATTCATTTTTATATTTATTAACCGGTTTTGTATATTTATTTTTAAATTTTGAATTAAATTTTGAAAGACGAAATTCTTGTTTGATAATTTCATCTGAATAATAAATTGCGGATTGACAAAATTGATTGTCTAACTCGAATAGGGTTTTTGAATTCTCAATATGTATTTGAAAAATTGGAATTATCTTTGATTTTGGAATTTGTACGATTTCTCTATCAATACTTTCGTACGTAAAAGCTTCTTCATTGTCATAATCACATATTTCTGTACACTGACTTTTTACATTACTTAATCTACAAAATAAATCTTTAAAACTACTTACTTTCAATTCCTTTGCTTGAAATAACAATCTGTGAATTGTCTGCTTTGGTCGAAATCGAACCATTAATGTCTCACGAACAGTTGTCCAGTTTCTGCGATGTTCAGGAATCTCCAAAATTGATGTTTTTGCTTTTACAAGTTGAAAAAAAAAATTTTAATGTTTTATTAATACTTTTTATTTGAGATTTTACTATAACACACTTATTTGATTGGTTTTTTCTGTATGCCCTTACTTGAATAATGAGCATACTGAGTTTTAATTTTACTCAGTTTTTGATTTTAATACTATTTAATTTATTATTTAATTAATGTTATTATTTAATTTAATTATTAATTAATTTATTATTTAAATGATTTATTTATACACAATTTTATTAACTAATTATTAAATATTAATTTTTATTTTAAGTAATTTACACAAATTTATTTTTTTATAAAATTAAATTTAATTTAATATTATTATATTATTCGTATTTTAAAGAACACGAAAACGAACACGAAACTTTAGTTCGAATCACGAGATACACAATCTTCAGATTGGTATCCTACCGACTGCGCCAGTTATTTATTTATTTAATGTTGACAATAAAAAAAATATTTCCACATAAATAAAACACATTGATTTTATATTGTATAAACTTTTAATATAAACCTTTTATTGATGTTAACTTAAGTATAGAACCGTTGTAATAGACGTTACAAAACAAACTCTACTTAATTACTAAAATTAAGGTAATTTATAATAAATTAAATTGATTAATTAGATTTTACAACAGGTGTGAAATAATTCTGAAATATGATATTTCTAAATTATATTTAATAAAGAATAATATTGTGGGAATTTGTTTCCCTGGGAAAATCATTAATTAATGTTTCTCGCAACGTTTGCAAATTTGACACGTTGCCGAAACATGTTTTATTTATTTGTGATTTGTTGTTACATATAACTCACGTAACTTTTTCGGCTTGATATTGTTTAGTCAGACTCTTCTGAACTTTATGCGGTTTTAGTATTTTGCAATATCAAAAAGTTACTTTGCGATATCTTACCGACTGCGCCATTAAACAATTCCGGTTGTTATTTAATAAAAAAAAATAAAACACTTTAATTTTACTTTGGTTTTAAATATTTTTTTTATTATCCCGAAATTGGGTCTGTAATTGACTGTAGAATTAAGACTGATTTTTACATGAAATTGGATTGATATTTATACTAAATTTTAGTTAATTGATTGTATTGAAAATGCATTAATATGCATTTCCGAGGAAAACCATTTCCGAGGAAAATAACTTTCCAATACTTTCAATAATTATAATTTTACTTGTACTAAAAGGTTCAAATATGCTGATTTAGCTAATTTATATATAAAACAATTGTTATGAATGAATGATGTAGTATATTATTGGCCTAATTATGTTGTTTATTATTGTTATGTTAGAATATGCTTACGCAGCTATTTATGTTATATTTATATTATGGGTTTGAGAGGTATTGTAATACCGTAAGTTATAACAATTAACTTCATTCTTTAAATAAAATGATAATTCTTTAAATATTTTGAGTCCTTTATACATTAGCATATTTCTCGTTCCTTCCCTTCTTATATTTGCCAATCTAAAATCATTTCTGTTTCTCAAATGATAATAATGTGCAAAGGTTAAAAATATTTTTATTTCAATTTTTTTTAAAATTCGCCATTAATTTATAAATATGTCAAATTATTACGTACTTAATTTTCCAAAAAGTGTTCACACTTAACATTTTAGTTGATTTTGTACTATAGGTAATCAAATTTTGGAGTTTATGAACGTACTATTATTTAAAAAAATAAATTTAAATTTTCAAGCTACATCTATATATGTACTTCATATAAAAAACTACCAAATTTAAAAATATGTCATTGGTACCAAATTTTAAAGTTAACTTTAAAAGCTTCAACTTAAAACTTAGCTAGTACTATAAATTGAATTTATAATTAAGGAATTGTCATAAGGAACGGGTCAGTACCTCAAAACTATCATTAAATTAATAATTAATATTAATTTGAAATTTTTTAAATATAGCAATTCTTTTTGAAAATAACAATTAAATTCTTTAAAAATTCAATAATTCTGTAAATTTAATATTAGTTTCATAAATTTTGCTTAACAAATTCAGATTTTGCTCCTAAAAAACTGCCAACAATTAAATCAACGTTTTATTAAAATTTGGCAGTCTTAAAGTCATTCGCATTTCTTATTTTAAACCCAAAAATTAATTCGGTTCAAACTTCGCAACGTTTGTATAGTACAGGAGGGGTGTATTTATTGCATTAATGTATTTTCTACACTTATTTTGTAGGATTTTGTACTATATAATATTTAGTAGGAAATTTTGGTCAATATTTTATGATAATTTTTTTTTATAACTTATCAAAAATGTATAATTCTTCAATTAGTTGAGATGTTCAAAAGAAGTAAAGTTTTTTTATTAGGTTAATTCAATTTATTAGTAAAATGTCATAATAAAAAACAAAATAATATTGAAATTTGGATAAAACTGCTTTTAGGTCCTGATTGTTTAGCTAACAGAAATCAGTTTTAATTTTTTATAGCTTGTGATAACCATATATTTATGTTTTTGTAATTCACGACAAAAATTTTAATGGAAATTTGGTACGATTTCTCAGAGAAAAGAAAATAAGCTCTATAGAAAAGAATATATACTCGGAATCGCTTAAATGCACATGCCTTGGTGCTTGTTGATACTGTACATTTAAACGATTTGTGCATTTATAACTTTTTTAGCCGTAAGTTAAGAAAATCAAAGCTTTAATAATAGTAAGTGTATGTAAAATTAATACTTCGATTTTGTAGGTAAATAAAAATAACTTATATTTTTTTATTTTCAAAAAAAAAATCTTTTATTTAAACAATTTAGAGTAAAGAAGAACAACTCCTACAGAATGTTAACTTATAACTAAATTTTTTAAAAATTAATATTTGAGAAATCACACAGTTCAACAATTACAAAAATAGATTATCGGCAATTTTAAATATACTGGTTTTTATGAAGAAACCTTATAATTTAGTGACTTGTAATTTGAAATTTGTTTCACTAAAAGAAAGTATTACAAAGAAAGAGACCTCTAGATCAATTTATTTATTATAAGAATTTATTAAAGAAAAGAAAAAACAAAAGTACCAAGAATAATAATTTTGCTTATCAGTTTGAAAACAACTAAATTTTAAAGAAAAGAAAAATGTTTATAATAAATTAAATTTGAAAAAAATTTAATTAAGGTTATTTTAACAATTTATTTTATTTAGCATTTCGTTTAATCAGATAAATAATTTCTTAGAGTTTCGTTAATAGGATAAATAATAGGATAGATAATTTGCATAATTATTAACGTTTATTTTTCCTTGAAGCAGTTCTTTTTCTTTGGATTCTAAATGTTCCATATTTAAAAAGTTTTCGAAGTACGTTCTTAAATCGAATACATTTTTTTGTGCATTTATCGGTTTATATTAATATGAAAAGTAAGAACATTGACTAAAAAAAAGAAATTGCATTTATAGTTTAAAATTTATATAGAAAAGTTATTGGAAAAATTAAACATATTGATATAATGCTAAAAAGCGATATGTGCGATATGAGCTTAAAAGCGATTGTATTCAGCGATTTTGATGTATTATTTTTAGTTCTGAGTCTATTTATATAATGTTGATGGTGATGATGATGATGATGATGATGATTTGTCTACGTATTGTGTATAAATTTTTATGTAGTTCTTCATCTTGGAATTATATAACAAAAAGGAGCAAATATTGTACTTTTTTATTCAAATATACCATTTACTTACTCATTTTCACAAAAATATTTATTTAATACCCTCGCAAATAATCATTTGATATTAATCTTAAAAAAAAAACAGAAATGCCACAATATGAAAATATCGCTTCAACGACTTATAGAAATTCTGTTATTCGTTTCAACGTTTCTTATCGCATGAAGCGAGTTACAGAGGGTGATTATTAAAAATTTTTGCAAAAAACAGATTAAGTTTTGAAACATTCAAAAATTATATTATAATAAATAAAAATAAATTATTTGAATTTAAAAACAGACACAAATATAAAAATTTAATTTCATTAATTAAAATCAAGTTAAATATCTCTACATTCATCTTAAGTTTTAATAATTTAATAAAATTAAATTTTTTGTATATTTATTCATTTAATTAAAAATATTTTGTTTTGAATTAAAATTTTTTTAATATTTTTTCTTAAAACCTGTGCCTTCACAGTTGTCTTATTAATATTAAAATACTAAATTTTAAATCTGGTTTAAAAAGTCGTTATTTTATAATGTGTAGAAATTAGAAAAAAAAATATTCTCAATTTATGTTTATATATTTAATTAATTAAACTAAATTTCTACTTGAACTTTAAACTTCAAAATTCAATAAAATTAGAAAATAAGATTTGAAAATTAAATTATGTTACTGTAATCAAAATACATAAAGTTAAAAAAATTTTAGATGATGACATTTAATTTAAAAAAAAGAATTTTTTATGATCTTATATTTAATTGGTTAATATTAGTTAAAATTAATTAAAATTTTATTTTTTATTCAAATTTATGTATCAAAATAAATAAAAAACTTGAAAAAATTATATTTTTTATAAAAATACATAATAAAATATTGATTTTCAGGTTTAATTAATAAGTTTTAAATTTTATATTTATCCTTAAAAATTTGGATGTAAAATATTAAAATGTAATAAACTTATAACGTAAATATTGAAAAGAAAAGTTTATTGTTTTATTTAATTCGTCAAAACCTTAACAAAAAATTGAATAAATTACTAGAATTATACTCCTTCCTACCTAAATGAAATAATTTATATAGACAATATTAAAATGTTATTATCACAGAACTATTTCTAAAAAATTTCAAATATTTCAAATTTTAATAATGTAATGTACTATAATTTTGAGAATTCAAGTTGAAATAAAATATTATTAAAAAAATTTAAGGGCAATTTCAGGATATGAATATGATTTGATACAGCTTTATGATATTTAATGTTACAAATGTTAATAAAAAGTCGGTCTTTGCTTTCATAAATTCGTATTCTCTTATGTAATTTTCTAATTTTTATACTAAGAAAACTTTTTCTAAATTTATAAAATTAGAGATTCAATTAAGTTTTTGAGAATTATTATTTGATTTAATTTAAAAAAAAAAACTTGTTATAGGACTGTTTAATATTAAGATTTTCCTTGATTTAGCATATGATTTAGCAGGCTTTTACTTTAATAGATAAACCTAACCGTCTATATTTATTTATAAATTAATTCCTTAAAAAAATTTATAAGGAAATAAAAATTTGTGAATTATGTTAAGTTTCAACAAAAGCTTCAATCAACATTATACCAAACGAAATATCCGAAAAAAATGTCAAAAGAAATACAGTTTTCAATTAAATCTCCATTATTAATTTTTAAAATCAAATTTTTTAATATATCCATGCATTTTAATATTTACCTTAAACTAATTCGTAAAAATTTCTTAAAGTTATTCTGAGTAATTGTTAATAAAAATATTTTAAAAAATAATTACTTTAAAAGAACAGAAAAATATTAGGAATTTATATAACAAAAACACAGAAAAGACATAATGGAAAGTACGAAATTGTCTTGTTTTAATTGCTATTCAACTGTTAGGCTAATAAACCTGTCTATATCATGTATCATATTATATTCGTGTTATTAGAGCAGGTTTTAATGAATTCAACATACAATTTAAACATAAAATAAACGTCTTACAAACGTCTTAGATTTTCAATTTATGTAGATAAAATTCTATTTTTTTGTTTATATTGTAATATTTTTATTTCAGTTTATATTGTAATATTTTTATTTCAGTTATATGATTTCTATATCTGTGAGTTATATTATAAAATTAAATTATTGTTTATAAATTTGCTATGGTATAATTAATGTATGTTTTTTGATATTTTTCAAATTTTATATCTTAAGATAGGCAATGAAAAATGTACAATATTTATTTTGTCTTTTGAAAAATAGGGAGTTTAAAAATAAATATAGGTACTACCATTGATTAAGAGTTGTACTACTAATCATTTCCATTTCCCTTCTCAATAACTTGTGTGTTATTAAAAAAATTAATGTTATAAAAGTAAATATTAAGTCCAGTAAGAATTGCAAAACTTGTGGATAAACTTCATGTACCAATTGATTTTTTTTTTGTTAGTGTGATTCATTATTCGAAAAAGTGTTTTATTTTCAATTTGAGAATACTGACATTGAAGGCTTAATAATCACTTTTATTCTAAAGATAATATAATAAAATTCTAGGGTAAAAAACCAAACATCATAAATAAATTTAAATATGTCACCAAAAACTAAGCTGACCATACGTGCTTCTTTGAGGAGGATTGTCCTTTTCAAAATTTGTCCCCCTTTGTCCTCCTTTGGAAAAATGTATCCTATTTTTCCTTCTTTGCTTTAAAAATATTAAATTTTATACGGTTGAACTTAAACATGCACTCCATTTGTACAAATGTCATATAATATACGTTGAACTTACTTGAACGCACTCAATCTTGTACATATTATACATTGTATACTACAACTACAAACATTTTGTATACAACACTACAAAAATAGACAATGAAGAACAGCAAGTCATCAGAATTTAAAAAAAATTAAGAAACGTAAAATTGAAATGGTATACGTATAGAAGAAAAAAAAAATGGTGACCAATGCGTTGAAAAAAATGCGCTTCAATTACGTGTCTCTTCTGATAAATAATTTATCACAACTAAATCAAAACTATAAAAAAAATTTATTAAAATTTATACATATTATTGTTTGTAGTAATAAGATTTATTTTTTACACAAATAGAAAAGGATATATAATATGTAATAAGTACTTAATATTATTTTAACAAACTGGCTATCAAATTTATAGTTCATGTTTTAAATTAAAAAAAATGTAGCATTTTCAAAATAAATGAAACTTTTTGCAAAAATATTGCACAAGGTTTCCTTATTTTTGCAAAGGTTTAATTTAAAATGAAAATTCTATAAAATAACTTTAAGCTTTTTACATAATTAGGCATATTAATTGGTGTTTATTTTTTTTTTTAGTTTAGAATTCAAAAAAAGTTTTATTTACATATTAAAGGAAAGAGTTAATTAAGAGTAATAATAAATTTATAATCATAATTTTTTTAATTTAATTTAACAATTATATTTTGGTTAAAGGCGCGTTTAAAAAATTTATGTTAAAAGTGAGAACATTGAAGTGGTAAAATGTTTTCTTAAACAATGGTTATTGAATAGTAATGAAAATTATATACTTAAACATTCATTATACATAATCATAATTTTATTGAAATGTTGAAGAATAAAAAAATTTCATAGTTACGGACAAAAAAAATAAAGAAATATATGTGATTTGTTTATGTGCTCTTCATTATTTTAAGTAATATCACAATAAAAAAAAAAATTATAAAAAAATAGTTTTTAATAATTAAAAAATTCTAAATGAAAATAATATTTTATTTTTTTATTTTACATCTTTCTATAAAATTTTCGTTATTATCAAATATCAAAAATATATTTGACTCGATGGTTTTTGTTTTATATATATATAATTTCATAAAAATGGAACATTTTGCAATAGCAAATATTAAATACATGATTAGTAAATGCTTATTATTATAATTTAAATAATTATATGTATTTTTATATTATATAAATAATATAATTTTTATTATGTTGACATAATTCTATAGTCATTTTTTCTTTCCTCGTTTCAAGTTTGAATTAAAAATAAAAATATTTCTTCTAATTAAATAAATTTTATATTGGTAATTTAAAATGTTGCCCATTAACCACAATAGATTCACCCGGTTTACTATACGTTGGTAAAGTAGAATTAATAAACTAAAAATTTATAAAAATAAATAAAATAAACTTATTTTAAATAGTTCAATTATATACTTTTGGATTTTTTTGAAATGTTGACATGTAACCAACACATAAAGAACGCGTTGTATGACTCCAAAGAACTTCGCCATTATATGATTTTGGATAATAAACTAATGATAATGCACCTCCGTATAGTTCCCGTTCATGTGGTACAAATGGAGATTCTAAAAATTTATCTTTAAACGTTTTATGTAATATTGTTGCTGGACAATCCTGAGTAGAACTTGACATAAGATCTTTTGATACTTCTTTTGCTAAAAAGGTTTTCATAAGATATTCTCCATTTCCCGTTGTACATGTGGACACCTATATAATTATATAAAAAATTCCGGATTTTCATTTTTAATATTATGCAATTTGTGAAAATAAACTTACTGATATATCTGTTGAATTTTGAGCCCAACAACCAGCACCATATGTTGCTGCTTGACCAATGCGACCTGATACCTTTAAAACTAAGCCACCGGAACTGCAGCCAGCTGCAGTATTTCCATTTGCATCAACACATATGGCTCCAACAGTATCTAAAGAATTTATTTGTATTTTATTAATGTCTTCAAACCTTGCCACTTTTTCTTTATAATGATTATGTAAACGTTGGGCTCTACTTGATATCAATTGATCTTTTTCGAGCATTATACAACCAACTTCTTGAGCATATTTGGTAGCACCATCGCCGGCCTTTAAATATTATTATTAAATTTTTGCACATTATAAAAAAAAGTAATAAATTATGTATTTAATACCATTGACATAGGTGGAATTCGTTCTAAAGCAAGCATTCTAGATTGTCGCTCACATATAATACGTGCTAAACTAATTGGATTTTTCACTAATGAAACATTTGTACATGAACCAAAAAGTAAAGTTGAACCATCCATGATTGATGCATCACATTCAATTGTTCCATCCCATGTTAAATTAGAACCATAGCCTGCATTCGTATTACCAGAGTTTTCTAAACATTTAATTGCTTCTTCACAGGCATCTAATGAACTTCCACCATTACGAAATACCTGACAGCTTCTTATACATGCTTCTACAATTTTTAATATGAAAACATTGTTAATTGCGATGTAATATCCAAAATAGATGACGTGGAAACCTATTTAATTCTAAATATTTTTATGGTAATACAACATATATATTTTGTTCAATTGCTTTACATAATAAGTAGTTTTTTTACGACAGCCCTAAATCAAATGGAAAATTACACTTCCATTTTAACAAATCAGAAAGGGCACTTATTCCAGCGCTTAAGTGATTTATGACAATTGTAAATATTTATCGTATAATGGGAACCATAAAAAATCTTGAGTAAAAAAAGATGATTTTCACAGCAATGTTATTGTTTGTTTTAGGGATAACATGTGCCATCCTAACAGATAGATCTTGCAGTTCGTTTTTCGTCCCACTTTCAATATTTTCTAATAATTTATAATTAAAATATTTATTTTGTGTATGCAAGTTATATATTTGTATATATTTTAAATTTTAATTGTTTTATTTATTTTATTTAGTTTTTTATTTGTTTTAAATGATTTTGTTTATTTTACTTTATTAAATTTATTTATTTTTTTAATTATTTTAATTATTTTATTTATTATTAGTACCAGGACAATATTAAATATTGCCTGACAATATAATAGTCTTTTGCTCTTGGCATTTGTGCTTCTTAAATTAAATACTTTCTATTTTTTATAATTACAATATTAATTATTTTGTTTATGTTATATATTTTTATATTTTAAATTTTATTTGACTACCAAATGAATTTGTACAGAAAAATTATTTTTCAAAATTTTGTTTTTCAATTAAATATTTTATGTCCTGTACGGAAATCAAATCCACACCCCCTCGGTTAGTTAACCAAATGCTATTAACCCATGAAGGTCCCTATTTTTACGGCATTAGTTAAAATTGGTTGGGATTGTTAGGCCGTATTTTAGCGTTTTTCGAATTTCAAAAATATTTCAAAGAAAAGCATCATTAAAATTCTTTGATCCTTAAAAAACATATTCTGAGTAAGAAACAGTTGTTCAATAAGATGCAAGGATTCTTAAAGGCAGTTCGGTTTATATGCCAATTATAATAAATTGCTTCTATACAAACACATGAGTGCTGTGAGAATGCAGTTAAAATATCAAGTCATTTGCAATTAATACAGCATTTTATATACATATTTAAAATTTGTAACTTTATACTAACATATTCTCCTCTTGTAATTGATTTAATTAGCTGTAAATGCGAATCTTTTTGCCAAAATGATATTAGATTTAATTCGATTAAATTGTTTAAATAATCCAAACAAACGTAATATTATTTAAAAATTATCTATCCCTAGAGTTTATTTTACACACGAGAAAAATTTCTTGGTAGCAATTTTTTATGAGAGTTATCGGGCCTGGTGTTATGAATTAGCATGTTTGATGAAACGGTGACCTGAATTAAAACCTTGCCCCGAGGTATTATTTAACGTTTAATGAGAAAAAACGCCTGGGATCCTTTTTCTCATAGTAATTTTTCAATTACGCAATGAGAAATAAAACTGCAGGGCGTTATTTCTTATAAAATAGGAATTAACACCCCCGGATATTTATTTGGCAGGACCTTAATTCAGGCCACCGATGAAACATGATCGGTCACTTAACATCATTTAGAGATTCAAATAATTTCAAATTTACGCTTTATATTTTTGTTATAGTACTATATCGAGACTAAGAGTACTGAGTGGCACAGTGGTTGAGTGCCGACCTTTCATGCCGAAGGGCCCGGGTTCGAATCCTAGTGAAAGTGAAAAAACTTTTCTGGTTTTCGACTCGACTCAGTTACCATTCGCCTTTGGGTTCAAATTAATGGCATAATTAATAATTATATACTTTAATAAAAAATACTAATATAACAATATAAACAAATAATTTAATTGAATAATATAACTCGCAGATATAGAATACCATATAACTCAAATACAAAATATTACAATATAAACAAAAATTAGAATTGTAAATATTGAAAATCTAAGACGTTTCTACATGTTATAAGGCCTAGTATTATCTCATATTTAAATTTTATATGCAATTCAATAAGACCAATTCTAATAACACGAATATAATATGACCCCTTGTTCCAACATGTACCTATGACATAGACAGGCTTATTAGCCTAACAGTTAGCGCTTAAAAAAAAAAAAAAAAAAGAGGTACCTAAATTCATGTAAACATGGTAACCTGGAGATTAATCTGAAAACTTTACAAAAATTAACGTTAAAAATTTTAAAAAGTTGGTACATTTTTTTCTGGTTACTAATAAAATTTTATACCACTTTTTACATTATTACTGAACGAAATTTCTCAGAAAATCTTGTAAACGAAGCTTTACATAGAATACCTTTTTACATTAAATTGTAATCACATAAACGTCATTTAAAACCTGCTACACAATTTAGTATAAAGTTGTTTCGTTGCAAAATAAAAAAAATCGTTTAGTAGAAAATTTTAATGAGCGCTGCACTGTTCTTGTAGCGCTTAATGCTACTGACATTGATACGATAAAAAGAAAAAAATTGCGACGGTTGATAAAGTTTTTTCTAGATTAAGCTTTTTAAATAATAGGTATGTTTATTAATAATAATATGACTAGTTGTAAAAGGTTATAATAGGACTGCCTAGAACAAAGAGAATAGCAAAGTACTGGTTTTTGTGTTCATGCGTTTTATTTTTCTGTCCAAAAGTGTTCTACTTTATGTTCATTAGTTTTTCTAAACTGTTCTAAGTTACAGTTTTTTGTTCTATTTTTTTTTCAGAACCGTTTTGGACAATTTTTCTTTTTTTGTTGTTTTTACTTTGATTTATAAATATTTATTTATTTGTTTTTCAAAATCTGAAAGCATTAAACATTTTATAAAATTTAAACAAAAAAAAAAACAAATAAAAATTTAAACAAAAAAAAAACAAATAAAAATTTACATCAGCACAATTTTAGTTTTCACAATGTAAAGTAATAAATTATCCCATCCAATGTCAAAACAATAATATCTACACACATTAGTGTAGGGCGTTTCCTGATAATTAATAATAATCTGTCAAAAGCCAGTTTTGACAATTTTCAAATTAAAACAAAATAAAATTTCCAGGAGAATAGTTAAAATATTTATAGTTTTTTTGCTTTCAAAACCAAAATTATATTGTATTAAAATGAATTTAGTGTAGTATCAAATCCATAATTAAAAATAAATTTAAAAAGTTTTGGTTTGTTTATTAGTTTTCAGAACAGAACGGAACAGAACAGTGCAGTACACAATTAATTGTCAAAAACTTTACAAAAAACTTTAACTAATTAACGCTTTTTTTGCACTTTAAAGAACAGAAAAGTGCATTAGTTTTTAAAATTGACAAATACTTGTTTATCTATTTTATTAAATTGCCAGATTTTTATTTGTTTTTTTTTTTAATTTTTTTTTAATTTTTGTAAAAATGTTTAATGTTTTAAAATTTTTACCTGAAAAACAAATACGAACAATAGTACAAAAAAAAATAACAACAAGAATATTGTCTAAAACGGATCTGAAAAAAATTTAAAACAGAAAAGTATAACTTAGAACAGTTTAGAAAAACTAATGAACACAAAAATAAAGCACATTAAAACATTCAAGAAAGAACTGAATACTGATATTCAAGTTGTAAAGCTTGAAGAAAAATGATCAACATTTGAATGATCTCCTTTTCAACAAGGTATATTATCTATGCTTTTTAATGATAATATGTAGGAAATATAAATTTTTTAACTCTTGTCTTGTCTCCTATCCTAAAGTCAAACGACAGCACTATTTAGTGGTACTACATTTTATTCCTACAAGTCAACCTACAATCTATTTTTTAAAAAAAAAAGTTGTATGCATGTGACTTGACATGACATAGAGACAGCAGCAAGAGCGAGTTTTAAATTTATATAATTTTATGGTGTGCTTGTGTATGTTTATTATTTATCACATTATTAACATTCATTCATACATACATATTGATTATGATTAGAGAATTTTTATAATTTTGAGTCTATTCTATAGCTTGTAATTGATTGAAATACAAAGGTTAAGGTCAGAAAACATATTATTAAATAAAAATTTCAATTATTTGCATAGGTACAAGCAATTATTCATTTACGCAATATACATAATTTAATATTTATATAATCATATAAATGGGTGTCTGCTTTAAAATATTTGGAGTTGTTTTAATTGCAATTTTTGGAATTATTTATCAAGGTTATGTGTATATTTCAAAACCAGTTGAATTGCCACAACTCGATTTAAATGAATATTGGGGTCCGGGTGAAAAATCACAATACACTGAAGATCCATCAATAATATCAAATAAAATCTTTTACCCTGATGAGGTATAAACATAAATTTAAAAATTACGAAGTAATAATAATAATAGTATTTATTTCAAAATATATGTTTATTTTATTTACATAATGTAAATTACATAGGTCATACAAGATTTGAGAAATCAATTAAACAAAACATGGATGTATCAAAAACCTTTAGAAAATGTTGGTTTCGAATATGGTTTTAATACAAACAAATTAAAACAAGTTGTCACCTATTGGCGGGATAATTATTTACCAAGATGGAGACAGCGAGAGTCATTTTTATGGAGTTTCCCTCATTTAACAACAGAAATTCAAGGGTAAATTTATTTTACATATTTTATCTAAGTTAATTTATAACAAAAAATTTTGCAGTCTTCGTATTCATTTTATCCAAACAAAAGTTGATGAACAAACTAAAAAAACAAAAAAAGTTTTCCCGGTACTTTTATTACACGGCTGGCCTGGTTCAGTAAGAGAATTTTATGAATTAATCCCGAAATTATCTGACCCAAGTCAAGAATATGTATTTGAAGTTGTTGCACCTAGTTTACCTGGATACGGTTGGTCACAAGTAAGTTAAATATATTAAGTGCATTATTTCTTAATATATATGAGATATAAAATTACATATAATTAAAAAAATATTTCAAATCCTAGGCGGCATCTAAAAAAGGATTTGGTCCAATGAAAATGGGAGTGGTTCTTCGAAACCTTATGATTAGACTTGGGTATAAAGAATTTTTTATACAAGGTGGAGATTGGGGTAGTTTAATTGGTAGCAATATTGCAACTTTATTCCCAAAAAACGTACTAGGTTATCATTCTAATATGTGTGTTGCAAATTCGCCATTAGCTATGTTGAAAAGTAATATAGCAGCACTAATGCCATCAAAATTTGTTGAAAAACAATATGAAGATTTTTATTTCCCAATAAAAAATAAATTCTTCAATCTTTTAGAGGAGTCTGGTTATTTTCATATTCAAGCTACAAAACCTGATACAATTGGTGCAGCATTAACTAATAATCCTATAGGTTTAGCTGCATACATTTTAGAGAAATTTTCCACTTGGACAAACACAAATTATCGTAAATTAAAAGATGGAGGTTTTGAAAAAGATTTTCAATTAGATACTCTATTAGATAATGTAATGATATATTATCTAACAAATTCTATTACAACATCACAAAGATTATACGCAGAAAGTATTACGGAAATGTTAACTTTAGAAATGGGACGTATTCCAGCTGAACCCCCAACTGGTTGTGCCCGTTTTAAGTATGATTTAGCACATGCATTTGATTGGCAACTAGAGGATAAATATCCAAATTTAATACATAGTAAGCACTATTTGGATGGTGGGCATTTTGCTGCAATGCAATTACCTGAAGTTTTGTACGAAGATTTCATAGAGTTTGTAAAAAAAGTTATGAATTTTAATAAAAAGGTAAATGAAGAAAAAAAAAGAAAAGCCTAAAATTAAAAATAAAAATAGGTTATATGTTTTTTATATTCTTTAAAATAAAGTTTTTATGGTTGAAGAAAAAAAGCTTGTATTAAATTTTTTTTTTTTAATTAAATCTATAATCCTTTGCATGTAAGATCTTAAAAATGTGTAACAAAGTAAACAATGGTATAACAAAATGGTATTAAAACTACATATAAACTTAGTAAAATGTTATAAAGTGTTTTTATAGATATAGTATTTAGTGATATTGTGCTAAATTTATGATGAAGTATTTAAAAAATATTACGTGAATAGGTAAAAATGCAAAAAAAAATTTAGCGTTCAGTAAGCGTTAACGATTAAAATCTTATCTTATGTTATGAACTATCATTTAATTTTTTTTTTAATTTTTTTAACCCATGTTTATTGATCGTTAAAAACTAACTTCATTTAAGCTTTTATAAAGCTTTATTATCCGTTAAAAAGAAAAAAATATTGTACATTTTTTATCATAAACAATTTACTTTTTAATATTTTTATTACACTACACTACTGTATAGTGTTTAATTCCTGAATGACATTCAGTTTGTTTTAAAGAGGAACGCAATAAAGGTATCCATATAATTGTTTAATGTATCAAATTTAATAATTAAAAAAATTTTATATTTTAAAATTTTTTAATTAAAAAATATTTTTTAAAGTGCTATGGGTATAAAATTGAAAGCTAGTTTAGTTATTGTCGGAATTTTAGCAGCTATCTGCCATAATTTTTATAAAAATAAGTTAAGTCCAATCGAGCTGCCTGATTTTAAATATAATGAATATTGGGGTCCTGCTGAATTAAATACTTATAAAGAAGATCAATCAATTAAACCATTTAAAATTGTTTTTGACAATAAGGTATATATTTGATTTAAATAAAAGTTTTTTATTAATGACAAAAATTTTTTTTTTCATTTTTGGAAAAAAAAATAAAGATTATAAATGACTTAAAAGAACAGTTAAAAAGAAATATTGAGTTTTTCCCAAATAATAAAGATGTAAATTTTGAATATGGTTTTAATGTTGATACATTGAAAAATTTAATTAAATTTTGGCGAGATGATTACTTATTACGTTGGGAAGAAAGACAAAATTATTTTAATAAGTTTAAACAATTTAGAACAGAAATACAAGGGTAAGATTAAATATGATAAATTAAATAATCTAAATATGATTTTTTAAGTAAATTTAAGACAAGTATCAAAATATATTTATTGTACTTCAAAAAAAGTTTGTATTAATGTGATATAATATAACTTTTGCTATCAAATTAAAATCATAGATATGACAGTAAAGTTGATTATTAATATTAAATGATTTTTTTTTAGTTTGAATATTCATTTCATTCATGAAAAAGTACCTGAAAATATAAAAAAATCAAAAAAGGTTTATCCTTTAATAATTTTACATGGTTGGCCGGGTTCAATTCGTGAATTTTATGACATTATTCCGCTTTTAATGGAACCTAATAATGACACTGATTTTGTTTTGGAAATTGTTGCACCAAGCTTACCAGGGTTCGGATGGTCGCAAGTAAATCTATTGAGTTCACTTTCATCTAAATTACAAAAACAATTAACACATAATTTTATTTTATTCAAACAGGCTGCTTCAAAAACCGGAATGGGTCCAGCACATATGGCAGTTGTATTACGTAATTTAATGTTACGCCTGGGTTATGAAAAATTCTTTATTCAGGGTGGAGATTGGGGATCAGTTGTTGCAAGTGCAATGGCAACAATTTTTCCAGAAAATATTCTAGGATATCACAGCAATATGTGTATATTTAATTCCTTGAAATCAACTTTGAAACAATTTATAGGAATGCTATTTCCAAAACTTTTTATTGAACCAGGGTTTACTGACTTTTATCCATCAATATCAGAGAGATTGACATTTATAATTGAAGAAAGTGGTTATTTTCATTTACAAGCTACAAAACCAGACACTATTGGAATTTCTTTATCACATAATCCATTTGGTTTAGCTGCATATACCTTAGAAAAAATATCGATGGGTACAAATCCATCGCTCAAAAATATGCCAGGAGGTGGTTTAAATGAACATTACTCTTTAGAAAGTTTAATAGACAATTTGATGGTTTACTATTTAACAAATAGCATTACATCATCGTGCCGTATTTATGCAGAAGCATTTACAAAAAGCTATCTTTCATTGGAAATGGATCGTATTATAAGTAATGTGCCATATGGATGTGCTAGTTTTCAACATGAAATTGGACATAGTTTTGATTGGCAAATTAAAGATAAATATCCAAATTTAGTGCATCATACCTATTATAGAGATATTGGCCATTTTGCAGCATTCCAAGCTCCAAAAATTTTATACAAAGATATAATTCAATTTGTTAATAAAACATTAGAGAACAATTTAAATTATTAATGTTGAAAATAATTATATTTTGAAATTTTGACTTTGTAAATACTTACGTTTTTAAACTTAATAAATTTATAAAATTAAAAATTGTGTATTAGATTTTTATCAATTAATTCTATTCTAAATTTATATCAAGAAAAAAATATATTAGTTTGACCAAATTCAAAATAATTGAATTAATAAATTTGAAAATTAGTAGAACATACTGTGAATTAAGGATAATTTGTTACTATTTTTGAGTATCAATTTCGACAAATCTTTTAGTATCTTTGACAGAATTATTTTCAATACTTAGGAAAATAAATTTAATCTATAAGTACAGAACAAACTTCTTACCTTTAATTACTCTCTGGTATCTTGCATCATCCGAACAATTACCAGCACCTAAAATATAAATGTTATGGTGATTTTATTATTTAAGCCACAAATCATAAGAAATATTATAACCTGTATGGACAGCGACAAAGCCTGCCATTGTTTTTATTTTTATTATAGAAATCCAAAAAGGTTTTAATATAACTAATTAACACTATTCATTTTATCAATAATTTGTTGAAGCTAGTTCTAAGGTACAAATGTACAATATATAAACAACAATCTGTCAAAAGAATTGTCAATGTTTTATTAGTTTCTTTTTATTTTATTTGGTTTGGACATTCGCTAATTTTATAAAATATTTGATAAATTTAAAGTAAATATCAAAATTAAAGATAGATGCTTTTTTTTTGCGAAATGTTTATTTTTTACAAAACGAATAAAATTTTTTAAAAAGAATATAATATCAGTTTTTACTTTTTACATATAAAAATATTAAATGCATTCGTTACAATTTTCTAGGTACATTTACATATGTACATATGATATATACATTATATTATGTACATACGTATTAGTTTTTTTTTAAACAAAAATAGTATTTAGAATTTGATTACTTTTTCTATAGCATCTAAACATCTAAATTTGTTTGGCAAATAAAAAGGCTCAAAAACATGTGGAAATGGTGTATCCCAACCAGTTACTCTTTGGACTGGAGCTTCTAAATTTAAAAAACAAGATTCTTGAATAGTCGCAGCTATTTCTGCTCCAAAACCGTTTGTTAACGGTGCTTCGTGTGAGATAACAACTCTTCCAGTTTTTCTAACTGACTAAAATAAAATACTTATTGAAAAATGGTTAAAATATATAACAATATATATTACATTGCAAATAGTTTCACTATCCCACGGTAAAATAGACACTAAATCAATAACTTCACAATTTATACCAAACTTTTCCTTTGCCATTTCTGCCACCTTTAAACAAATATTAAATATATAGTAACAATAGATTTTAAATTAACTTTTACCTCCATTAAAACATGAATTTGTGTTCCCCATCCTATAAGAGTACAATCTCCACCTGTTCTTAAAATATCTGCTTTACCAATTTCGCATTCATAAGGAATTTTTGGTACTTCTTCTACAGCAGCCCTATACAATATTTTAGGTTCAAGCACAATACAAGGATCTTTATCTCTAATGCAAGCTATTAGAAGTCCTTTAGCTTGAATTGGTCCTCTCGGTACAACCACTTTTATACCAGGAGTATGTGCAAAATACGCTTCTGGACTTTGAGAATGGTATAAAGCACCATGACCGACCGCTCCACACGGTGCTCTAATAGTTAAACTTCCACAGTCAAATTGATTTCCGCTTCTATATCTTATTTTGGCAGCTTCATTAACTATCTAAACATTTGAACGATAATAATTATAATTAATTTGCGTACAAAAATGAGAATATTTTTTGTAAATTATCAACCTGATCGAATGCAGGAAATATATAATCGGCAAACTGAATTTCAGCAATAGCGGTTGTGCCAGTATTTGCAATGCCGATACCAAGTCCTACAATACCCTGCTCGCAAAGTGGAGTATTAAATACGCGATATTTACCATATTTCTGCATAAAACGAGTGACATATTAATAAAAAATTCTTAACATTTTGCATAAACTATTAACCTTTTGTAAATTTATTGAACATCTAAATACACCACCGAATGCTACATCTTCCCCAAACAATAAAGCAGATTCATCTTCTTCCATTGCCAAATCCATCGCATTATTAATTGCTTGAAACATATTCATTGATACTTTTTCACCCTGAATAGGACATTTTAAATCCGGTTTATAAGTAAAATGTGTACGCTTAGTTAATTTCTTTAACGATGGAATATATTTTTTTATATTACACCCTTTTAAAATTGTTTGTAACATTTTATTATCCTTTACTAAATTAAAAGAAAAATTTTTTTATGGCTTCTTTTTATTTAAATACCCAACTTTTTAAGTAATTTTTGACAAAAATCACTTAACCACTTAACGAAACTTCACAAAGATCATCACGTTATAAATATTGATAGCTCTTATCAAAATTTTAAATGTTGCCATTGCTAAATAAAAATCTTCACCATAACACGATTACTTAATTTTACTATATAAACAAATAAAACAAAAGCTGCTATTGAAAATTTTCAGTTATGTATTTATCGTAATTCGTAATTCTACAATTTTGTTTTGCATACTCTGTAATCATTAATCAAATATAAAAGAACATTCCTTAAGCAAAATTTTAATCTAATTGTTATTGAACTTTTACCACAAAATTAGTACAATATTCATTTTTTATACTATTATATTACATATATGTATATGCATACATCCCCAGTATGATAAATACATTAATGTGTATTCATATTAAATATATCAAATAAAAATATTTATTAATATACATACAAATATATATATTATAAATATATTTACATATATTTAATAATATGGCAATTTTTTTTTTTTATTTTATAATTTGGTATCTTACATAGCTGTTCGTAAAAAAAGAGGAAAATTTTTATATTTGATCGTATATTTATATTCTGTATAAACTAACCTAAATTATGTATACAAAAAGAGTAAATTAAAATATAAAACTTATAAAATAATTATCCTTTGGCAACTTAACAGTAAAAAAAATTATTAAAATTTTTTATTTAACATTATTTCTGTTTTAAATTTATATGGAAATTTTAATAAAATAAAGTTAGAAAACTTATTTAAACTAAAAACCTTTATCACAACATAGAGATTGTGCAATCAAATAAGGGAACTAAACATTTATTAGTAGCAAATAAAATTATTCGTTTCCACTTTATATTCATATTTTACATTATTTTTATTAGCACTCTGATGTTGAGTCTCCCGTTAATTTGTGCAATTCAGCATAATTTAAAATTGCACGATGTAAAAATTCGTATTGGGGCTAAAATTTAATTTTTGTTTTTAAAAAATTTAATCTAATATAATATTCTATTTACATAAGTATCCAATAGCGTAGTTCTTTGGGAACGTAACTTTCTCGTTGTTGTGCATATGTCAACTTTTTTTTCAGTTCGAAGTTGTTGAACTAAGATACACATTGCTACAAATATTGAACTTCTATCGGTACCAAGGCTAAAATTTAGAGTTGCCAATTAATATTCAAATATTTTAGAATTTTAACAAATTTTTTTTGTAATATGTACTTAATAATAACTAACCTGCAGTGAACAGCAATAGGGCTCTGAGATGAAAGATTATTTTCTGTATTGTGATGTTTTTGAGCTTGGTCTACAAGTTCAATAATACCACGACACACTTCGGGAACCTCTCCTTCAACTGTAGGCCAACCGTTATATTGAAATTGAGTAACTTTTATAGTGTCATTGATTTTACAATTTGTAACATCAAACTCTCTTCGAGTATAATATGGACAACTTTCGCTATGTATATACCTTACCAATATATGATCATATTGAACCTCTTCATCTGCCCAATATCTTGGGCATTTACGTAAACCATCTCCAATCTAAGATAATTCAATAATAAAATATATTTTTGTATGATTTAAAAATCCCAAACCTCTGATATCATTACTAATGTATTAATACTCTGTTCTGAAATCATTCTCCAAAAATCACCTATTGTATTTTCTAATGGGTCTTGGGTTATAATAAAAGATTCAGAGTTATCATACCCTTCAATAAAAGATGCATTAATGTAGGTGGAATGTTCTCGTGTTGGTATTGGAGTTAATATAACCTAAAATTTTAAATTTGAATTTTTTTGCAAATTCTAAAAAAATTTAACCTACTCTATTGCGATCAAATGGAATAACCGATTCGGAACGGTTTTTACTTAAATTTTCATCCCCACTTCCAACCGAGCAACTTTTATTTGTTTCATCAACAACCGATTTTATTTTCTGAAAGCATTGTTACTTATTTATTTATTTTATCCATTAATTATCTTTATTTACCTCAAATTCCAATTCAAGTTTACATTTTTCTTTACTATCGTTTGGCTTGTGTCTAAGATTTTCAAGTGTAGTACAAAGATTTCTAGCCTGTAATTCACTGTTTCCGAATTGAGAAATATCCAACAGAGCACGGTACAGAAATATATATTGTTTCTTAAAAAAAATATATTATTAAAGAATATTAAATTTTACAATTATTTAAAGAAAAAGGGTTTTTACCAAAGATTGAACCAAAAAATTGCGTTGATGCCTTAAGTCACAAACTGTGTTGAAAATTGCTACTTGGCCTTCTTCTTCTAATTGTTGCATTAAAGAATCTAATGCAACCATAGTGCCAGTTC
The DNA here is from genome assembly GCA_963082915.1 of Dolichopus griseipennis. Lineage (NCBI taxonomy): Eukaryota > Metazoa > Arthropoda > Insecta > Diptera > Dolichopodidae > Dolichopus > Dolichopus griseipennis. Next base: position 63,791,880 of record OY720443.1, read on the forward strand.
TACCAACTCCTGCACTACAATGAACTAATATTGGACCACGTTGCACTGAATAGGCAGAATTAATTTGCCTTATAAATTTTATTATCCCATAAGGGTGTTCTGGTGCCATAAAATCTTTCCAAACTAAATAATGATATTGTTGTATTTGCCTTTGCTCATTTTCTTCGTTATCAGTCTTTTTTATTATGTTTAAATTTCTAATTAAAAAATCCGAAAAGCGTTGTTCTGATGCAAATGTGACACTAATATCCCCATAATGCTTTACATCATTAACTTTTTCCGGCCAATATTTTGCACATTTTGATTTATTATATTCTTCCAAATTTGTTAACATAACAATTATTTCTAAATGTTGTTCCCAAATCATTCTCCAAAAATCAATAATAGTACTATCCATTGGGCCCTGTGCACATATAAACTTTTTCCTTTCTTTGTATCCAATTACAAAGTTAGCATTTATATAATCAGAACCTTGAACGCCATTTAAAATTGAAAGTCTTACTCTTGTTTGGTCATAAGCTTTTATATCTGGATACCTGTTTTTATGAGAATTTTCTTTAAGATCAGAGTTTTTTGTTGTTCGATCGTTAAAACGATTTGGTAACATTTCGTATTCTCTTAAAAATCCATAGTCTGTATCTTTGTGTCTATTTACATAAGCCTGTGGAAGATCATTTTTAGATATAGGGCCAATATCTGTAGGTTTATTTAATGCAGATCCAATTAAATGTCGGTGATTACTTGTACGTCCGCCACAAAATGCTCGACTTAATGAGTCTCTTAAACTTATTATTTCATCTCCTTGACCAGCATTTTTTGTATAATATCTATGCATAAAACAAAGTGCTACCAGCAATAATAACACTAATAAAATTAGCGCACAAAGAACTTGGACAACAATATTAAAAATAAACGACATATCATCAGTATTTCCACCCTCTGATCCAGATGGTTTAAGTGTTGTTACTTCGAAATAACCACTATATGCCGTTAGAACTTGATTTGATCCTGGATTTTTATTTTCAACAATAATTTCTAAAAATCCTGTGTAATTACTATTTGCGTCTAGTTCTCCATCATAAATTTCATATTGATTTGTATTAACCATAGACCCTGGTATATCAGAATTCTCTAATTGAACTGAAATTTGTGGTTCATTTTCTGACATCGATAACTTAGGGTTTCTACGGCGACGTTTGTTACCCAATATTTTTGAAGCGTCTTGAGTTAAATTACCTGCTCTTGTTAGTTCCTCTCTTTGCGTTAATTCGGGTAAAATAGGTTGATTTAATGTGGGTGAAGTATTTTCAAGATTTTTTCGAAAATGTTTTGAATGTTTTTTAATGGAATGTCCTTTTAAACATTTTAAACAAATTTTATCACCTTGTTTTTCAATCGCAGGGTCAGAATAAATCCTTTTACCGTCTCCAAGATATATATCAGTCTTGAAATCGCTAGCAGGAAACATTTCTGCAATATATGCACCACCTTTAGTGTTATTGGATTCATGAACTTCATTGTATGTTGATATTGGAAGATCTTCAGGATGAAGTAACTCCTTATTGGCCCCATCTGTACGTACAAGATACAATCGATAACAACAAATGTTACCATTTCGTTCACTAATTTTTGGTAAAAATACTTTATAAACATATTTGTTGTTGTCAGTTTTTATTTTTGACATGGTAATTTTTCCTATACCATCCGGTGTTGTGACTGGCATAACACATGTCCCTCTTGCTACATCACCAGTTCTTTTGTTTCTTGTTTTAGCGAAAACTGATACAGTATAATTAGTATTTGGTACAACATTTTCAAAACTGGCACGTTGGACTGGGGCATCGTAATTTAATACTTTAGGTCCCCATGTGTCATTTTTAATTTGGTTAAAAAATCGAAACGAAGCTACTCCTGATAATTCTATATTATAAGAAACCACTTTTCCATTTGGAAACTCGGGAGGGTCCCATTCAACAGTTACTTTATTCAAACGTGAAATATTTAAATGTATGCAATCAATTCTTAAATTAGTTGGTTCACTAGCTTTTCCTAAAATAAAAGAAATAAAAACGAATTACATTAATGTAAAAATTCGAAGAAAATAGAAATTTAAACAAACCGTCCATGGTGGTCCCATTAATTACTTCGGACCAAGGTCCACATGACCTACATAACTCACAACATGCTCGAACTTTAAAAAAGTAAACTGTGGCAGTTTTCAAGTTATCAAACATATAAGGAAGGTTCCGACTATTTTGTTGATAAGTAATAGTTTCTATAACATGAGGATTTTCTCCGGATTCTGAAACTACTAATTCATAATTTTGAACATATTCTAATAAATCAGGTGGTGGGGGAGACCAACTGATTGTTATGGTAGAAGCCGAACTGCCTGTTGTTTCAATTTTTGGCACAAATATTGGATCTTCTTGAAGTGTTTTTACCCAATAAGGATAAGAATATGTAACACTATTACCAATACTGTTTTTTGCTGATAATTTGAATTTATAATTTGTATTCGGTGAAAAATTCTCTAGAACCAGAGAAGTATTTTTACCATCAATATTATGATTATAATAAGTAAAACTAGAATTTTCTTCCTGTAAAAATTGAATAAAATAACTTTTTATTGGATCGTTTCCATCATTAACAGTCCAATTCATAAAAATCCTACTTGCTCCTACGGCTTTTACGTATTCAATACTCACTTGAGGAACATCTAAAACCAATAAAATTAAATCAACCTTTTCTTCAGAATATACAGATGACACATCACAAGTATATGTTCCATTATCAGATTTTTGTACTTGTTCAATTTTTATTGAAAAGTTTGTATAAGTCTTATTAATTTGGTTTACCATCATACTGTTTTTATCGAAAGTCATGTCAATATAATTTTTTTGCCATTTATGTTTCCAACTTTTCGATGGATAGGCTTTAACATTGCAAAATACAGAAATTGAATCTCCTATTCTAGCTTTGATTACTTTTTTACTAAAGGAAATAATTTTTGGAGTTATAATAGGTTGCAACGAATCAGTTTTGATAGATGGAACATTTATATCGTTAAAATGACAACTAAAGTTTCCCTCATCTTCAATTTTAATATTGTTTATGGTTAAGGTGTTAATTGTGGTTATGCTTTCTGCAGTTTCCGTCAAAGCGTTATCTTCTAAAACTGATAATGGCAATGATGATATTATCCATCTAAAATAAATGTTTTTGTCAATGTATTAATATATATAAGAATTAAAATTTATAATTACAGCTTTTAGTAGTAACAATTTAAGTATCAAAAATGAAAATAAAATTTACAAAACAAAATATTTCATTGCAAAATAAGTCTATCGGAATATAAATTCTTTCGTTAATTGCAATGATTGATATTAGAAACATTACCTTTTATTATAATCATTTGTTACATTTACTTCATTAAATGTCCACCAAACAGGGTCATTTGATGTTGTAGTACAATTTAAAGTAATGTTTTTCCCAACACTAATTTCAAGTTCTGAAATAAAAAATTTAGGAAATATATTGTAAAATCAATTTAATTGGATATATTGAAAAAAACTTAAATAACTAAAAAGTATGTACTATTTTTCAAATAACAAAATACCTTCAGCAGATACGGAGAAAACGAAAAGAATACAAAATAAAAATGTACACCGCCCTTGTGTCATGGCTCCAGCGCTAAGGAACTTTACTTGCTTAATTTTATGTTTCTCAATATTTTTATTCAATTAAAACATTTTTGAAATATAACACAAACTAAAAATTTGATGTATGATTAATTTTACCTAAAAATAATTATTTTAAATTAAAATTTCTTTATATAAATTGTCTGCCTGCCGCTTTTCTTAAACACGAAAAATCACTCATAGATGTTACAATAATTTCAAACAGGGGTGTAACAAACAGATATAATACAAATTATATCACTCATTTTCAAAATAAAATGAGAAAATTTTAATTTTTTTATTAATATATAATATTAACTTGAATTAAATGTTAAAACTTTTAATATTATAGGTATTAAAAAATCTGAATATGCATATTAAAAAATCTATGTATATAAAAATTAAATTGAGTGTTAAAAACTATAATATTTATGGTAGAATATTTATAATGTTTATAATGCAAATTGTTAAAACAAAAGTAATGTTGCGAAATGTTGCTAAGACAAAATGACAATAAGGAAAACTTTTTGATATGCCAAGTGCCAACATAGGTGGCAACTTAATTAAAGACTTTCATTTCATCGGATAAGAAAAAGTTAAAAGCGTTGCTTTATTTTTCTGAGGTTTTTTTTTTAACTTTAACGAGGACGAGAAAGTAGTGTTTTTATTATAATGGCTAGAGGACATCAAAAAATTCAATCACAACAAAAGGCTCAAGAAAAACAGCAAAAAATGAAAAAACAACAAGGCCACAGGTAAAAGTGAAGCATGGTGGTATACCTTATTGTGTTTTATATGCAGAAAATTAAATTGAAATTTCTTTTTAGCGCAACCGACCAAAAAAAGGCAGCTCAAAAGGCACTTGTATTTAATTGCGCCGTTTGTAAGGTAAGTTGTAATGATAAAATTTGTAACTAAACCAAATAAATTAAAATTTGTTTATATTTATATTATAGTCCCAAATGCCTGATCCTAAAACGTACAAACAACATTTTGAAAATAAGCATCCCAAAAATGAATTACCTGCAGATTTAAAAGATGTCGTTTAATGAGCATCTGATAGAAACAGCATTATTAAAATTATACATCATATACAAAAGTTGTTGAAGCAATAATTCAATCTAATATATTTATAAATCATAATTGTAAAATTATTCTGTGGTATTGGTTTTTATAAATTTCCTTTATACTAAATATAAATTAAATTTTATGAAGTTCTAAAAAAAAATAAAACGTGCTTGAAAATTTCATACATTAGAATTAATTAGAAACCAATTTTAGTCAATTTGTCTGTTTTAGACTTTAGAGTGAGAAAAGTTTTAAATGGGTTCTGCGAAACTATAAAATTTTTGAAATACATATCTCATTTTTTAATTACCAATAAACTTATATAATTAACTAACTGCTTTTGAAGACAAAAAGTATTTTAATTAGATTAACGGAATTTAATTATAAAAAACCCTTTTTCTTAATTATAAAAATACTTAGCCATTCAATATTGGTTTCTTTTCAAAATTGTTTGGTACATATGTTTACTTTTATTAACACAGATTTTTTCCATAATTTTTAATGTCAAACTTATCCAAGTTTATTTGACATTTCTAGATTCAACTGTCAGAAGTAAAGAAATATCAATATTAAAGTGGACACGTAGATTTCAGATTTTATGTTAAATATATATAGGGAGTTTAGGAATATAATTCAATTAAAATAGAAATTAAAATGTCTTCAGAACCAACGAAAGAAACTATAACTACGATTTTTAACAAATTGAAAACACAACCTGCTAATAAATTATGTTTTGATTGTGGTGCGAAAAATCCAACTTGGTCATCAGTAACTTTTGGGTAGGCCAATTTTAAATTTTAACAAAAATTATAAAAAATTTGTTTGAAAAACTAAATAAATTTAGTGTTTCATAGTTTTTGCAAATATGGAAGACAATATTTTGATTTTTAAAGTAATATGCATGGCAATGTCGCTAATTTTAAATTATATTCGATATATATATATATATTGCAATTCTAAACTAAATTAAAAAATAAATAGGACACGTCAATTTTGGTTAAGCACATATCTGATATCACATTTAAACGAAATAAAAAAATTTATATAGAATTTTATAAATAATTACAGATAATTTGGAATTTAAAATTTTTTTTTAATTTCAGTGTATTTATATGTATTGATTGTTCAGCTGTTCATAGAAGTTTGGGTGTGCATCTAACTTTTGTTAGATCCATTAATTTAGATACAAACTGGACTTGGTTACAGTTACGTCAAATGCAACTTGGAGGTAATGCAAACGCTTCTCAGTTTTTCCGTCAACATAATTGTGTTACAGATGATGCCCAACAAAAATACAATTCAAGAGCTGCTCAATTGTATAGAGATAAATTAATTAACAAAGCTCAAGAAGCATTAAAAAAGTATGGTACCGACGTAAGTATATAATATATCAATGTAATTTTTGATAATATTTCAATGAAATTTGTAGACATTTTTAGAGCATTCCATTACTGAAAAAGGTGATACTAAATCAAATAGTGACATTGATAGTGAAGAATATAAACAACAAAAAACCTTCGATAATATAAATGCAAACTTTTCAGCAGAAAAGAGTGTTGAAAAAATTGAAGCTGAGAATTTTGATATATTACAATATCCTCCACCCAATGATTCCTCAAAATTGTCATCCGGTATTCGTAAAATACAGCCTAAAAAAAGTGGCGTAAGTAAAAAAATGGTTATGTTACAATAAATATTGGTAAAATTTAAAAAATGTTTTTAGCTTGGTGCTAAAAAAGTTGGAGGTTTAGGAGCAACAAAAGTTAAAACAAATTTTGCTCATATTGAGCAAAAAGCAAATTTGGAAAATCGTTGCAATAAAGAAGCGTTTTCAACAGAATCATTAGTAGAAACAAAGGATCACAATTTAGAAACGGAAACTGGAGTCCGTTTGGCTTACCAGGACTTATCAATTAAGAAAGAACAAGAGGAAGCAAAATTAAATCAAATAAATCCTCAAAAAGCCAAGCAATTAGAGCGGTTGGGAATGGGTTTTAATACAAAAGGGTAAATTTAGCTACAATTTTGCTGGTATATGTCTAAAATAATAAAATTATTATTATAGAGCTGTTTCACATTCTGCAACTTTTGATATGCAAACAATATCACAAGAAATACCAACATCCAGTTTTAGTACGTCTTTTGATCGAGATCGAATTGAGTCAAATCAGAATGATTTTTTTAATCAATATTCTTCATCAACTGTTTCAACGGCTTTGTATTCATCTTCCAAGTTTGACGATGATAATTTATCTGAAGATTTTGAAAAAATTGATTTCATAGATCAGCCCAAAGTAACAACAATGTTTTCCCCTATTGTAGAAAATCCAAAAACAAGTCAACCTAAAACAAAAACTAATATGTATAAAACTTACGAAAATACTGAAGCACAATCAAAATTCGGAAATGCGAAAGGTAAATTTACAAGATATAAATATTAATATTTATTAATTTATTTTTTTTAGGAATTTCTTCAGATCAGTTTTTTGGAAATGATAATAGTAATGATACATCAGCAAATTTATCGCGTTTTCAAGGTTCGACAAGCATTTCTTCGGCGGATTTATTTAGTGATGGAAAAAGTCCAAATAGTGTTAGCAGATGTATGAAATTATATACTTTACATAACTTTAATTATTAAAATTACTTTCAAATTTTATTTTTAGTACAATCTTTTGATCCAAGAAATAATTTTAATGATTTAGATGATGTCAAAGAGAGCGTACGTCAAGGCGTTACAAAAGTAGCTGGAAGATTAAGTTCTATGGCAAGTGATGTAATGTCATCAATTCAAGAAAAATACGGCTATTGATTATTTTTAAATATTTTAAATTATCTTTTTGTTTAAATCAATTAATTTTTTTTGTTCCCAAAATATTATTTCTTCTTTTAAATGGGCCTTTCGATTTTTTAAATTTGAATGTTTTATTTTTGTTCATTGTATTACAAAAGAAAATACTTTTTAAATTTAAATATTACATATTACATTAAAAAAAATTAAGGTATTGTAAAAAGTAATAAATTAAATTTACAATTTAAATTTGGTTTTTTTCTAGAATTTATTTATACGAATAGTTAAAATAAATTTAATTGTTTCTGCAGTGTTCTTAATCGAAAATCTTAAACCAAACAGGTTAGCAACCAATGCTTAATTTTTATAAATAAGTTAGATAAATTAAATTAAAAGCAATTTTTCGTTAAGAATTCCATTTAATAAGGCATCTTTAAGGTTACTTTGATGACGTAATTGTTTTTTGCGTAACAAAAAATTAAAATAATATAAAATTTATAACACCAATTTCTTCTATGTACAGAGTAAATGCTTATAATTATAAACTTAGTACTAAAATTATAAAAAAAAATATTAATTCTATTTCCTGTAGTATACTGAAGGTCTTGGGAGCCCACTTCTTTTAATATTTGTAGGAAGTTTTGATTCTATTGGTCTTATTAGTTTGGATGGTTTAAGTTCAGTTGTGGTACATACTTCATCTTTTTTCAATGGTTCAGAATCTAAATTTAATATATTCGAGCAGTTGATATCTTCTTTGGTATTTTTATCATCCTTGATAAAAGTTGCTTGTAACATATTTGGCTAATAATATTTAAATTTGAATAACATATTTTTTGTATCGTTAAATTACTAACCTCATTTGATAGTCCACGACTAAAATAACCTGATGAAGGTCTTAATAAACCACTTTTTTTCTTTAAATTACTTGATCTTGATGTCAACGGTGTTTTACTAGAGGAATCCTTCAGAAACAAAAATTAAAGTACAAAAATAACTAAATTATTTTTATTGAAAACTTACATTATTATTTGTGTTATTACTACTATTAATATTATCTGTTAATGAAAATGTATTATCATGCACCTTTGGTGCTATTTTTAATGTTGATTTTTTGAAACCAAAACCAAAGTTGTTGCTTGCTAAATTGTGAAATGACTTCGCTTTTGTACCCATTGGACTTTTTATTTGTTTAACTGGCGCAGGGATAGCAAATTTAAAACTTGAATTTTGTTCTGATTTTGTTGCGTTTTCAAGATTTGATGCGGAAAAAGCTTTACCTAAATTTTCATTTTTGGAAATTCTTTCGTATTTTAAATTTTTAAGTGGTTCTTGAAAACATTTTTCATTTATTGGTAGTTGATATTGTCTAGTTTTAGTATTAAATTTATTTTCGAATTTTAGAGGTTCATTTTCTAAGTTTGAAATTTTTATATTTTTGTCAATTCGTGCAAATGCAGGGCTAAAATTTTCAGTCTCTTTTACATTTAACATCTCTTCTCCATATTGTTCTATGAAAGGTTTATCTATTTTAATAGTTTTAAAACGATCATCATTACGTGTCCGTTTAGAATCAATTTTTTTCTTTAAATTTGATTCTTGTTCATCATGTAATTGTTCTGTTTCCTGAGAACCATTTATTTGCACATGTGTTTCGTTTACTATTTTATTTTCAGACTTCTTTAAATTATCAGAACATAAATCATTTTCTATTTTTTGATTACTTTTAGCACTACGATTCATTTTATTTTCAGTTTCAATAACAATATTATAATTTAAAACCAAATCGTCATTCAATCTTGATCTTCTTGATAGTAAGCGTCCGTTTTCTAAAATTGGACTTCCAATTTTTTGCACATTTAACTTATCTGTAATATGATGTGTTTTATCAAATTTATGTGAATAACGTTTTTTTATTGTTTCTAGAGATTTTTTCATTGCATCTTCTTTAAAGTTTTCAACTTTATCTGAAATATCTGAGAGATTATCAAAATCTAAATCATCATTCTTATAATTGTTTGAACGAATTTTGCAGTTATCAAACTTTCTGGACTTTGTCTGAAAATTTTCGGAAATATCAAATAAATCTTCATTATCAGATAGTTTCTCATCACAAGGTTTTTCTCGAAGTTTACATGTATTAAAAGGTGTAATTGGTGAAAAATCAACATTTTTATCTAATTCGTTTTCTACATTTTTTTGTGGTGTAGAAGTCGTATTTTCAAAATGATTTAATAACTTTTCATCTAAACGTAAAGCAGGATTCCTAAAATCAATGTTATTTTCTAAAAAATTTGAATCATCAAAATCGAAGGTTTTATTTTTTTCTACTGGTTTTAAAACAAGAGTTTCATTTAATTTTTGTGTTGTCTCTTGATCTTTTATCTCGTTTGGTGCATTAACACATTTTTGATCGAAAGTTTTGTTTAACTGAGAATCTGTTTTTGGTTTCCTTAAAAATGTCTTATTAATATCAGTTGGTCGTTCATCAAGTTCTGATGTTTTAGTAATACTTGTTGAGTTATCATTTAAAATGATAGAATTTCGTTTTTTAAGTGTATTTGAAATGATTTGAGTATTATTTTGAAAACTGCTTCCATTATTGTCTACTTGATGACAATTAGGTGAGTTTTCTTTTGTGCTGTCAGTCAATAAATTTATATTTTCTTCTGCAACAAATTTTTCGAAATTATCAAATTGTTGATTATCTTTTGAAACTGATGATTTCATTGTTGTATCGTTTGTACAAAAATCTTGTGGAATATTTTTTTCTCTCTTGCATCTAATATCCTGGTCATAGTTGTTAAACTGTTTTAAGTTATTTTTAAAAGCAAAATCTATATTTGAATCCATAAGAGATGTTTTAAAAAAACTTATATTAGAAAAATCTGCACTTGTAATTAAGCTGTTCGACATAGTTTCATTTTCAAAATTAATGGAAGAGCCTACTGAAGTTGGTGGAGATATATCATTTAAAAAACTTTTCTGAATGTTTGAAACCAGTCCACCAATTTTCATGCCCATATAATTTTGATTATCTTGGATCAGAGGACTCTAAAATTTATAATAATTACATTTTAAAAAATTATGTACTTTTAATATAATTGGTTTTTTTTACAACATAAAATATTTTTACTTATATATAAAAAACCAAAACGTTATATTTATTTAAGTATGTACTAAACGCCATGTAAAAATTACACAGAATAAACATTCTATTATTTGATTGTAAAAAAAAAAATCTCACTTTAATTTGAGATCCATCCATTGAATGTCTAATTATGGATCCCTTAGGACGTGTAAATGTTCTACTGTCAAAAACGGCATCTGAAAATAGAAAATCAAAGTTAATATTTTATTTATATTTTTACAAATCTTCCCTACCTTTTTTATTATTGCCTATTTTCCATTGTTTTAATATATTTGTAACATCATCTTGTATTTTTTCTTCAAATATTCTATATAATGAAAAACAGGAAAGAAAGCGTAAAAATGTTATATCGATTTTATAAAAATTAAAAAAACTCCTAAAAACATAATAATCAAATGTATAATATAAAATTCTGAAATATTAGTCATTGAATTATTTAAAAACTCCCATTTTATTTTTATATCACATATATGTAATGCAAATTTAGAGTTCCTATATTATTGAAAATCATAATAAAGAATTTTTACAAATCCAAATTTGTAATAATAATATTATTTATTCGAGGAAAAATATGTTACCCAAAATCATCTTCTATTTCATCGATATCTAAGATATCCATTTTTAATACTTTTTGGCAAAATTTTGTGCACTAATATTAAATATTTATAATAAATGAAAATAACTTAAATAGGAAAAGATGTAAAAAACTTTTTAGTATTGATGATGTGTGGAGAGAATTCGATTAAAAGTGACACATCTGTCTGATTTCGATTAAATATCCGATTCAAATTGTTTTGATATTTTTCAAAATGATTGGATTTGTTCAAGATTTAGGTATAAATTCTGAACGCGCACTTAAACAATTGCGGTTAACTTTTGTGTCAAAACTGTGTTACTTTGCTTGCGTTGCACTCCTTAAAGGAGTTAACTAATCTTTTCTACTCTCAACCTGACAGCGCACGCTATGTTCATTCCGGACTAATTTGACATCATGTAATGACCCAACCCAAGTGAATATTACTTATGCGCACTTGTGTATTTATCTAATATTTTATAATTTTATGAATGTATGTGTAAAATCTAGTTCATTTGATTCGAAGATAGTTAATCTTCGGAGAATGTTTATTACGCTGATGTTTCAAAAGCGAAAAGTTTTTATAATTTTTCATATATTGAAACGGGTTGTTGTGAATACAAAAAATTACAAAAACTAGATTTTTAAAAATAAGTTTTTAGGACAGTGGCATGAAACGAAACAAGAGTTTAAAAACAATTGCATTATATATCGCGTGCGACGCCGTAACTACTATACCAGCTACACTAAGTTCGCATCACATCGCTAGGCGTAAATCAAATGATACTTAAATACATATTTTGGTGCGAGTTACTACATGAAATATTATTCTGGACTTGCTGTGGCGTGCGTAACTGTGCGAATTTCTTAATCTTAGAGTTAAGCACCAACTCTTATAAAAATACGAAGTGTATTTATTATCTATGGATGAGAGGAGTCGGTAATTAAAAAATTTCCGGCGGATGATTTAATTTAATAAATGTTAGTAAGAAAATTTGGATTAGGGGTTTTTACTATAATCTGTTGTTAGGACCCTTATTCGTCCAAAACCGTACTGTCACCTCCTCGCGATAGACCCCGGTACCAAGTTCAAGTTCAAGATGGAGTTCGTGAATATCAGTCTCGTATAACAAATATGCAACACAAACTCCGATCAACAATGTTGCTATAGTAATTTGCGAATTTCATTATTCGTCCAAAACCGTACTGTCACCTCCTCGCGATAGACCCCGGTACCAAGTTCAAGTTCAAGATGGAGTTCGTGAATATCAGTCTCGTATAACAAATATGCAACACAAACTCCGATCAACAATGTTGCTATAGTAATTTGCGAATTTCATTTTAATTGCTAACGATAACTTTTGAAAAGTAATATTATATATTTTGAAAAGTATTTTATATATTTAATTAATTATTATAATTTCTAACAATTGACAAGTTAAACCAAAGCAAGCGGAGAAAGCTTAAACAAAATTTATTAGTTAAATCTTTCATAATTTAAAATTGTTATGGTTTAGAAATTTGCTTGGTTTTAAGTTTTGTTTGTTTATTTAAAATAAAGATTAGAATTTAAAAATGTATCGAATAAAAAATGTGTAATAATATGCGAAAGTAGCATTACGCGGTAAGAAAAAAGCAAAAAGAAAGCTAGCAATATTTGATTTTCGCACGCTATTTGCGAATTTCATGCGAATTTAAAGTAAGTCATGGTACTGTGCTGACTACTGGTACAAAACAACCTAATGCTAAAATCGCTTTACGAACTTGTATTGATTATATTTTCTCCTCAAGTTTCTGTGACTGCGTGCATATATACTGCGTACAAATGTGTTTGATCTTGTAATTATTATGATTTCGCTGAACGCGTTTGAAAGTAATTTTTGACGTTTTGAAATACTACATAATACATATACAAAATTGTCTGATTTATATTTATTTCTTGTGTGTTTACTACTAAAATAATTAGGACTTATTAAATTTAATTAATTTTCTTAATGAAATGTGTTAAATTTTGTTTAAGCACTACTAAATAAAAATTTATTTTTTAATTTGGATTATAATTTTTTTATTCAATATTTTCTTATAATTGAAATATGGTAATTTATTATACTCATAATATTATCAAACTTTTTTATACACATTATATACCTAAATCTATTATTAGATTATAGGTTGTCTTCAATATATGTAAATTAAAAATTGGTTATATTTTAGGCTATATTAGGAGCTCAGTTAGTAATAACTTTAATTGTTGCTAGTATTATTCAGAAGTTGCATTCACATTTCTCTTTTGCCAAGTGGATATTATGCTCAACTGGATTGAGGTAAATAGGACATTAAATCTTTTTAAAACCTTAAATAACAAATGAAAACTAATTATAATAGACGGTATTTACATCCATCAGATGACCAGCTTAAAAGCCTTGCTAATGTGCCCAAAGACAAAGGTAAATTTAAAGACAAGGATAAACAAAGCAAAAGTTTTCACGTCCCTAGAAACTTGGACATATCTCTGGAAAGTTCTAAAATTACACAACTAGATGTTGTTCATTTAAGATATTTTACCGAGTATCAATGGCTTATTGGTAAAAATTTAAAATACTAAATTTCTATTTCTGACAAAAAAATTCTTAGATTTTAGTATATATGCAGCAATAGTTTATGTAACTTCCGAAATTTATCAATTTTATTTTCCTTTAAACAATGAAACAAATTTAAGTATCGTATGGTGCCTTCTTGTCATTTTTTTCTCTTTGTAAGTTAGCGTTTATCATTAAATAATTCTATTTTTAAGTTTAAATTTTTTAAAGAAAACTTCTGGGAAGCTTGACGGTATTGTATTTTCAAAATGATGAATCAATGGGCGAGAGATCTATGTGCATTGTAGCATGTTTTTTTTACATGCTAATTGCGATGATTGTTTTAATTATTGATGAAAATATCTTGGAAACTGGTCTTGAAAAAGCTTATAATAGTTTTAAGGAAGGTGCAACAGAGTTTCTTCTGCAACAAGGCCTTTCATCAACGTATTTGAAAAAATCTAGTTCGATATAAAATATTTTAATTTTCTTTTATTTCAGAGGACCAGCTTCAGCTCTAGTTCTGAAATTTTTTATTGCCTTTGGGTGTGGCTTGTTAGGATCATTTTTTACATTTCCTGGACTTAGAATGGCTCGGATGCACTGGGATTCCTTAAGGTAAATTTAAATTAAAAATTTAGTTTGAAACAGCGATAAGTTTATTTTTTTCGAACTAGAGATTTATTTATTTCAAAATACAATATATATTTAATAATACGATGAAAGCAAACATTTGAAAAAAAAAAAAAAAAATTTTAAATTAAAAGATAATTCAATTGTAAACATCGAATTTGTAAATGAAATGAACCCGAACAAATTACCATACAAATTAATTTTTAATACAGCTACGTAGACAATTAACTGCCACTTGTATTATAAAACGCTAAGAACTAATAGTGTTGCAAACGATTGTTTTTAAGTTCACAAATTTGATTAAAATCTCATGTTATAGTGTTGAAATAAAATTTCTAATGTCAATTTTTAATTGATAGTTTAATGCTGTCATCTGTATTTACTTTCCAGAATCTTGATTTTCTTTTCCATCGCCAAACTGAACTTCACGTGGCTTAAGATTCTCTTTATTTTTTGGTTTGCGACTTCTTTTCTTGAACTTTCTTGTTGGAGGCTTCATCGGCTGTTTTGTTGGGTCATAATGTGAATCAAGCAAATCGATCAATTCTGTTTTCTCTTCGGCTTTCAGTAACGGAATCGTTTGGATGACCTCAGTTAAACCTTCTTTTCTTTTTTCATTCCAAATAGCTTTGAGACTTTCGTAATCATAACCGCTTTCAGAAAGTATTATTCTAAATTTAACAGCTTTAACACGGTGGTACAAAGTGGCCTCAAAATATTGTAAAAATACGGGTCGAAAAGAATTCTGACGTTCGAGATTTTTTTTTTCTTTCTCAAGTTCATTTAAATCACAAGAAATCGGTTTCGCGATTTCTACGATATATTTAAGCATTTTATTTAACGTGTTTTCATTGAATTCCAAAATAAGACCCATATCTGTATGAGAATTAGTCGATTGTTGCGTACCGGTTTGACTGGAATTAATTACAGCTAAGTATTGGTATATCTCAAAAGCTAGTTTGGCACGAACGCTGGCACTGCCTTCAAAGTATTGATTTTTATCATTGAATCTTTTTTTCGGAGAATTTCTATAATTGTGATAACATACAATTTCATTTTTATTAAGCAATACTTTTGACAATTTTCGTACAGAATAAGTTTTAAGATTATCAGAACATTTTGTTTTTGCAAAATCGTATCCATTTGCAAATGCCTTTACAGTATCCAAAAATCTTTCTAGCAAGCTATATCTCTTTAAAGCTTCAATTAACATATAAGGCACAAATTTTCTCTCTTCGTGATAAATTAGTATTATACCATTAGAATTCGGATCAGATTTGGTTAGAACTTCTAGCCAATTTAATAAATCCTTCAGAGATGCTATCTCTGATTTTGATTTTAAAATTTTATTTGTCCGTGTACATTTCAACATTCTGTAAAATCCAATAGTAATAACGCGTAATTGATGGCGTTGTCGTGCTGCTGGATTTAGATTCATATATGGCATCACATATTGTGAATATTGTGATTTTGGATGGTATGCGGACAATTGAACAATTTCATCAATTAATCGACGTCCCGTTGTATCTATGTCAATCCCTACTAATGTATACTTTTTTTCTGGTCCAATTATCATTTTGTGCCTTTTAATAAATAGTTTTTTAGCTAAAGATTTTCGTCACCGCCTGATTTACTGATTATTCTTATTATATTTTGCACGTTTGTGCCTCTTTAACTATATAAATATTATGTTCTTAGATGTGTTTCCGCAGCTTGAATCTCTCAAAATGAAGTTTAAATATAATTTTTATTTTATTAAAAATGCAGAGCCAACTATAAAATAAAATTTTTAACAAAAAAAAAATTTTTTTTAAGGTACTGCTCGAACAATAAATTGCTTCAACTCCTATTAAACATAAGTTTAGTATTACCACTTATTATGGTTATATTATGGATCCGGCCAATTAGTCGAGACTACTTAACCATTAGAATATTTTCTGGAATGAATGGGCCATTGTAAGTGTTTGTAATAAAACATAGTTTTTATTTAATAAAATAAACTATTAGTTACATATTACATTTGCATAATGCATTTTATATAATAATTTAATTTCATGAAATCGATTAAATTTTTAGAATGAGTTCAGAAAGTTTTGAAACCTTAAGAATTCTACTAGTTATATTAACAGTAATATTACGTATATCTTTAATGCCTGTATATCTTCAAGCATATTTAAACATCGCACAGGATCGTATCGAAGATATCAAAAAAGAAGCTGGTCGTATAACAAATGTTAGTTTACAAAGAACAGTTTCGTCAATATTTTTTTATCTTTGTGTAGTAACATTGCAATTTGTTGCTCCCTTAATATTTTGCCTTTATTTAACATTTTTGTACAAAAACTTGGGAGGATTAAGTTGGACTGGTTTTCTAAATAAAAATGTTACTTTAAATATAAATAGGGCAACTTGCGATGTGAATGAACCCGTCGATTCTTTGAATTCAAATTTTGCGGACACTTTGTTAGATAACGATTATAATCAAATTAATATTATAGAATCAGCACATTACTTACAAGAATCTTGGTATAATTTGAAAAAGGTAATATTTATTTTTATTTAATTATTAAATATTTAATTTTAATATCTTTTATAAAGGTGTTTTCAACAACTTTTTGGAGAGGTTTTCTAGGTTTTGCCACTTGGTGGAGTTATTTTACATTGTTTGCAACTTCATCAATTGGCATGTTGTATCAAACATATTTCAATAAGTGATAACAAAAATTATTTATGTCTATCTTTAATTTAAAAATAATTATTTTGTTATTTATTTTTAGTAATAAAATAAAATTTTGTAGAATTCAAATATGTAAAATCTGAAGTTTTTATTGACAACCGCCTTTTCAATAAAGTCTTTTTTGTCCTTAGAATACCGTTGAATTATGTTATCTTCAGAACTCTTCTCTAAATTTAATGTGGATGGACAGAAGAAAGGGGAGGCATGGCGTGTATCGGACAACGGCGGAGGTAACAACCAAAGGCGGAAGATCCATGCCCGGAATTGAGCCACTTTCACATTTTGAATTTAAGGGTCTTTTCCGTAATCATGAATGCAGCGTCTGCATCTCCTAGTTGGAGCGGCTGCAAAAGGCGTCTCACTATGTATGTATATATACATATTTATAACCAGAACAACAGCTTAACCAATAAAAGAGGAATTAATTAATTGCTTTGAAAAAGAAAGTAGCGAGCAATCAGAAAAATAACTTAATGTACTTAAAAAAAAGAGCTAACAAATTAAACTTAAATATGCGGGTTTACTTGAAATCCTAGGTGAAAATCAAATTCAATGCAAATTGTCCTGATAAAACCTATATAAAAATAAATTTTGTAGATGAAGAAGCTAACTGAAATATTTAAGAAACAAAAAAGAAAAATTATAGTTCGACCCAGAAACCAGAGAGTCAAAAGTTTCCAGAAAAAGTTATCAAAATACTTAATTGATATAAACTATGGATTGAAGAAAATTAATTGAAAATTAATACTTAACCACCAGTTAGAGTTAGCTTTCCTTTTTTTTTTTTTAAATTATCCTTTAGTTAGAGAAGCTAACCAATTACAATTAAAATAATACAATTAAACAATTACAATTAAAATAATATGAAAAATGTTTAGGGGGTCTAATGGGGTGGTGATGCGTTTTATGGTCGTTGACCTCTGTTAACCCTAACAATCCATACGAACGATCAGGTTCTAACCCCAGTGTAGTAGGATGGGTAGGGGACAGAAGAGAGGGGAAGCATGGCGTGTATCGGATAACGGCGGAGGTAACAATAACTTTTCCGTTCATGTATGCAGCGTCTACATCTCCTAGTTGGAGTTTGAGCTTATGGTTTTATCACCCGTATCTCAGAAAATGCCAAAGGGTCAACCAACTGATAACATTTCATGAAACATGGCAACGAATGGTAGGTCCCCAAGAGGTAATCGCGATGAAATCACGGTGAATCCTCCTACAACCTCGGTTGTAGTAAACCGCACAACGGATTAGGGGATGCGGCATATTTCATGTGGTGGTGTCGAGCGGAACACCGAGATAACAGAATCGGAAGTAAATTATCGAAATCGTCTCGTACGCGCGGAAAATACCTTCGGTTATAGGACACGAACAATTTTTCCGCCCTATGCCCCACGGACGGGGTTGCAGGACCATAATGATGATGATGATGAAAAATGTTGTAAAATAATAAAAAATATAATATAGACATCTCGATATAGAGTAAAATAAAGCTTTTCATTCTCTAAATGACCCCAGTATTACCTTATCCTTTTATCCCGTGTTATCTTATCATTAACATCCATATTTCATTCAACTTAATAATACATATTTCCTAAATCTCGACACCGAACCTAAAAACAAAACCATACATAAGTTTTTAAAATCTTTTCCAAGTGTGATTTTAAAAAACGGGTGGTTGTTTACAAAGAACAGTTTCGTCAATATTTTTTTATCTTTGTGTAGTAACATTGCAATTTGTTGCTCCCTTAATATTTTGCCTTTATTTAACATTTTTGTACAAAAACTTGGGAGGATTAAGTTGGACTGGTTTTCTAAATAAAAATGTTACTTTAAATATAAATAGGGCAACTTGCGATGTGAATGAACCCGTCGATTCTTTGAATTCAAATTTTGCGGACACTTTGTTAGATAACGATTATAATCAAATTAATATTATAGAATCAGCACATTACTTACAAGAATCTTGGTATAATTTGAAAAAGGTAATATTTATTTTTATTTAATTATTAAATATTTAATTTTAATATCTTTTATAAAGGTGTTTTCAACAACTTTTTGGAGAGGTTTTCTAGGTTTTGCCACTTGGTGGAGTTATTTTACATTGTTTGCAACTTCATCAATTGGCATGTTGTATCAAACATATTTCAATAAGTGATAACAAAAATTATTTATGTCTATCTTTAATTTAAAAATAATTATTTTGTTATTTATTTTTAGTAATAAAATAAAATTTTGTAGAATTCAAATATGTAAAATCTGAAGTTTTTATTGACAACCGCCTTTTCAATAAAGTCTTTTTTGTCCTTAGAATACCGTTGAATTATGTTATCTTCAGAACTCTTCTCTAAATTTAATGTGGATGGACAGAAGAAAGGGGAGGCATGGCGTGTATCGGACAACGGCGGAGGTAACAACCAAAGGCGGAAGATCCATGCCCGGAATTGAGCCACTTTCACATTTTGAATTTAAGGGTCTTTTCCGTAATCATGAATGCAGCGTCTGCATCTCCTAGTTGGAGCGGCTGCAAAAGGCGTCTCACTATGTATGTATATATACATATTTATAACCAGAACAACAGCTTAACCAATAAAAGAGGAATTAATTAATTGCTTTGAAAAAGAAAGTAGCGAGCAATCAGAAAAATAACTTAATGTACTTAAAAAAAAGAGCTAACAAATTAAACTTAAATATGCGGGTTTACTTGAAATCCTAGGTGAAAATCAAATTCAATGCAAATTGTCCTGATAAAACCTATATAAAAATAAATTTTGTAGATGAAGAAGCTAACTGAAATATTTAAGAAACAAAAAAGAAAAATTCTCCATAGTTCGACCCAGAAACCAGAGAGTCAAAAGTTTCCAGAAAAAGTTATCAAAATACTTAATTGATATAAACTATGGATTGAAGAGAATTAATTGAAAATTAATACTTAACCACTAGTTAGAGTTAGCTTTCCTTTTTTTTTTTTTTAAATTATCCTTTAGTTAGAGAAGCTAACCAATTACAATTAAAATAATACAATTAAACAATTACAATTAAAATAATATGAAAAATGTTTAGGGGGTCTAATGGGGTGGTGATGCGTTTTATGGTCGTTGACCTCTGTTAACCCTAACAATCCATACGAACGATCAGGTTCTAACCCCAGTGTAGTAGGATGGGTAGGGGACAGAAGAGAGGGGAAGCATGGCGTGTATCGTACAACGGCGGAGGAAACAATAACTTTTCCGTTCATGTATGCAGCGTCTACATCTCCTAGTTGGAGTTTGAGCTTATGGCTTTATCACCCGTATCTCAGAAAATGCCAAAGGGTCAACTAACTGATAACATTTCATGAAACATGGCAACGAATGGTAGGTCCCCAAGAGGTAATCGCGATGAAATCACGGTGAATCCTCCTACAACCTCGGTTGTAGTAAACCGCACAACGGATTTGGGGATGCGGCATATTTCATGTGGTGGTGTCGAGCGGAACACCGAGATAACAGAATCGGAAGTAAATTATCGAACTCGTCTCGTACGCGCGGAAAATACCTTCGGTTATAGGACACGAACAATTTTTCCGCCTTATGCCCCACGGACGGGGTTGCAGGACCATAATGATGATGATGATGAAAAATGTTGTAAAATAATAAAAAATATAATATAGACATCTCGATATAGAGTAAAATAAAGCTTTTCATTCTCTAAATGACCCCAGTATTACCTTATCCTTTTATCCCGTGTTATCTTATCATTAACATCCATATTTCATTCAACTTAATAATACATATTTCCTAAATCTCGACACCGAACCTAAAAACAAAACCATACATAAGTTTTTAAAATCTTTTCCAAGTGTGATTTTAAAAAACGGGTGGTTTTTTTTCCTTATTTAATTCAATCTTTACTTAAAACTAAACAAAAAGAAGATTTATTGTATTAATAATAGGTGAAAAAAAAAAATACCGTACAGTGATTCTGGGTGACTTAAGATAACCTGTTAATCAACCCTCGTAAAAACAAAAAATATGTAAGAGCTGCAGTTTCACAAGAAAGCTTCCACATATTTTGTACCCCCTATTTACCAGTAATTTTTTCTCAAGTTAAGGAAGGTTCAATTCTTACATCTACTGAAATTGTCAAAAGAAAAAATGTAAAACTTGAAGAAGCAAATCAAATTAATTGGCACATTTCCAAAACCGAGGCAAAATAAAGCAATACACATGGTTAGGTGGAATGCTTATAAAAGTGCCGATCTTTAATAATTCAAAGGATCCTGGTTCATATTCTAGTAAAAGTGAAAAAAAAAACTTGTATTTGGTTTTCTCTTGGTTTAGCTACCATTCGTCATTAGATATAAATACATAGTTTCTTAATGGCATTTGAAATAATTAATATTCTTATATAAATATTATAAAATAAAATAACATAATAACATAAACAATTAATTTAAAAATTAAAATATATTTCACAGATACAGAAATATGTCATTGCACAAATGAAACTTATTAACAGTTAATAATATATTAACTAAAGTAAATATAGTAATTAATTATTTATTTATTTTTTAAAATATATAATAATAATACATGATATCAAAGTATATTTTACTTTAGTTTGAAACCATTCTTTTTTAAAAACTTATATTTATGATATTCTACATAATATGATGAACGATGAACATATTCCAGGAGTGTATAAGCAATATGGTTCGCGTAATATTGAATTGGGGGCGTTTAAAATAATTATATTTTAACAAAATTTATTGATTATTCAATTTTGTAAATACATACACAAAATATCATGCGTAAATATTTGTCGAATTTATTGCATGGCTAATAATTCCTTGTTGCAATTGAAATTTAAAGAAGTTCCATAGAAACATTTTGGCAAGTCTTGCATAAAAAGCCACTCTAGTTCTATTTCTTTTCACTTCGACATACCCTTTATAAAACATCGTTTTCTAAATTGGCAGTTCTGAAAAATAAATTTCGGTCGCGTTTGTATGTTGAATTTTATCAATGATTTGTGATTTTTATTTACTTTATTAGTAAGTAATCAAATTAATTGGCACAAGACTATTTAATAAAGCATATGTTTTCTTATAAAGAAGAAGTTTGTTTATTTAGATATTATTTTAAAGTGGTGTTATGACTACCGATTCTGTTGAGGGCGTCAGTAACAAGTTGGTTGAAAAGTGACGCAGCTTAAAAACTTTGCGCATTTCTGGATAATCAACAACTATTCATAAAAAATTTGAAAATATGTATTTTTTACTAATTTATGTAATTAATTGGATTTTCATCAAAATATTAATACAAAGATTTTCCCCCTGAAATTAATTTCAATAAATCGAAAATCTTTCATGAAATATAATAGGAATAGCTAAACGAGAACTATAAAGAAGCATATTGATAATTGCTAATAAAAATTGTTGAGGCAATTTCTATCAACTAACTCTCTTGTTGAAAGAAAAGTACATATATTACCTATTAACTTTTAATGTCTTTTTTGCAAATTGAACTAATGATAATTTTAAGTAAGGTATGATTCATTAGAAGAACCTTTGTTAAGAATATATATTCAAAGTCGATTAATATTATGTATGGTATTAATTAACTTATTAGAGTAAACTAGGAGTATACTTTGTTATATAAGTTAATTGTGAAATATTTAATTTTATTTTATAAATAATAATTAACTACATACTATTACTATTTTCAAAATACATTGCAATATAGACATAAGTAAATAAGTAAGGGGTGTTCAAAATTGAGGTATCATTTTGATTTTGCCGCTATTTTTTTTCTACCTGTAATTTTTATACGAGGTTTCTTTAGGTATATTCTAAATTCATTCCGGTTAGTTAATGTAACGTTCCATTTACACAAAGGAACAACATGTTTTTGTTATTACAACATTTTTTGAAAATGGTAAAAGTTTTCAAGATGCAATTAGGAAATTTCGAACAAAATTTGGTAGAGAAAATGCTCCAACAAATCGTGCCATCAAGCTAATGGTTGGTAAATTTCTAGAAACTGGATCTGGATTTTGTGGGGTTTTGTGAAATCGAAAGTGTACAGCAATAATCCCACAACAATTCAACAGCTTAAAAACAACATTATCGAGCAGATTTCAACCATTGAGAACAGTTTATTGAACAACATGATTCAGAATTTTGGTAAAAGATTGGAAGTCTGCCGAAGTAGTAGGGGAGGCCACTTGGCCGACATAATTTTTCATTATTAACCGGAATCTATTTGTAATAAATTAAAATAAAAATATATTTAGTATTTCAAAAAAAAAAGTCTTTTTTTATTAAAATTAAAATGATACCTCAATTTTGAACACCCTATATATTTAAAAATACTTATCAATAACACTAATAAACTTTAAATCTTATTACTATCTTGTCCTGTCTCTTCAAATTACAATACAACACAGTACACACTATACACGTACATTACATAATTATATATTTATTTCTCTTTTTGTGTAATTTCCTTTTCTCTTAATTTTAAATTATTCAAGCCATTGAATTTTAAGTTAACTAAAAAGAAATTTTAAATTTATTCATAAAAATTTTAAATATGTAAAGGTAAAATTATACAGAATATAGATAAAGAAAAAAGCTCGAATTATTTTGCTCACAAATTAGTCAGTATTCAAGTCAGTATTGTATTTACAATTTTTTTTTAAAAAATAGTTAATTCTTTTTTAAATTTATACTTAAAAAAAGATTCTAAAAAAAAGAGTACATATCTACAATCTACATACTACGAATGCATGTAGTATAGACTATGGTAATAATGGTTTTTATTTGTATGTATAAGAAATGAAAAAAAAAAAATAAAATTCGTAAAGTGATTAGCAAAATGTTATAAACAAATTAATTTTTAAAAAGTTAATTAGTTAATTCAATTGAATTAGGTATATACACAGTTTTTAATCTTACCAATGAATAGTGTAGTGGTTAAAATGGCAACCTTTCAGAAGAAAAGTCTAGTGTTCAATTCAAAACCCGGTCAGAACATCTTATTAAAAAAAAATGTAAAAATTATATTGTAATAGTTTATATGGTAATATAAATTAAAATTATAAAAATATATATTACAATTCTTATATTTTTGTTATCATAATCTCTTATTCAATAAAAGCATATATTTAATTACAGCCGAATAATGAATATTTATAATTGAAACCTAGTCTAAATGACTTGATGAGTGTCCTATACTCCTTGAAGTGTCCTATACTCCTTTTATATGTTCATAATAGATTTTTTAAAAAAATTATTTAAAAAAAAAAGAAAATTATTTTTGTACTAATATTTTTACTTCATACTGTATATTAAATTTATCAGTGGAAATAGTAAAAATTGCTTTTTTAATAATATTTCAAATCAGTCTGGTTAGTACTGAGAAGGTCTTTAGGTCATATGTTACGAAAAGCTTAAAATATTATTTTAATATTATTCAAATACAGATTAAATAAAAATATATATTTTGTAAAGAGTTATTTATTTAAATAAAACAAAAAGAAAAAAAAAAAAACAAAATTAACAAGTTATTTAAAAGAGATTTAAACAAAAAAAAAATTAATTTTTATTTTAAAATGTTAATTTTACCAGGTAAATAAGTTTAAATACATATAAAGTAATATAATTAAAATATACAATATATCAATATGAATTAAAATAAAATTATCAATTATTATATAGGATTTTTTTTAATTATCACATTTACTTGTTCGAGTGCGCAAGGTCAATTTGCAATTCATACAAGTCCGCAAACATCTCAATCAACTACATCAGATTCAAGTAAAAATCCATCTACACTTTTCAATTTAGTTTTTGGAACAAACCCCATAAAACAATATGATTTACAATCAACAACAGTAACAAATCAATTGTCTGCTGATCCTATGCAGCCACCAATACAAAATTTTCCTACACAAAATCCTTCTTTTCGGCCACAACAAACTGTAATTGATAAAAATTCAATATCTAACTCTGTACCATCTTTCAATGATGTACAGCACCCGGTTCAAAAACCAATTAATAATAATGATTTTATACCAGTACAAGATATAAATATTTCAAATATGTGGAATGATGATTTTGATTGGAAACTTATAAAGGTAAGTAATATAATATGGTAATTTATATACAAATATCTCATTTTTATATTAAATACAAATTGTGCAATATTAAATACAAATTGTGCTCTTCTGTTTCTGTTCTGTAGAATATTTTACAATTGAATTATAATGAAAGACTCCATTATTATATTCATAGTATAGTTAATAATATTAAAGACATAATATAGATTATTTATCTATTTAAAAAAGATTATTAAAAAAAAAAAATAATTAAAAAAAAGTAAATGTAGTGTGTTTTTAAAAAAATTTCATTGATAAATTGACACTATATGTATTGAAAATCTGTTATACTGTCTAATTTTTTTCTTAATTATTTAGGTTATGATTTAACAATTAATATTTTTTTTATGTTGTATGATTTAAAATTTTCTAGATTAAGTTAAATTGAACAATACTAACATAATATAATATTAATTATTATATACATAATTTACATATTACATTGTACATATATATATGTATTTGTTATACATTAATTATAATTCTACAATTATAATCATTTTTGTACCTTAAAAAATAAAACAAAAAGCATCCGAATTATTGAAAATATTAATGTTATATTATATGTGAATTAAAAAAAAAAATGTCATTGGCATTGATATAAAATCAAAATCAATGGTTTTTAAATTGTTCTCGATATTTTTTCTTCTTCTATAATTAAAAGAATTCCGGTTTTTGTTTTTATTATACGTATAATATATATTTGTACACATATTGGGTATTTTTTTTTTTTATATTTATCTGTTATATGATGGTTATACATTTTGCGATTTAAAAGAGAATTTAATTAATAACTATATATTAAAATAGATTTAAAAATAAAAAAAAAAAAAAAAAAAAGAGTCAATTTGAGTTGAAACTTTGCGATTATTTAAATGAAAAAAGATTTTAACTGTACAAGTATCGTATATGTATTTGTATGAACGTCATTTAATTTTGGAAATTCCAATTTTAAATATTTAAACATTTTTGTGTTATTTTTTTTTTATGGTATTTTTAATACTGATTATTTTATATTGTTTTTATAATTTAAAATTTATTAAATATTTTTAATTTTAAATAGTTTTTATATGACAATTGTTTCTACTGGTTTTCGATTTTGACCTTCAATAAATAAAAAAAAAAAATATGTATTTATTTTAAATACTTAAAGATACTTTAAATATTTTAGTTTTGCAATTGATTCTTCAAGGAAATATTAGATATAGTAAAGACTAACTACTTAGAATATGTAATGTTTTTTTACTGTTTCGTTTTTCAGTATGCATTTCAATTATACTAAAATTAATTTCGTTTTAGTCAATAAAAGGGTCTCGGGTTCAAACACATCATATCTAATAAAAAAAATAAAATATAGTAATAATTTATATCACGATATAAAATAAATGTGCCAGGAATGAAAAGTACAATCCGATCGCTTATCACATTGTATGTGGATGATTGAATATAAATAAATAAATAAAAAAAAAAAATAGAACAAGCGAACATCTCATTTAATAATAACATGATTCACAGTTCAAGAAATCTTAAACAAATTTGTAAAATTACTTATAGGTAAATAACAATTTTTCACAATATTTATTTATATTCTCTTTAGATAATAAATAAAAATTAATCAATTTAATATTAGCCCAGATGTTGAACCGGTTACTGCTATGTGTAGACACTTTTGAAATATTCACATGTAAGTCTGCTGCGGTATTTAGATTTTAATATTTTCATTTAAGAAAATTACTTTTCACATAGATAGGTGGAGGCAAAATAGAGCGTTAATTGCTAAGATATAGCTAAATAAGGATTTTTTTCTTGTTGAAGCAAACACCAAAAATTATTTTCAGAAGCTTTTGCTTTTACCAAAATATCTGAGTTAAGGTTTATTAATATCGTTTTTAAATTTGATGAATCAATATAAAAAAGTAGCTATTTTTTAACATATTTCCTCAACATCCTCATCCGGCGATCGACCAAAACGCATCGAGAGATCGACTGTTTGGGCACCCTTATTCTAAACCAGTAATGGCAAAATTTATTTTGACTCGAGTCAAGAAACTTTTGAGACTTGGTGGTATAATTTTATTTTCAAATGAACAAAATTATTAATACAAAAAAGGCACAGAATTTAGAAAAACGTACTTGTCTAATAACATTATTTATATGTCCAGATAAATGTAGTGTAAATAACGCATTCAATTAAATGCGTTTTGTTGGATGTGTTCTATTATAAAAAAATAAAATATAAATGTTTTGTTGGATGTGGTCTATTATAGAAAATAAAATATCATAAATTATCATAAGCAGGCTAAATAATATTTTGTTTATTTGTTATGAATTGAAATTAATTTAAATATTTATGAATTAGTTCATTTCAGTTTTTAAAACTTAAAGAATATTTTCTGAAATATTAAAACATTTTGTTATTAAAAATTAAAACTATGCTTCAAAGGATTATTTAGTTTGTTGTGTTCAATCATTTTTTTACTTTCAGCGAAAATCTGAATAAATCTGAAGGCCCAATGTATTTTTAGCTTTGCTTGCTTTGTTTTGAAACCCAGCAAAGTGATTAAAGTAATTCAAATCCGAGTGTACGTTTTTAGGTGGGAAATCAATGTACGAATTCTACGCTTTAACTAGTTACACGCTTTAGACAGTACAGTTGAATATTAAGAATTGTATTAGAGCTAATTGTTAAAGTGTGAAACACATGAAAAGCACAAAGTTGGTTAACTTTCCACTGTTGCAAAAAAAAGTACAATGTAATTTATTGCAACTGTCAAAGCGTGTAAAGAAAACGAAAAAAAGTATACATAGTGCTTTCACCTTAAAATAACTAAGCTTTTCAAACAACTTTGGCACTTATTAGCTCCTAATACATTTTTGACTCTCATCAAAACAATAAATTTTTTATTCGACTAATTAGGTATTCGAATTTCTCTAATTTTCTTTAATATAGGCAATTACTTATTTTTACCAAATACCTATAGCTTTGTGAATGGTTTTCAAATAAACAGTTTAATCAGAAATTTAATTAAAATAATTAAATTAAAATTTAAAATTTTTTACAAATATGTAATAATACATTTTCTTTTTATTAACTACATTATTTGGTAAAGTACAAATTATACATTATTCGGAAATTGCAAAATCCAATATGAATGTAAATAAAAATAACATTTAAATTAAGTACTATAATTAACTCCGTCATTTTGTGACGCGCTAACAGCTAATTAAATATAGTTAAATACATGAAAATAGTATCAAATGTATAAATATTTAGCTTTACGCGAAAAAGGCTTCCAATATTAATTGAATAACATTGAATTTTATTTTTGATGTTGCAGTTCTTAAAATGTCCTACAAGTGAGTAATTGTAAATTT
Organism: Dolichopus griseipennis; assembly: GCA_963082915.1. Classification (NCBI taxonomy): domain Eukaryota; kingdom Metazoa; phylum Arthropoda; class Insecta; order Diptera; family Dolichopodidae; genus Dolichopus; species Dolichopus griseipennis. The sequence goes on from OY720443.1 coordinate 63,820,610, forward strand.
ATTTATGTTGTTAGTTTTTATATATATTTATTTCAAATTTGAATAAGTATGGTCACATATAAATGATCTGCCGAAAATTATGACCAAATTTTGATGTAAAAAATCTTCGGCTTGGTTATATTATCGATAATCTTCATTCAATAAATCATTTAAAATATTTTATTAATGATTTTTCAGTGAAACTCACTTTCAAACTGCTGTTGGTTTGAAATGTTATTTTTTACTATATACTGAACGTCTTGAAGTTTACCTCCATTTCATTTTAATTTTTTATAGTTTACTTTGTTTATATTATGGGTATATATAAACCATTAATAACCAACATTACCTACATATGTTATTATTCATTCAATTATATTTTTTTTTAAGTCTTTATATTCTAACGTTTTTTAATTAGTTAGAGATAACTTAATTTATATTAGATAAAAATTTATTTTATTTTAGAGATAATTAAAGTTAATCTTAAATCTTGAATTAATTTAAATTAAAACGAGTAAAACTACTATATAGTTGCCTGTGTCAACCCTGAGACACCCGTACGAATACGTGATAATATTTAAAGTTCATTGAAAAATTACTCTGCCTTTAAAATTATTTTCTAAACTATGTATTAATTTTTTGTTTAGTTAATAATTTTATTAGTTGTTCAGTTACAAATCAGATTTATCTTATTGTATAACTCAAGCAATAATATAAGTATACTTTTCCATATCTACCATGTCTATGACAGTGTGCTTACAAACGTAAACGTAATACTATACTATACCCGTCAGCGAAGAGCGTGAACTATTGTTTGGATATAAATAAAATTTTATATATATATAAAATATATTACCGCCCATTTAATTTTCTAATAAACTCCCAAAAAATTAATGAATAATGAGTTAATAATAATTATTAATTATTACATATGTAATAAAATAATATAATATTATGTAAATAATTCAAAATAAATAATAAAATTATAAAGAAAAAAACAAAAATTAAATAAATTATTTATTAAATATTCTTTAGTTCTTACTATATAATACATAATATATATAATATTTATATAAACAGACATTTATTTTTTATAGATATTTGTATTTCGTGGTGACCGGTTAATTATGTATTTTCGTTTTTCAAATTAAATTAATATGGTAATGAGAGTAGAGATAATTTTTTTTTGTTTTTTTATTAATTATTCATAGATGAACAAATCGAGTTACTGTTTATGATGAGTTTTTAAAATAAAGCTTATTTTTTTTTGTATTTCTTCAAAAGCTTTTATATGTACACAAATTTAATATTGATTATTAACATTTTTTGAATTTATTTGGTATTTTCCGTTTTTCTAATTTTGTGGTCACATAAATAATTGCAAAAATAATTATTAATAATTTTAAGTTATCTCATTATTACTCATTTCATTGAAATAAATTTGTTTTGGAATTAAATTTATTAAAAATATTAGATACCTATAATGATATTAAATTTGTATGAAATTAAATTAAACATATTTATTTATATTAATATAAAAAGGCCCTTACCTCATACAATGCGATAAGGAAGTAAAGCATGTTTTTCCTTTCCAGGCGTGGCAGATTATACAATTTACTAATTTTATAAGTAATATTATTTATTTTGTTTATATCATATATTTTATATTTTACTATATTATATGAAGATTTGTAAAGAAAAATATTTTTTTTTTCAATTAAAAATGCATGACGCGTACGAACCCGCACCCCGTTTCTGAATGAGCCAAATGTTTACCTACTACACCATGGAGACCCCCCCCCAGAAATTAACCTTTACATAACATTAATAAATTACTACAAAAATGGTTAAAATGTTTTAAGAGAATTATCAAATTTCGACTTTTTAGGTTAGGTCCATCTAATGTTTATCAGTGTAATAACTATTTAACTTCACTTACTTCGTTATAGTTTGATATATATATTATAAATTTTATGTGAGTTATTATTACACGCTAAATTTTTATCGATAAATGATAATTTATTACAATTAATTTATTCAATTATAATTTTTTTTTTTTGTTACAATTCTGAGTTAGATTGCCCCCTTTTTGTTCAACTATTAATTAATTTATTTTTTTTTACTTTGTTTATTATAGAAATATTAAAGGGATCACCATTTAAACATATTTTCTCTATTACTTTCTGCAACACACTTCTTTTGATTTTTAAGATGAATACCTTACATTACCTGATCACTAATCAGCTAATCCAGATGAATCTAAAACAGTTAAATTTTAAAAAGGTTAATATGGTTAAAATTTACTTATTCTGTAATCTACAAAAAGTAATTTTTTGATAGAATAGTATTCTATTAGCTCAATTTTTTATTTAAAGCCCCAAGGAAACAACTGGGAAAATAATTTAACAACAATATTTTTTTCTTAGGCATATCAACTGTCATCATCTTTATTTATTTTAATTTTATAAACCTTTAATAAAAAATCCATACTTTTTATAAATCTTTCTTCTGCTTACCCTAAGTCTATTGCACTTGCACAAAATAAATTTGTATTTTTGCATCAGTTTTTAAATTTATGCCAAATAATTTGTCAATATTATGCCAAAATAATTTGTTACTTATTTAGAAACTACTAAAACTTTGGAGTTGTTTTTTTTTTATATTTTTACAGGAAGCAGTAATGTACTTACCCTCAACATGTCCGTAGCCCCTCACATTATAAATTTACTATAAAAAAATCTAAAACAAACTATTATATATTTTTAAAAACAAAAAACTTAAGATGGAAACTTTATTTTTTCAAAACTACCTTAAATAAATGATTCGATGATTATTGCCCACACGAAAAATGCCCACAAAAAATTGAATTAAATATAAAAATTAAATTAAAATAAATAGAGAAAAAATCAAAAATTATATTCTATCTAGGAGATAATCTATTAGTGATTTAAAATAAAATATTAAATATTCTGGAAAAAGCGGCAATTCTGTTTTATAATAATTTTTCTGTAGGCAATTTTCGTGTGGGCATTTTTCGTGTGGGCAATAATCCGATCACGAAATAAATATGTAACAATAAATTAAATTTTTATTTTGAAACCTTAATATAATTAGAATTTATTAATAATATTATATATTAATGATTTATTTTTTCTAGCACGTTCTACTAACAAGCCCGAAAAATGTTATAATATCACCGTTTTCAGTTAAGTTTGCTTTAAGTTTATTAGCTGAAGGAGCAGTTACTAACTCAACATCACAAAATGAAATTTTTACTGCCTTGGGGATTGACCAGAAAAGTATAAATAATGATTTGGTTTTAAATATAGAAAAAATGTGGAAAAGTACGTTAGATTCGTTAACTGTAAGTAATAACAAGTTCTACCATTCCATAAATAAATATATAGAATAGCAGTATAATTTATTTTTGTGTTTCAAATATTTTTATTTGATTTTATTTATATTTTAAAACAAATTAATGTTTTTTGAGTGAAAATCGAATACATATAATTTAATTTTATGAACTTGAAAAAAAAAAAAACATTTATAGCCCTATATCCTATAATAAAGGTTAAAATCCACTATTAAAAAGATTATAGTTTAGTCGATATGTTAATGCAAGTAATGTAAAAAAAAAAATAATTTTACTGATTTTCTTTCGCATTGTAATACTTTATTGTAGTAAGGCATTTAAAGTGTCGTAATATAACTTGTATGATTTGTTTTTTTTTAGGAAAAGAGCGATTTTTACGACCTTTCATTTGCATCAAGAATATTTATTGATGAGAAAGTAAAAAACATTGATGAAAAAACTCAATCTAAACTGAAAAACTTCTATCATACTTTAATGGAAACTGTTTCTTTTAAAAATAGTCGCAATACTTCAAATTTAATTAATGAATGGAGGTAAATTTTTAAATTTTAAATAAATCTAATTGAAATATTAAATCAAATTTTAGTTCTAATTCAACTCGAGGGCATATTAAAAATATAATAACTGAAGAACAAATAAAAAATTCTGTGATGTTATTATTAAATGCTATTTACTTTAAGGGTAAATGGAAAAACGCTTTTGATCCAAATGAATCATATTTTGCGGATTTTTACGCTGACGCAATAAATCGTGTAAATGTACAATATGTAACAAAACGTTATTTTTATAATTTTATGGATTCACATAGTTTAGATGCAAAAATTCTTCAAATACCTTATGAGGTAAGAATTTAAATTTCATGTTAAATGTTAAATTATTATTTTTTAATTAATATTTAAAGGGTAACCGATTTCATTTAACTTTATTATTACCAAAAGCTAAGGTTGGACTTCAAGAACTTATACATAATTTAAACCCAGATATGTATAAAAAGTTGGAATGGGCTGCTGATGAAGAAACTGAAGTTAAACTAACAATGCCAAAATTAAGCTTCGAATTTGAAACATCTTTAAAAGATGTTTTGCAAAATGTAAAAATTAAAATAACAAAATATTTAAAGAAAACGGAAAAGAAATACTTTTTTTTTTATAGCTTGGCGTTAAAAAAATATTTAGTGATGATGCGCTATTAACAGGATTTGGCCAAGGAGCAGATTCGCGTCTTAAGGTATAGTTTTTTTTTCATACTTTTAATCGTTATATTTTCATTCATACGAAAATAAGTAATTTTAAATTAAATTTGTAGGTTAGTGATATATATCAAAAGTCTGGTCTGCAAATTGATGAAAGTGGTTCAACAGCATTCTCTGAAACAGGTATTAAATTATATTCGTATTAAATATAAATAAAATATTAATATTTAATTTTAGTTTCAGTTATTGAAAATAAATTCGGAGGTGAAATTGAAGATTTTAATGCAAATCGTCCATTTATATTTTTTATTCAGGATAAAAAAGAAAAGAAAATTTTGTTTGCTGGTAAAATAGTTAACCCATTACAAAATTAAATTAGGAAAAAAACCTTTTTAATTTGTAAAGTTTTAATACTATTTGACTGAAATAAATAAAAGATAAAATTATAATAATAAATTATAATATATTTTAATGCTTTTTTTTATTTCTCTCATTACATTCACCTACATAAATTTTTTCTTTTGAATTTGAATTTTTTTTTAAAAAAAATTAATGCTATATTGTAATTCTTGATAATTGAAAGAGTTCGGAATAGTTTCAAGTTGCTCTTCTCAAACTTTACATCACTTTAAAATTTGAGTATGAATTAAGAAATCCACAAAAAAAAATTCAATTAGTGAAATATGGAACATGAACATAGATAAGGAACAAGTAAAAAACTGTTATTTCAAACAATTATTATAATAGACAAGAAAAATTAACATTTTATTTATTTTGAACTTTTTTTTGGACTGAATTTAAGAAATATTTATACCAAAAAATCTTGTAAATATTCAATGAAAAAGTTTTGGCACTTTTTTTTGACAGACTCTATAGAATTTTTTTAAATATTATATTAATCTTAACGATAAAATTTCACAAAACAGAATTGCGTCACATATTTAAAGGATTATGTAGTGGACTAGTTAGAGGGTTCAATTTTATTTAATATATTTGACCCTTTTCTTATATCTTGTTGTGAAATAACCAATTAAAAACCATTTTGAAGATCAACGTCTGTTTGTGACGAAAATAACTGTATTAGTTTTTTTTTTGAGCCGATTTGTGACGAAAATAATATTAGTTGACGAGGCAATTAATGTATCTAAAAAAATTTCTGAAATTAAAAATTAATTTTTTTTTTTTAATTTTATTTTCTTTGAATTTTTAACACATGATTTTTTAATTTATTTCATTGTAATTAATTGAAATAAATTTTTAAATTACCATTTATTTTATTTTATTTTAAACTGAATTTTACAATAAGATATTTTAATTTTCATATTTATTTTATTGATTTGTATTTTTTTAAACTAAGTTTAAAATTTTCTACTATTTTTAAATATAATTTCATTTGTGCTAATAATTCAAAAATTTAAATATACAAAAATATTTTAATAGTAAAAAATATTTACTTATTTATCAATGTTTTTTTTTTTATTTATATCATAAAAAGTAATTAAGATTTAACAACTCAATAGTACCTTAATATATTATTTTAAAAATTTAGATTATTTTATAAATTAAAAGAATGCTACAATACAATAACACAAATACATAATATAAAAGAAAACACTTAAATGATCTAAATTTTTTAAGATACATATTTTCAAAATGTCCTTTAATAACAAAAATGAAAAAGAAGAAATATAAAAAAAATAAAAATTTACCAATTGAAAGTTATTGATACATAAAGAAGGGATCTTTTAAAAATTAACCAAACGCAGATATTAATTAAATTAAAAATTTAATTAACAACCAATAAGTTTAGTTAATGTCAACTATCTAGCTAAGGTTAATTTTTAAGTGTCCTTATGATTATTAAAAAAATTATTAACTAAATCAAATTTCATGCCATCATTCTCATATTAATCGCTATTTTAATTATTGTTTTTACATTAAACATGAACTTTTTCAGTTATTTTTATACATTGAACATGAACTTTTTAAGTTTTTTTAAGACATTGAACATGAACTTTTTTAATACATTAAACATAAAATATTAATTTTACTTGATAATTCTTGTAATTCATCCTTTTCAAGAGAGTCAATATTACTGGTACCATTTTTTTCTTAAAAAAGTGGAAGGTTTTTCTAACCACATGTTTGTTTATTTAGTGTTACTTTTTTTTTAATAGCTGTTAAGAAATAAAATTTAAAATTTTTCATTTTAATTTTTTTTAAATAGTTTTTAAACCACCATGTTGAAATCCAATGATAGAATTATAAAATTTTCAAAATTTTTGAACTGACAGAAATAATATTAAAAAATAATTGTACAATAAGCTAAAAAACTATAATGAAGCGATTAACCTTCACTAACATCTATTTATTTCTGTTCATTATGGTTAAATTTTATAAATATATTTAATCAATGCTCTTCTAACTTTAGTAAAGGTTCTGCTGATTCAATATACATAGTTGAGACAACAGCAATTTGTAAATACAAAACTTAAAATAATAACATGATTCCTGTAATAACTATTTAAATTTTATTTTAGTTTTTAACAACTTTAAAACAATTCAATAACAATTAACCTAAATATTTATTTTACTGAAATTTAAACCAAAATCTAATATTTATTTTAGTAGTCAAATGAAATATAATTAAGAGAAAAACGAAATTTATTGGTGGTATTTATGAAAATTGAATGCAGTATTGCGCACCTTTTTAGATTAGAATACTAGGGTGAATAATTCTAATTTCTTCATTTAAAAAAAATATTTTAAAAACTATTATTGAAAACTTAAAAATAATCGTTAATTATCTACTTTTTTCGAAACTGCAATGACTAGAACTCAATTGTTAAAAAAAAATAAGTTTAATACTTATGTTACTCTTAATTTACAGTTATTTTATATAAAACATAATATATTATGTGGATTATTTTATTTTAATTTAAAATAAAAGTGAAATTTTCATTATACTATAATTTAATAAAGTTTTTCTGGTTTTCTAATAAAAAGTTAAATATACAATTTTTATACAGCAAGTATAAATATGAAAAGTTATTAAATTTATCGTCATTTTATTAGCAACTTTTTCAAGCCAAAATTTATATTTTGAAAATTCTTTCATAAAGACAAAATGATAAAATTATAGAATATTAAATTTAATTTTTTTTTTATATTCAAGAATTAATTTTGATAAATTATAATAAATTAAAATACATTTCCTAATAATAAATTTTCAAATTATTTTGCTTTTCGGAGAAATACACAAAAAAATAATCCTATATAATTCAAGTAAACTTAATGCTTAAGATTTTAACTATTTTTGTTAGATGATTGTATAATATGAAATATTCTTTGCACCAGAAAAAAAACGTATTTTTATTACTCGATCATCATTTATTTATTCATCATATTTTTAAAATGAGTTTTTCTACTTTTATTAAAAAAATGTAGTAAAATAAAATTCAACTAAATATTATTGGTAAGATGAAGCAACTGCATTTTAAATCTGAATAATTTATAAAATTTTAAAAAATGTTTTTATTAACGATACGATATTACATTATGTATGAGAAAAACATGGTAACGTATTATTATTTTATTATGATCTAGTTTTCAGCTACAATAAAAATATATTAATATACATACTACATTTAGTAAAAAGTTTAATTATTTTTCAGCTTTTTTATTGTTAAATAATTGTTTATAAAAGTCTACGCTCTCTTAATTATAACTAATTATCATCTAATTAAAACTTTTTGTTTAATAAAGGTTTATAATTTTATGTACCTAGTTCCTGTGACTCAATATCTTTATGTATCATTTCTTCAATATCTGGTGGTACAAAAACAGTACTTACTAAATTATTTTTTGAGTATGTTTTTGTTGCTAATTGGTTTGAATTCGTTGTTTTGATTTTTGCTTCAATTTTTTTATTTAATTTATTAATATTACCTTTGTTTTCTTTTTTATTTTTGATTTTAATATCTATAAAAGTTTGTTCTTTATTTAACAATTTTGTATCATCTCCATTGGTAATAGAAGCATTTGAAGTACTATTTTCTGCAGGATTTATGGAATTTAATTTTTTTTGACGACGGCGTCGTTTTTTTGCAGTTACAACAAAATCAATTATTGTTGTAGTTGTTGGTGCATTTGAAGCCGTTTCGTCACAATCTAAAGCAAAATCTTTGCTATAAGAAAATTCATCTTGAATTAAAGATTTACAACTTTTTCGTCTTTTTGCAATAGGACTCCGTAAGTCTAAGGAGCTTGAAACTTCTGATTCTTGGGTTGATGTCACTTCATTTTCTTTTATTTTAAATATAGACTCCAATTCATTATCTATATGTTTACCTTTTAATGATGAATCACTTTTTGGAGAACTTTTATATACAATAGGAGATAACTTATTATCATTTGCAAAAGAAATACAATCACAAGTATTTATTTCGTTTGAATTTTGAACATTTGAATCAGATAAATCGGGTGAAGCAGCTATCTCAACAACAGATATTTTTTCCGGAGTAGTTGACAAAGTTTTCCTATTAATGGTTTCATCTTCCCTTACATTATTTAAACTTTCAGTCATTTTTTCATGTATCAATAAAGAAGGACTCCTAATTCCGGTTGTAATAATTTCTGATTCAATTGCAACATTGTTAGATTCAGAATTATTTAACTGTAAAGAATTATTAAAATTAATATTATCTTTAATATTTTCATATAATTTAGGATCTAATTCAATTATTGAATTATTTTCCAAAATTTTGTTTTTAGTTTTAGACAACTTTTGTCGTTTTAATTTTACTTTGACTTGACGACAGCTAAACACTTTTTCATCATGTAATTTTATATTATCTTCGCAAATCAATGTTTCAGTTTGAAGATTTTCAACATTTCCTACAATATTTTCCAAGGTCTCATATGAAAAATTGACATTACTGTACATGCGATCGCAACTTGAAATAGTTTCCTTTTCAAATGTTTTATCAAAAATTCTTTTATTTTGGTTGATATTTTCAATGTTTCCTAGTTTAATAATATTTTGTTCATTCGTATTAGTATTTTTAACACTAAAATCATTTTCCTTTTGAATTAAATTATGTTTTTTCTTGACTGACTTTAATCGACGTGTAATATTATTATCTTTATTGCTGTCTGTTTTGTTGCATATTCTGATTTCTTTTTCATTATTCTTGGAATTGGTACTAGTCTCAAATACTGCATCTAATATTGAACATCTGTCCAAATTCTCTTTTACTGGCCCAGAACAAATATTATTTGTACATAAATTATCAAATGCATTTTTCTTATTGTCATCATTTGAATTTGATAAAATGATCAATTCTTTAATGGAGGATGTAGACGATAATTTTTTTCGTTTCTGTGGTAAGACTGAATTTAAAATTTCATTCTGTAATTTTTCTATTCGAACACAACAGTTTTTATGTGTTGATTTATTATCACTGTTATTTACGTTTTTATGTTTTTTACTGGTTGATTTTTTAACCAAAGTCTTCTTGGCTAGTTTTTCCATTTCTCTTTTTATCTTTCTTTGTTTTTTTCGTTCATCAATTTCTCTTCTACTTTCCCTTAATTTTAACAAATATAAATCAAAATCACTCATGGGTTTTTCGCAGTAAACGTTACTTCCAGGTGTCCAAGATATTGGTGATTGATTAAGATTTGACGAGTGGGAATAATCATAAAAATTTGGTTTGTATATAATAGATTGATAGTATGATGGAGCCATAAAGTTATGGATACCTGCAAGATTATCAGGTGAGTTCCGATTAATAACATATGGGGTACCTAAAAAAATATAGAATTTTATATTTGGTTATTTTATTTTTACTGTAACTTTATCTTTTTTGTTGAAATAATTAATTTATTATGGTGATAATGTTGGGTAGGTTTAAATGAACTTGAACAATTTTCTAAGCGGTTTTTTTTTATTATATTTAATTTAAATTATGCATTATTTAAGATGGTGTTTTTATTGCAAATCTTACTATTTGTATTGCATTACCAAAATAATAGATTTATATAAATATGTTTTAACCAAAAAAATTTCTGTGTTACAAATTAGTTATTCATCTAGTTAAGTTAAAAAACTGGTAGTTTTAAATAATATGCAATATACATTATAAAATAAATTTTTTTACGACGATTTGGTTAAAACATCAAAAATTAACCGCAATAGCTGCACAAAGGTCACCTGGGTAGCCTTACACTTAAACAACCAAAACTACATTCTTTTAAAACCAAACTTTAGGATTATACTTTTTATACAAATGTATATTTTGGTTTTAAAGAAAACGATTAGAAAAGGAAAATAGTGACTGAGTTTTCGGATTATAAAGGATAAAGGGAACGTTAAACTTAAATCAATGTTATTGTTATCCTTTTACTTTGATGTATATAAATGAGTTTCTTAATTTAGGAAACACATTAAACGGAAACGGTTCGGTAGAAAATCGCCAGGGGCGCCTTTTTTTTTGAGAAAGTGTTGAAAAAGCATGGATCGCCAATAAACTCGTATCTTTAACTATACTGAAAATATATATGATATGATCAGTTTTGATTTTGATCAAACTTGATCAAAATGTTTAAAAAGAAGACATCTTAGTATTTTTCAATATTTGAAAAATTTACGTCATCATCTATTTGTAAGGTAAGATGGATACTTAACGGTTTTGGAATATTGGAACAAAGGTATTAAGAAATATGAATGTTTTTACGCTATGTTTTTACACCAGTATAAAAATTAATTTTTAAGTTAAGTTTTATTATATTAATAAATGGATTGTTAGCAAGTGCATCAAATACAAATTTGGATATCCGTTTAATAGTATTAACATGGAGAAATACATAGCCTCGATTTGAACAAGGGGTTAAGATTTTGAATTTTCATATCAGGTTGGGCTATTAGAAAGCTCGTCTTTTCCCAACGTTAGTTGTGTTGTTTGGAAAAAGACGTTCTTTCTAATTTGAATCCAAACTATATTTATTATATTTATGAACGGCGTTGAAATCAAGAAGGATTACTGACGGTCAAAGGAATATTATGAAAAAACCACTGAAGGGTTTTTCATGTACATCTAGGATTGATGATTTAATAGTGGTTGAATTAAAATCTAGAGCATGAAATAACAAAGATTAACCTAGAGTAGATAATTTTGTAAATCCAATAAAATAAAAATAACAAATATAAGAATTATAAAAAAAAATTAATTAAAAAAGAATTAAAAAGCTAATTATAAGTTATTTTAAAAATTTATATTACAAAAATTAAAAAAATATCTTTGAAACATGCAAAACAACCACGAATTAGATGTTATACAACGCTCAACTGTTTCCAGGGATTTGATTTTTTGTCTTGTTTATATACGACTAGAAAGCATTGAATAAAAGAATATCTTAGACAATAGTATGAATTTACTGTAATCGAAACAAGTTAAGTGTGCATATAGAAATAAAAATATTTAAATTAAATATCGAAAAATAATAATTAATAATATAAAATATTGAATTGTTAATTAGTTTGAATGAATTTTATAAATAAAAATATTAATCTTTTAACAATTGGAGATGCGACTATATAAACCAGAAGGGAACCAAAAGAGAAATTAAATATATACACATAAGGTTTATGAATATTTTTCACTCATCGGAAAAACTAAATTAACGAACAAATTGCAAATTAAAAAAAATATGAAATATTCTATTTTTAATTCTATAATCAACATGTATTGTCCGAATCATTTGTTTAATTTAAACAGATAATGCGAAAGACAGAGGATCCCATAGCGAGAAATAGCTTGTGTTTCCAATTCTTGGTTTATAATTACTTAACTCTATTGATTTTAATCATAAATCTAATTTAAGTTTACCTTAATTACTTGCATCATCCCAAATTTAAAAAACATTTTCATATTATTATAAATGTTATTTAAATTGATTAGTTTTTTCTTTGCATTGATTAAAGATTATAAAATTTCAAATTTATATTTCAATAGTTTTAATTTAAGATCAAACCGAAATTAAAAAAAGCTTAGTATAAAAATTGTATTAATTGTATGTACCGTCTAATTTCTTAAATTTTAAAACGAAAACAAAACCCAAGACACTCAAAATATTAAAAAAGAAAACAAAAAGAAATAAATAATTATATGAAATTTAAAAAATATTTTAAACCAATATTCAGTCTTAATTAAATATCACTTGAAGATTTATATCTAGTGATATTAAAAGGGTTGTGAAAGGACAACAGCTTTGCTAACATTGTTTTTGATGTTCTTTAACTAAAATATTTTATAATTTTTTTTTTTTTTGTATGTTCCATTTAATTCTAAACAACTGGTTGATTGATGTAGTGTTGATTGTTGAAATAAATTATTGTTGATTGATGAAATACATTATTGTTAATTGCAGAAAGTTGATTGATGTAAAATGTTGATTGATGAAAATTCACACAATTTAAAGAAAATATAATATTATTAAAAAAATAATTAATTATATTTTAAATAATGCGTTTTATAAAAGTAACCATTAACCAATTATTAAAACTTACTTTAATATAGTTTAAATTAAAAAGATATATAATAAAATTGAAATTTGTTTTAGAAGAACATTTATAATACAATATTTTTAACAAATAAATTTAACAAATGTATTTATAAATAATAATATATACTTTGTTAGTGGAGGTGTTCAAACTATTCCACTGCAAAAAAAAAAATCAAATATTCTATTTTATAGCTTTTACTATACAAAAATTATAAACAATTAAATCTTAGTCATTTACGTTATGTTATATACTGTCACATAATGAAAAAAAAGTAATGTACATATTAGAGCTCTGCATGAATATATTCAAAATCAAATCAAGTTATAGAAGAGTCTATGATATGCACATCTTAAATTTTATACACAGTTGCAGTGAATCAAAACCTACATTAATTTTCTCAGAAGGCCTGGACAAAGAAAATATTTTTGACGCAAAAAAGATGATACTTTAATTTACCCTTTTTTTGAACTTTTTGTCCAGGCCTTCTGAATTAGTGTAGGTTAATAGTGAATATAAAAAAATAGTGCTCTTGGCTTAGTATTTTATAGTGCACTCCTTTTTAAATGCATTCATGCACAGCTCTTGCACACATATTCTTCTATTTATATTTTTAATTTAAACTTTTATAGAAAAGTTTCACTTAAAAATGGTTACTAAACAAATAAAAAATTTTTTATTTTATTATTTCCTTTTGCGACTACTAGAACGACAATTATTTTTAGATTTTTTTTGAGCGTCATGAGCTTTATTTTTTGCTATTCTACTTGATCCACGTAAAATGCGTTCTTTCGCACATGTTTTACTTTTTCTTTTTCGGCTACTTTTAACATTATTTAATTGTTCTATGCTACTATTAGACGAATTTTTCAAAAATGTTTGATTAATTATAAGATCTTGTTGACAAAGATGTGATTTATTATATTTAGTACAACAACCACATAATGTGGTTTGTTTAAACGTAGGTTCAGAACTTACTGTTTGTTTTTTAGGTGAAGATAAGCTATTCATAAATGCAAGAAAAGCCTGTGGTTTACCAGATGGTTTTGTACTTGTTTTTAGTGTTTGTGTTGAAAATGATGATGTAGGAGTTGATGACAGATTTGTATCACTACGTTGAAGATGTTGAAAATTTTGTTTTTCATTTACAATTTGTCTTAAATGTTGTTGAGTGATGCCAAATTGTTGTTTATGTTGGTTGTCCTTACAAGATTGGTTTTGCTGCAAACATTGTTGTTTATGCAAGCTGCTATTAATATCACTCAAAATATGTTGTTTAGCTAGTCTATTATATTGACTGTTATAAAGATAATTATTTAAATGCTGGAGATTTAGATTGTAATTACTCATATCGACATCTAATGAAGATTTATGATTTAATATATTATCATCATCATTGCAAAAAGTATTATATGCATTTTTGGGTTCAGCTTGTAATTCATTGTATTGACAATTGTTTCTATTTGCTTGAAAATCATTTGAATGACAGTGGTTATTCGATGTAGATAATATTGAATTAGAGTGGCAAGCTATAGATTGAGATTTTTCTTGTGGATGCTGCAAGTTATAAGTTGCTGAATATGGTGAAGTTGAATGGTTGTTATGACGATGAAATGTATGAGTGTATTGAAACGAGTTAGGTAAGACGTTAAGAGTTTGCACGGGTATTGTTTCTTTATATAAATTTACGTTAAAGTTACTCATGTCAGAAGCGTTGCTGGAATATATATTACCAGGTGTTACCTTAATGTTCGTAGGAACTTCTGTTGTAGTAGGTATCGATGTATTATTTGCATTACCTGATATAGTTGGTATTATATTGAATGTTTGAATATTTGTTTGATTTTTGTTATTGCTAACTACTGTTTGGGTTTGACCCGGTAGAAAATTATAAGTTCTTAGGGTATTTGGTCTGTTACTATTTTCAACTATAGTGGCATGATGCGATGGTAGTATATTAATAGTTTGTAAATTGACAGGATGTCCATTTAAATCCTTGAATTGACTAGCATTATTTGTTTTGAATTGAAATGAATTAGGCTGAATTATTGATTGCGGTTGGGTAGAAGTATTTCTAATTATATGTTGATGTTGTTGCTGCTGCTGATTACCATGATGGGTTAGACAAATCATATTCTCAAAATTTGCAATACTTAACATTGGTGTTGAAGGATATGAAATACCATCAAAACCCGAATTTATTTTGGGTTGCTGTTGTTGTGTCGCTTTGTCATTTACTTCTTCTAAAGTGGCTTTTATTCGTTGAAAATCTAAAAAATGTAAATCTTCGTCCTTAATTGATAAATTATCACTAAAGGTGGATAATTTACGGCGCTTTTTCAAAGGAAGAGATGTTTGTCCTTCAACTTTTTGTTTACAACAGAGTGAGTTTAAATTATCAGTAATATCTTTATACGATGAATCATCGTATGTACTATTAATTAATAATTGTTCTAGTTCGTCCATATCATCCGGATAATCAGCTTCCTGTATAATAGGCAATAAATTTTTTTCTACATCTTCAGCGTTTGTCAAATTTGACTCATCATCCTCGTCTTCACTAAACTCGGTGTGATTAAATGTTATATTTTTTTCATTTGAAAAATTTTGAGAAAAAATTGCAATTGAACCGCTTAATTTGTCATTTATATTACTTTCACTTTCACCACTTTTCTCAATATGTTTATTTGCCCTTTCTTTAGCAACAATTTTAGACGCAGTTTTAAAATTAATATTGTTTGAATTTAAGTTGTTATCACTTTCACAACCCAATGTTATGGTATCAGTTGAGTCAGGGTCTAAATTAAAATTATTGAATTCGACTGAAGTAGAATTTTTGAAAAAATTTTCTGATACAACATCATTATTTAAGCTTTTAATTTTCTGAGCAATTTGCTTAGAACCAATTATAATTAAATCTTTATCCATACCTGAAACACAACCACCTCCACGAGATTTGACTCCTGTTGCTGCTAATATTGAACTTGCAGTTGGTCGAGAATCAGTCAAGGGGTTTGATGTGGTTACCATACTGGCTGCGGGTGAGATTGATCGATTATCCATAATTGGAGTTGATGAAACAATTTGTTCATTAACTGTTGAATATAGGTTTGGCTTTTGTGATATATTTTTTTGAGTAGTTGGTAGTACGGAATTATTTATTGATTGTTTAAGTAAAGAACTATTTTTTTGTGATTCATACAATTTAAAAGCCTCTGTACCAGCCGGAGGTATAAATGAAGTTTGTATTTTATCACTACTTAAAACGTCTTTGCGGATTCTTTTTTCGAAAACAACTTTTTTTGCAGGGTTTTTGGGATTTGCTATATGTTTTTCTGGCAATGGAGCAAAATTAACCTTTTTTTGTGAAAAAAAACGATGCACAATTTTCTACAAAAAAAAAAAATTTTTTTTTTGATTAATATTTTGAAATTAAAAATATTTGTTGGGTTTTTATTTTGATTAATATATTAATTTTAAAAAATTTAGATAATACCTCTGAATGGGATTTACGATTTTCGAAATGTTCTAAAGATTTACTTTTAGCTATTTCGTCACATGTATCGTCTAATAAACTATTTTCAAGTAAAGAATTCAAAGAAGTTATTTCTAAGTTATATGCTTCATCGTTTTCTAAAATTTCCTCTAGATCATTCGTAGAGTTAGCGGTTGTTTCACAATCCATATCTACACTTGCATCCGTTTCTTTAGATTTTTCCGCTTTTTTGTTAGAATATGTTTTTGCAGCATAATTTGCCACGAAACTCAAGTCTTCATCAAATATCGGAATAATTTTACAAGATTGTTCTTCATTGATTTTAGTTGTCGATGAGTTCTCTTGATTTTTATCTTTTAAATCTTCATTTTCATTATCAATCTTTTTATTTTTGTCTACTTGAAGAACGTTCGAACTTTGTTGTCTTTCTGATTCTAATATTTTTTCCTGATCAAGTATCGTTGGTGTTAGACGTTTTTCAGATATTTCAATCTCTTGTTCATTACCATTTTGTTGCGGTTTAAATAAGATTCTGTTGTTGTTTTCTTTAGTAACAGGTTGGTTCAAAGTTTCTTCATTTCTATTATTTTCTTGCAAATAAGTTTCTTTTCTAATTTCTTCATTTTCTAACTTTGAACTATCCTTTTTTTCAACACTTTCTATTTTATTTAAATTTTCATTTTGATTAGAATTTTTTTGTATTGATTCTTTTTCTTGAGAATTTGGTAAAACTTGTTCCTCAGAAAACGGTTCTTTTTCTGTAGTTGAGATATTTATATTAGAATTCTCAATATTTTCATTATCATTTTTCTGGGATAATCTTTTTGTTTCGTTCTCTTCTTCATTGTCTTCATCAACATCACTGTCATCTAAATTGATAATTTCAATAATAGAAACATTTTTGGATGGATTAAAGGGTTTTTTTTTTGCTTGTCGAGCTAACTTTATTAATTTGCTTAACCAAGGACAGTTTTTAGTTTCACTCTCTTCTTTTTTTTTGGTCAAATCTATCATTTCTACAACAAATGATTTTTCTAATAATTCAGGCTTAACTTCATTTATTTGTAATTTGTCAAGCTCTTTTTCTGGTATATCTAAATCTATTTCAATTATTTGCTGTTGAGGTTCCTCGCAAAGATTCTATAATACAATAAAGTTTAAGTTATAATTAAAAAAACAAATTGTGATCTTTTCAAAAACAAGTTTTTTTTTTAAAAGTCTCATATGAAATCCTAATCATTTTTAAATAGAATATAATGAAATTCTCAATTAACAGAGATATTTCAGAATTCTATATAAAAATCAGACCTTTTACTTATTAATCATTGACTACATTTAGTTAAAATTTTTTTTATTCATTCAATTTTTTATACTTACAATGACAACATCTTCATAAGAATCGTCCACAAGTAAAGCCTACATAAATATGTAATTAACAATGTGATAAATGAAAAAAAATGCATTTTAATACCTTAACTAATTCAATTCGATTAAAACCTTTTTCTAAGATAGTCTTAGTAATATTTACTTCATCAGGTTGATATTTAGGTAAAAATGGAGCATAGTGAACATTTGATCGCAATGAATCCCTTGGTGCTATTACTTGATTTGCATACTTTATGATATTAGATTTTTCAAAGATATCGGTTTCAATATACATCCACAAGTAAAATGCAACTATATACATGCAATATAATTTATCATTTATTTTTGTTTGAGAAGCATTTTTAAAGTGTTTTAAATATTTTCTGAAATCGTACAAAATATTTAATTAAAATTAACGTACTTTATAGTATGTACTTACTCAAAAATTTTTGTTAGAACTTCAGTTTGATCAAAAATTGTACAAATTTTTTTTGATTTTTTATTAGTTGTATAATAAAGGTATAAATATAAAAACACTTTTAATATGTGAGATTCATCCACGTTCTTCAAATAAAAAAATGAAATTTAAAATTTTTTTTTTTTTTTTAATTAATTCTTACTTTTAAATGAATATCATAATTAATGCATAATCGTTTTGCTATATCAATTTTCAGTTCATCAAAATTAGAGGCATATTTCAGTTCCAATATTGTTAACAGAGATAGTAACTCACAAATTTTTGGATTATACAAGTCAATCTAAAAAATATAGAATTTAATTCCATTTTCATGTTTTTTGTATTTCTTTTACCTCGGTAGTATTACTATACAAACTTTTAAATAGAAGCAGTATTCTACTCATTTTCTTAGCAACACATCTACAACGTTTAGGGTACCGCAATAAAAATGGTAAATTTTCTTTTAGAGTTCTAAAAATTAAAAAAAAAATAATTTATCACATCAATATTTTCCATTAGTAAAAAGATCATTACTTCAAATAGGTAAGGAAAACTCCTTTGAAATTTTCTTGCTGTATTTCAGATTTTATCAGTAAACGTAAGTTTTTATTAATAGAATCATGCCATTTCAGATATGGAATTTTATTTCCGTTCTCCAAAGTTTTTTCAAAATCAAAATCTTCCTCTGTTACCGAATCTTCTGAAATATCATTTTCTAATGTGTTCACATCTGGTTTAATATCTTCTTCAACTAAATCGTTTTCATAATCTGTAGATGCGACCAACATCCTACAAATTTTGTTTTCAAATTTTATTACCACTCTAAATATAAATAATTTAAAAAAGCAAACTATTATAGTGTATTGAAATTTTTTACGTATGATTATTTTTTTTATTTATTAAATACAATATTTAACTTAATGTAACAATTCAATTGTAATTTTGCCTATTTTAATTCATTATGCAAAATTAGAGTTATGTATCTGCTTTTATATTATATTAATATATATATATATAATATATATATTATATATACGCATAAGTGAATTTTATTTTAAACTAAAATTGTAATATCTAATGTCTACTTTTCAAAATTGCTTAAATATTATATTCAAATTGATTCTGAAACTAAAGTTTTGTTATTTAAAAATATTTTATTTTAATTTTTAATTTTATATCATTTTAGTTCTTCGTATACCTTGTAGATTTTCTGGAAAAATTAAAAACTTAGAATTCTAATATTTGAAAGTTCTAGTGATTATTATAAACCAGTATTTAAATAAAGTTTAAATCAAACTTATTTGTAACTAAACAATTTTATATATTGAAGTTTTATTTGTTTTTATTTAGAAAATAAAATTTTGCGTTAACTTCCATCGTACACAATTATATTTTTTCAATTCAATATGGAGACTCGAATCGAATCGAACTTTTAACTATATCGAAAGAAATTAGTTTTAAGGGTTGAACATAATTTTAATAAAAACTGTTATATAAAATTTATTATGGACATTAAATTTAGCATGTAGTATAAATTTTGGAAAAAGTATATTTTGTAATCATTTCCGGAAATTCGAAGCAAAATAGAATTATTAGCGATTTAAAAAAATTTTTTTAATTAAATTTAAATAAAAATTAAAAAGTATAAATATGACATTCAATTTTTTGGTTTACATCTAAATGTCTCCAACAATGAAAATGTGATGATTTTAAATAAAAATAATTTAAATTAATTTCAATAACTATGTCAAATTATTATTTATTTATTTTTATTACAAAATAATTACTACTACAAAAAATAATGGAATTATGAAAGGTGAAATTGAGAAATTTGACAAATAAAATGTCAATTTAATTGTCACAAATTAACATTTTTGAATGAGGATTGAAGAGTACGCCGGGCGCGAAACAAAAAAAAAAAACAAACAAAAAAAAAAGGAATTTGTCACACCTGCGTTCAAAGTTTCTTAATTCTGTGACAGAACACTTTCAATTATTAAGTAAAAATTAGTTAATTTTAAAATTTAAGGGTCGATTTATAATATATATACAATTTAAAACTATAAAGTAATAAAATCGCCTTCTTTCTATTAATTTAGTTTTTGTGTTTTCTTTATAAATAGAACATTATTTGGCAAATTGTGAACTTCATTTTATAGTTCGACAATTTTAAAAATCAATATTTAAGTAATGGATAAGAGAAAATTGTCGTAAGTAGAAATTGTGATTATAAACTTTTTTTTTTACCATAATCGAAACATAATTGATTTATTTTAGAACTGCCGGCGATTCTTTATATGAAATTTTAAGCCTTCCAAAAACTGCTACTCAAGATGAAATAAAAAAAACTTATAGAAAATTAGCTCTTAAATATCACCCTGATAAAAACCCTGATAATTTGGAAGCTGCTGAAAAGGTATACATACAAAATATACTTTTATCCAATTAGTTTTTAAGAATATATGTATGTATGTATGAACAAAAAATCAAAATCAATGAAAATTTTAAATAAATTCAGTCTTAGTGAATATAGTACAAATTTTTGTTCTTATTTATTTGTACATTTTTTGTAGTTTGATAATGAATACAAATGTGTGATTTTATTTTAAAATTTTTTTTTTTAGTTTAAAGAAGTTAACAGAGCACACTCAATACTTAGCGATGTAACCAAAAGAAATATTTATGATAATTATGGTTCATTGGGTTTGTACATAGCTGAACAATTTGGAGAAGAAAATGTCAATGCATATTTCGTCGTGACGTCGCCTGCTGTTAAGGTAATAAAGTTTAAAGTATTATACTATCATATTTAATAAATTTAATCTAAAGTCTACGTGTCGGCTCATATAATTTAACTTCATAAAAGAGATGTATAAATATATCTATATATAAAGTTATTTTATGTATTTATATATCCATATACATATTAAAAAAAAATTGACTGACAACGTTATTATAAGTAATGTTTATTTTTTTGGGTCAAGTTCATTTTTTATAAAATGAGTCATTAAATCTAATCTTTCATTTAATCTATAATAAAACAAAAGCATAATTTTTGTTAATATGTAACCATTTTTAAACAAAAATAATTAAAAATAAAATTAAATTTCAAACTAAAATAATAATTATATAAAATTACAGGCTTTGTTCCTATGTTGCGCTGTTATAACAGGATGTTGCTGCTGCTGTTGTTGTTGCTGTTGTTGCAATTTCTGTTGTGGAAAGTATAAACCATCTCCAAATATGGAAAGTACACGCGATTACCAAACATTAAATGTAAGTGTTTTTTAGTTATCTATTATTTCTTTCTTAATAATTTTTATTTGGTAAGAAATATTAATTAAAAAAAAATCATTTTAAATTTAAAACAATATTAAGTTCCCATAGTATTGATTAAAATATTAAGATTCTTATACTTTTACTTTTTTATATCTTATCAAAAAAAAAAAATGTTTGAGATTTGTGCTGATAAAAATGGAAATATTTAAGTTGAAACAGAATTTAGGTCCTGTATAATTAGACAATTTCCTTTTTCAAAAAATTTAAAATATTAAATTATAAATAGTACATAAATTCTTTTATTGTTCAAAATATATGTACATATTTTAACAGTTTTTTTTTTATAAATTTTTAATCACAAAAAAATTGTTTAACTGATCCTTGATTTTAATTTTACCTTAATGTACGAGTGAACAGATTAAATGCTGAATTTAAAAAATGAAGTTTAAGTGAAAATAATGGAAATGCGTTAATTTTTTTTAGAGTCTAAAAGTATTTTAAAAAGTAATTGCTATGTTTTTATATTTAAATTGTGTCAGCTAATTATACATTTTTTTTCTATATATTATAGGTTTCATTCTTTCATTAAAATTTTAAATTTTTTGAAAACCCGTTAAATAGAATATCAGTTAAATTATGGCTTGACTTTTGTTAAAATTTGAAAATGGAAAAAACTGAAAAAAAAATTATGTACTACAATTTCTTTGCACTAATTTTTTCAAAAATCCAGTAATAATTAAAGCATGAAAAAATTAAAATTATACAGATGATAATATTGGGGCTTCAAACCAAGAAACAGTTGATTGTTACTAAAATTTTTAATGTATTTAACATATAACAAAAATCATTATGGATTTACATAGCCATTTCTACTCAAACTTGAATTTCATATTGCTTATATATATTAGATAAAAGTTTTTATTTTTTAAATTATCAATAATTAATCGCTGTTAATTAAATCTAAATTACTTTTTTAAAATTTTTGAAAAAATTAATAGTTTTTATTTAACAACTTATTATATAAAAATGGTGACTGCGTATTTATTTTATTTTACATATTTTACGAAAATCCTTTGTATTATCAAATATTGGCTTTATTTTTTTTTATAAGTTGATTAACTAATTTTGTTGCTATTTATTAACATAACAACAGAATAAATTAAACATTTAAGAATGGAATTTATTGGCTTTTTTATGCATAATTAACTTTTTAAAAATAAGTTTGGTTTGAAGTCTTAACACAAAAGTTGATTAAGAACCTTGTTTTAATCCTTAACATATTTTTACATATTCATTTTTTCAAACCTTATATGCACAAAATTTTTATAAAGAAATTATTAAATTTAAATTATGATTTTCTTGACGTCCTGATTACTATTTGGTAACATTACATGTTTAATAATTAACTTGAACAAAAGGACATGCACATATTAAAATAATAATTAATATTGGCTATTAATGAAATATTTTATTGTCTTATTGAGTAAAAATTTGCCTCACAAAATTTTACTTTTATTAATAATAAAAGCTAGAATTTAGTGTCGCTGAAAAAAATTTAATATAAAATATTTTGCTTTTAAATTGTTATTTGTTTTATTAAGATTAAATTTTTTAATTTAAAAAGAATTATATTTATTTAATTATTTTTTATTTCTAATTATTGACGAAATTGCATTTTAATTTCTTATTTTTTTGTGTTTTTTATAATTCATATATTTTATTTTTGATAAATCATCTCATATATTGTTCTCATAAATATTATTCGTTATTCCTTTGATGTCATTTTAAAAATTTAATAGCCTGATGGTAGCAATAGACCTGATAATGTTGAAAGTGGTAATCTATACAGAAAAGTAAGTATTAAATATGTTAATTTTTTTTTTGGTTTTTTTTTTTGGTTTTTTAGTTTTTGGTTTTTTTGTTTTAAGGCACAACAAACATTAATATTTAAGTTTATTTAACTATATGTATATATAAATGTTTATTAAAATACATCATTTTTTTTATTTTCGTTATTTTTGTTTCTGTCTTGGATTCTATCATGTTTTTTTTGTTTGACTTAATAAATAAGTTTGTTTAATTATCCGCTTGTTACTTGATTTTAATTCATGAATTGGGGAACACATCTTTATATTAATTAATCTAACTACATGTAAATGCATATGAATTCAAAGCCCATTTTTTTTAGGGGTGTCCTATTAATATGAAGAAACTTTACTCTGTATTGAGTAAATATTTTATTATAAAAAAAATTTTAATTTTTCGGTTTTCATATTATAAATTTTTTTCTTAACTGGAACTTTCAATTAATTATGAAATAAGAAAGAAGAAAATAAAATAAAGTTATTAAAGTTTAAAATGAAAAATAGAACGCGCTTTCAAAGTTCTTTTATCATCTAAGTTTTTCTAAACTATCAAAACCGGAAGAAATATTAATAGGAGGAATCATCCAAAGTGTAGACTATACAAAAATTTATGCTAGGTAAGGGTTTGTATATACAAACTTTTATCAATTAAATGAATTTGATTTTCAACAAGAAAAAATTTAACTGAAATTGTTTATCGTTGATTAATATAAGTAAATCTTCTAAGTTTTTTTATAAAGGAAAAAGAAGTTAAATTAATAAACTTTTATAAAAATTAAGAGCAAACTACAAATGTAATTGTATTTTGAAGCTTTATTTAAACAATTTTCAGTAAACTTTCTACACATTTTTGTTCTTATTTGGAAGGTGAAATCGAAATATCTGTATGATTCATATAAAAAAAGGTACAATTTGTTGACCAATTTGCTTATAGTTGTTGTTTTAAAGGCTGGTTGGAGAACCACCGTAACACCTTGTTGTTCAAATTTTCTGTAGTTAATCTTTCATTTTATTTATTATTAATTTTACACTCTTTCCGATTATTATTTTATTTTATACTTTTAAAGGATTAAAAAATAAAAATAAAATTTAAAAAGTCAAGTCATTTTTTAATTTTTACACAACAGTATTTAAGTAAAATTCATATTTTTGTTGGTGGAGGGTGATGTTTTAATTTTTTTTTTAATGTTAATATTATTGTTTGTATTACATGTATAATCAATGAACAATTTTGTTTTTTTGATTACATATATATTTATATTATATTTAAAAACAAAGTCTGTCTCTCTTTTTTCTCTCTTTTCTAAAATATTGTTCAATCTTTCTTCTAAATTATTGTTAATCTTTAATATTATTGTAGATTTTATTTTAAATTAGTAAGATATTTTTTTTAATACCTTGAACAAAAACTAATACTATTATGTTCACACATTTAAGCATTTGACTAAAGTAAGAAAAATAAAAAAAAAACATTTTAATACTGATTTCTAATTGAAATATTTGAAATTTAGAATTTAATAAATAAATTAAGTTTTATTTAAAAATTGTAAAACTTTGTTAGGACAATTAATAAAGACTTAAACAATATATTTTTAATGAGTAAAAAGTGTAAAAAATTTTTAGAAAATAATTAAAAAATATTTTTATATAATATAATAAACAAATACATGAGGAATTTTTAATGCGTATTCGTATTGCATTTTATAAAAATTATATTTATTTATAATTATAATTATATTAACTTTTTCACTTATTGGTTAATTATTTGTTTTATATCAATTTGTTGTATACTTATAAGTAGCAGAATTTGAGATTATGTATTCAACTTTAATGTCTATATTCTGAAGATACACTTATTAGACTAAAAATTTATTAAAGAAAACTTGAACTTAAAAAGTAAATTGTTTGTTCCTAAATTATTAAAAATTTATTCCACTTCATACTATCATATTTTATTAAAGTACTTAAAAATAAAACGTTAATAGACATTTTACAAACGAAGGCTAATTGTCTTATTACCATTCCTTCTGTTCAATGAAACAAAGAAAAAGCAATTTCTTATATAAATTACTATTGAAACTCTATTAAATAAATTGAGTAAATTTTTAAAATTTTTTAATTTTTCTACACAAAAAGTTCTAAATACTCATGTATAATTTTTCTAAATTTAATTCTAAATCTGGTTCTAACTGAATATTTTAATTTTAAGTATGACTTAGTTTTTAATTTTAAAATAAAACTCAATTGCTCAAATACTGTTCATAAAGTTATTTAATATACTCAAAAAATTTTGTAAAATTTTATTAAATAATTAAAAATTTTCATATTTATTTTTGATATTTTTGATTTTAATTGCAAATATATACTTAAACATTTGGAAAATACGCTGTACGTTAATTTGTTTAGGTAATAGGTAATAACGATTATATTTCAAACTCTACAAATTTTACCGATAATTTCCTAAGAATAAAATTTATATTCTAATATACCAGCATTTAGTAATGTAATGTAATAAAAAGATGTATCTGAGATTATTTTTTCTAATTGATAATGTACAATTCCATATTTAGTAAATATGTATATACATTTTTATATGCTCATTTAATTGAAATCAAAAAGAACAGTTATGGCTCTTGTTAAAAAAAAAATTTAAACAAATAGCCCCTTGAAATTAATGAAGAAAATTATTAAAATGTTTTACTTATAACTGAAAAAAATACAATCAATTTTTATTTTTCAAATAACGTACGTAATTATATTATTCGTAAATAATTATTACATACATATTATTGTAATTCTTATTCTGTATCTTGTTGTTGTTTTTTTTTTATAAACTGTGACATGTAGTGTGCCAAAAATTTAAATTAAATAAATATTTTATAAATGGAAACTGTATTAGTAATTTAGATTATAAAAAAAAAATAAAATAAAATGGACGTGAATGACAAAGAAGTAAAACAAAAAAAAATATATATATATAGTTATAGAATAAGAAAAACACAATTTCCAAAATTCCAATTTATTATTTTAGGAGGAATTCGGTGGCGATATAGATGATTATCGTACTGGAGGTGGTGGTGGTGGTGAAGCAGTAACATCACAACCACATTTTAATCAAAGTGGTGGTGGTGGAACTGGTGTAGCATTTGCAATGCCACCTCCTGCATCAAATCCAACAAATCCATTTACTGGAGCTACTGAAGCAACTTCATTAAATTCATCGGAACAAACAACATACACACCAGGTTTTTAAAATATTATATAAATATATAATATGTTATATATTGTTTTTTTTAAAATTGCAAATATTTTATTATAAAAAACCTATCAAGAAAAAAAAAATTAATTAATATTGTTCATTTATAACATTTTTAATTTTTTTTTTTTTTTTTTATTTCTTTCAATTATTCAAGATTTGTATCAAAAATATTGAAAATAAAATCCAAATATAAGGATGGCTTGCGATTACAGAAAATTTATATTCTAGTAAATCTTAAAAACAAAATTAAAAAAAATTGTATAAAATATATGTTACATAAAAATTAATTAATAAATCAATAAAAAATAACTATATTTAATTATATAAATGATTCAATTTGTCGTCAATTCTTAAAGCGCTAAATATTAGTTCACGTTTGTAATCGTATATCAATTAAATTTTCTTTTTACACGTTTACTATTGCGGACGAATTCCAAAACAAAATCACTATTGTCTTATGCAAAATAAAAATCTGCCTTTTATTTTTTTAACTTAAATTTAAACAGAAAATAATTAAATAGCAGCAAAAATCAATTAATTTCTAATAATGGTAATCGCGATCTATATGGTTATAAACATGCTTACATTTTTGCGCAATCTCAAAAATTATATACATACATACTTATATTTCATATTATATTTTCAACACCCATGCGATTATAACCGCAGCCTATTATGTGCAGCGCTTTATTTTTGAATTAAATATTTATTTCAAAAAATTAAAAACAAATAATAATTACATTAAAATTTTTTTTTGGTTTTATTAATTAATTTTCATGTAAGAGCATACAGATAATAAATGTACTATCTAATATTTTATTATAAAACTTATATAGAATAAATTATGAAAATATATTAAACAAAAAAAATTAAATATTTATGTTATAAGATCATTATTATAAAGTGTTGGTGATTAATTGTACTTTATCCTTAATGAATTAAGAGTTTTTAAATTATTAATTATTAAAAAAATATATATATATATAAAATATATAATAATGTATTAATATTTGAATATGTAATTAAACTCAATTTTATTTTAAACAATTATTATTCCTTTCTAATAAGGCAAAAAACAAAAAATTTATAAACAATAACAAATTAATAAAATGGACTACAACACACACTATGTATTTATAACAAAACGAATTACATATTAATTATATTAAATTTAAATAACTCTTTAAACGAAAATTGTAATCAAATTATTTAAAAAAAAAAAAAAAAATTGAAAAAAAAAACAAATATGACCCACAAAAAAAAAAAATAAAGTAATCTATTAATTTAGTTAATAAATAAAAAAAGAAATTAAATTAAGTAAGATTTTTATTAATATAAATGCAAATTGTCCAATTAGTCACTTCTATAAATTATTTTTTAATAAAAAATATAAATAACATTTGCTATTATAAAGTAGCGCCTATAATTAAAAAAAAAAATACAAAAAAAAACATTACCTATAATTTATTATTACAATAACAAAGGAACTAATTAATAATATACGAGTTCTTTGCAAAATTTTGTAATATTTTAAGCTGGTACACACCACAGACTAAACGAATTATCGAACAAATTTTTTTATATTAATTTAGAATAATAAAAATCAGTTTAAAAAATTTTACATATATCTAATAAAGTTTGTTCGAAAATTTTTTTTAAATAATATGTTCAAAGAGACTTTTTTAGTGTGTACTAGATTTAAAATATTCTTAAAATGTTTAAGAAATAAAGCCAATTATAATAAAAATTTTATTGACGTAACAAAGAAAAGAAAACAATAAATAATTTTCAATGAAAATTTATTAATACGAATTAAAATTAACTTCGTATTCTTATGTAGTTTTGAATATTAAATAAATATTTTCTTTCGTAAACTTTAGTTTAAACAAAAAAAAAATCAATGTTAAAAACTTACACACTTTGTTGTTATTTCTTTAATTGTAAATACATGCAAAAAAATTTACTCAAAATTATATATATATATATATACATAAAAATAAAAATAAAGTGTTTTAATTATTGTCGGTTATATTTATTTTTTCACAGTTCTTAAATAAAAGTTTTACTTAACTTTTCATTGCTTTCAAATTTTTCGCCATAGTATTTCGATTTTTAATGTATCTATGTATGTAATTGGTTTCTAAAGTACATGTGAAATAATATTAATATGCAATTTACATATATTTAATGTATATTTCAGTTATTTATATAGTTTTTTTTTTATTTTATATCCTGTAAAACGTATTATTTAAGATTTATCAATACTTAAGATTCTATAATTATTTGAAATAAATTTAAAAGCAAATCGTCAGATTTCTTAAAATATAATTTTAGATAATATTTGTTAAAGATAAAATATTTTGAAATATGTTTATATTTCTCAATAATCTTATTTCCATTAAGTATATATAAAAAAAATTCATTTTATTAATAAACTTTCATCCATAATTAATTTTTTTTGGGAAATTTGTTTTTCTTTACTATCATATTGCAGGAATATATTTTTAATACTTTGTTAATATGCTAATTACATTTTTACGCAACTTAGTAAAATAACAATTTTTATTTCAGTTTTAACTTTGCTAATACATATATTTTGCTATACAATTTTTTAGGAAGTGTGAATTTATAATGAAATTTTGGTAGAATAAAATTTTTTTAGGATACATCTGCAAGAATTTCTTAAATGAAATTTTTAATGAAATAAGGTAAGTAAAATTTACACATTAATCATAGTAACTAATTAAAGTAATTGTGATTGTCGAAAATATTCGTTTTAAGATTGATTCATTTTCAGTCATTTAGTCATTTATTAAACAATTATATGACTTATTTTTCACGAAATGTAGGAAGCTTTTTTATTATATGCAGCATATTTTCTAAGCATTTTTCTATTTCTCATAAATTTGAAACTTTTTTTAAAAAGTAACGAAGAATTAAAAATTAAATCCATTGTTATTTTCGGCAAACTTTTCTAATTAAATATTTCCTTTAAATATATTATAAATTTGTGCGCTGTACTAATCAATTGTTATTAATTTTACGAACACGGTAATTTGAATAGCTTATTAAGTAATAGCGCTTTTAAATTTTAATATATTATATATAAATATTGAATTTGGAGATTTAGAATTCGGCGTGTTTTTGGGTAAGAATTCATTTGATCCTTTTTTTTGTACTTTTGACGTTTCAGAGTTAAATTATTAAATACTCTCAAGATTTTAAATTATCATTTTTTATGTTCATATTCGTTTATATAGCTATCTATATTAAATGGAGGGCTTAATTGTAAATCAAAAAAGTTTAAAAATTATATATCAACAAGCACTTTCCGTCTTCATAAATGTCGTTTGTTTTGTTCATGAGGTATTTGTACAAAAAATGTTCTATATTGAGAGTTTATATAAAAATTAAGAATCTAATAAAACGAAATTATGAACTCTAAATTAAAGACAATGGAAGTTTTTGTCAACTATTTAGTTTGGTTTAATTTTTTGTTTACAGGTACATTTTTAATAATAAATTAATTTAATAAAGGTTGTAATGTAAGAATAGTCTTATTTCTAATTTGTCTTGTGAATTATTTTATTTTGGATATGAAAATTTAATTTTCAATTGTTTTTTATACTCTCAAAACAATGTTGCTTATACTATAATAAATTTTAATTGTTAATCGATTAATAAAAATTGTTATAAGGTGTTTTGGTTCCAAAGCTTTGGGTTACCTGTAAAATTAAAAGTAAAAATACATTTTTTTGAATGTAGAAATGTGTTTATACGTTATTATAATTTTTATTAATATTTTTTTAATATGATGTATTGAATACTTGTTCCTTTTATATATTTTTCATTTTTTTTTTATATTTTTTTTTTTTCATTTTTGTAAAAATTAATGCAAATACATATTAATATTATATCCTATGATTATATATTATATTAAATTTTATAAACCTTGAAGCCATTGATGTCGTAAACATTCATCGGCAGAAGATCTTATTAGTGGATTAAAATTTAACATTGGCAATAAAAAATCAGTAAATTTTTTCGCATCATCTTTATCCCAGTCATATTTTTCTGAAAAATAAATAAAATCATTGTATATTTTTAAAAGCTGAATTAATTAACGATTATTAATCAATAATCAGGGTTGCTAAATAACAAAATCCTCGGTCTTGTATGTAAGAACAATAGAATATGAATTTTCCAAGCACTAATATTGTTTATTTTTTTAATTTAATCCTAACTATCGTCTAGTATTGACGAAAGTTAGAATTAAATTAAAAGATTATTTATTTTTTATTTAAATTAAAGGACTTTTTCTTTTATATAATGTTTTTTTTACCTTTAAAAGAAGTATGTGTGTAAAAATGTAAAAATATTTTTTAAAGAAAAATATATTTTTCTATTTTCGATACTTTTTAAAACTTTTTATTTTCCGTAAATTTGCTTGAATATTCGAGATTCTACTGAATATATGTCGTAGTCAATAATATGTAAATAAAAAATAAATTTACCCAGTAAAACATTAAGTAAATTCCACGGCTTTAGTTTAGTTATATTTCGTAGTTTCCCTAAAAGAAAATAATAAACGTAAATGTGTAAAATTTATTATGTGTATTACAAAGATATGTATTTAATTGTTTATTAAAAAATAATTAGTTTACCACAACTAGTAAAATATCTTAGACCATGTTTTCCTTTTAAAATTAGTGACACTGGTATTGAACCGAGTAATTCTATCATATGAGCTAAATGATCTTCATCTCTTGAATATGTTTCACCAGCATGGGGATCAAATAAATAATCTCCAGTAGCTATTTCAAAAGCTAAACATGCTGAACTCCATATATCAGCACTACAATAATATTGTGCTCCTATATAAACGTACAAGATATATAAAATGTCAATTTTAAAGTCAATCATATTTTAAAAAAATTTATGAATTTACCCAAAATTACTTCAATTGACCTGTATTGCCTTGTTTGAATATCTTCAGTAAAATGATGAAACTATAATAAAAAAAAACGGATATTTGAATATTTTTTTATATTTTATTTTAATTTTCACACATCGTATAATAAAAACTTACATCGTAACAAGCATTTCCCAAATCTGCAATTTTTACTTTTATATTTTTGCTCTTAATAAGCTTCTGAATAGCGTTAATATAAGCTTGTGTTTGTGGTATGTAATTTGCTTGTGGCTCACGACCTGGAATCTGAAAAAAAAAATATATATATATATTTTTTAATTGAAGACATAAATAAAATGTTTACCTTTCCAGTGTTTTTTCTTTCCGTTCGATAACGATTTATAGACACTGCTATATCTAATGAATCTGATATTTGATCATCATTATTAATAAGGTCGTTGTATACTATATTGGAAGCCATATTTGTAAAAATATTTTTATCAGAATTTTCATCTAATATTTCTTGTCTACTAACTGATGAATATGCATTTACGGCAGATGGTGATCTAGAACATAAACTTTGACTTCCTTTTGCTTGTTTTTCAATTGAACTAACTAAAAATTATAATTTTTTATATTTAATTATTATACATGTATATATGTATAAATATATTTACTGTATGAATCTGGATAATCGATTCCTTGAGAACGTAATTTATTCATTTCATCATCAATTTTACGATTCATATCTGCAGCATCATCCATTACCAAAAGAATATTTTCTGGTTTAATGTCTAAAAAAAAAAATCAAATTTCAATTTTATTTTACATTTTATTCTTGAATATAAAATTTTTGTTTTTTTGATTGCACCTGTATGAATTATACTACATTTTGTATGTAAATAATCTAATCCTTCTAAAACTTGTTTAATTATAACCCTAACTTGATGTAATGCAAGTCCTTGATAATTATTTTTTACAATTAATTTATATAAACTACAACCAAGAGCTTCAAATACTAAACAATGATGATAACCATTAACACCCCTAACAGTAAAATGTGTAAATAAACGTATTATTCGTTCACGTTTTGGATCATTTGGATCAGCATCTCTAATTGCTTTTAAAAGTCTGTTAAAATAAAAAATATGTTTTTTTTTTTTTTTATAATTAATTTTCAATAATTTCTGCTTGCTTCTATAAATTATATACCTAATCTCGTCAGCAGCTGTTTCACTGTAATGTGGAGCACTTTTAACAACTTTAAGTGCAACATATTTTTCATCCCTGAAAAGAATGTCAATTAATAAAAATATTCAATAAATGTATTTAATAAAATTAAAAAATTTCGTATTTTATATTATGTTCAAATAGAATTAGCCAACAATGACGTAGAAGCTTTAAAAAACAAAAAACTAAAGTGACCACTTAACTCCATAAATCGAAAATAGTTTTTAAGTTACTCGAATTCTATCTTTTCATATAATTGAAAGCTATATTTTGATTGTGGGCTTAGCTTGTTCTTTGTTAAGGCGTTATTTATTTGATTGATTTCTCTAAAAAAAAATCACGAAATCATCCCGTATGGTTGCCCTTTGCCATCCCGTATTGGGGCGCTTTACAATAATTTTTTTTCAAAAGATATCTGTATTTCTGTCATGGTCTGTGTGCTATTCTATCAACTCTACCGTTATAATAAAGAGCTGTTTACAATTCAAAGTAATAACTCGTTTATTATATTTCAGCTTAGCAAGTCAAAATAAATAATTAGTAAATATAGAAGAAATAAAAAATTAAAAAAAATAATAATATACTAAAATAATATACATAATTGAAATATGTATTTTTTATATATTTTCAGGCGAGGTTATATTCAATAAGAGCTAAAAAAATTGAATATTATTCAACGGAACATCAAGAACGACGGCAACGAACGTAGTGTTTTTTTTTTGGTTATATTTAAAATTGTTAAAATAATTAAATATAAAAATAATTTTTAATTTAAAATTAAATAATTTTGTTAGGAAAATTATTATATAATATAATATGGTATTATTTTAATTTTTAAGTTTTCAAATGTACCTAACTTTATATCAAAATAATATATAATTAACAAAAAAATGTTCAATTTCACCAAAGACTTATTAATAATGTCAACTTTTATTAATAAAGTTTTTTTTTAATAAATTTTTGTTTTAATTTCTTAAAAATTTAATTTAACTATAAAGGTATTGTATATCTCAAATACTGCGCAACTAATAAGTTTGATACACGGTAAGGTGTAAAACGTGTCAGGCAGCGGTTGGGCAATTTTGCAAAAAATATAATTTTAAAATTTTTACGTCGCTTAATTTTTAACAATTTTTCAAAAACATTTAAATAAAATGTGACTATATAGTCCATCCATTCATTCATTTAAGGAAGAGTTCTATATTTATAATCTTTATAACAAAAGTTCTAAAAGGAATAACACAAATCCATTGTATAGTCTATAAGCATTTATAACTTATTTGTACCATATTTTTAACACTGTACTTTTATTTACCGTTATGCGAAACTCAATTTTTGCAAAATTCTAGAACTTCCTCTTATATTTTCTAAACGGTTTTAGTCAAAAATTTGAAATTATTTAAGAGGTGGTAGATCTTAAGAAATAAGTATAAGTAATTTAAGAAAACTTGTCAGTATGACCCTCCGTTTAAGAATCATATGAGGTCAAAAGTGAAAATTTGAAATTTTTAAACACCTATAACTATATAATACTTGTCTAGTATTATATTTGAAGTATTATATAAAAATTAAACTTATTTAATTATTATATTTTATTATGCTTTTACAATTTTTCTTAATTATAGAGCATTTTCTTAAAATCGAAGAAAGTTGTAGTCTATACTCAAAATTTAATATGGAACATTGTTTAATTTTCAAAATGCGGTTTTCTAAAAACCCTTGAGATATCTCATTACTTATTTTTTATTCTATTCAAAACTTCTTTCTTAAGAAAGTCTATTTTAACTTTAGTTAAATTTATTTATTATTGTTTAGAATTTTAACCGATTTAGTTTATTTCTTTTTTTATGTACCTCTTCTGTCTTTTGAAAAAGTTTAAAGTGCGTTTTTAAATTAAAATATTTAAAAGACAATTAATTAAAATTCCGTAGCCGGTCCCAAGCCCGGTTGAGAAAGTAGGAGGGAAGAAAAGTTGAAACCTGTAGGGCCTCATACATTGGCGTCTTTGAAATGCTATATTACGCAGTTGAACTCGTAGCATAGTCATGACAACTTCAACGCACTAAGTAACAAATTCTGAAGCAACTTTTCAAACCCAACGGTTGTCCAAAGATGGGGGTTTGGCATACTGTTAACAGGCCTATCCAGCAAAAATTATCGTTACGAAACCTAAGGAGGCCAAAGTTTGACAACGGATTATAGTGCTATAGAAGAAGAAGAAGAAAAACTGCATTATAATCTATTTATTAACAATGTTTAAATAATGAAACACTTTAATTCCATGTTTTTCCTATTTTAATGCTTATAAAATTCGAACAAAAGGTAAATTTTGAAATATGACAATATATTAAATTTGCTAATTAGTCGTGTATAAAGTTTTAATTTTACAAAATAAAAAAAAAAAGGCCTCATTGTCTAAAGAACTGATGTAAAAATATTACAACTTTTTTCAGAAAAATTTTACATCATCTTTTAAAAAAAATGTTCAAAACCTTAAAAAAGAATGATTGATCTTTATAATTTTAAAAACCATTTTTTTTTTTTTTTGATTATTAATATACTTACGATGTATCACGACACAACCAAACTGTTGAAAAATGGCCCCATCCTAATTTTCGTACAACACGAAATCTATCGTCAAATACATCGCCAATTGTTATTGGATGATAACCACCTTTACAATATTGTGCTGGATCTTCTTGTTCTTCATCAGATAAACCACTTTCACCAGATTCTGGATTATTAAATGAATCATCTAATAACAATTTTGTTGTCAATATTGAACGTGGTTCAGATCTAAAAATAAAAAAAAAAAAAATTTTACAATTAAATTTAATTGTATGTAAACAAATACAACAAATTATATATATATTTTATAATTATTAATTATTATAATCAAATTTTTAATTTATTTATATATTATTCTCTATCTATACCATACACAATGTGATAATTGAATGGATCAGCCTTTCCGGCAGGTATTTTTATTTTATTTTTTATGATATAAGCTATAAACTGATATAAATTAAAAATTAAATTTTTGTTATTAGTAATGATATGATATGAAAATTGATTTGAACCCGAGACCCTTCGATTGAAAGCCCGACATCCGAATCAATTATAATATAATTTTTAAACTATTGATTTTGTAAAATATTTAATTCTATAATAATAATATATGTATATGTATATTTACATTAAATTATCATCACCATCATCATTCAAAAAATTACTATTCAATGTAAAATGTTTTGATGATATTAAAATTGGACCAGCTGATTTATATTTTCGTTTCATTTTTTTATTATTATTATTACTATTATATTTTTCTAAATTTTTTTTTTCATTTTTTTTATTTAATGAATTTTTATCATCTTTTTCTAATTCTTCGATATGTGAACGATAATTATAATCTTGTACAACATTTTCAATAATATTATTATCAATAATTGTATTATAATTTAATAATATTGTATTGACATTACTGTCAGTATTTTGTTGTTGTTGTTTTTCTTGTTGTTGTTTTTTAAAAGAGGAATCATCATCATGTAATAATGATGTTGTAGAATTATTTGATAAAAATTTTTTTGATTTTTTTTACATATTAATATAATAACTAATAAAAAAATTCCAATGATAATTATATTATCATAATTATTTATTATAATTTTTATTAAATATTGTAAAAAATTTATATTATTTTCACTGAATATTAATGTTATCAAAATTTCTTTTATTCGTTGTAACCATTTATACAATACTGAAACGTATTGTATATAATTTTTAATTATTTCATTTTTATTTATTAAATCACTATAAATAATTGAAATATTTTCAAATTTTTCTAATATTAAACTATGTAATATAGTTAAATTAAATAATTTCAAAAAATTCTTATATTTATTTTGTTGTTCATCATTTTGATTATTATTTTTTAATAAAACTAAATAATATGTAATATAATCTAATTTATCGCAAGTATTTGAAAAATTTTTCATAATTTCAATTAATTTTTTATTTTGTATTAATTTTAATTATATATATTAATTAAATTAATTAAATATATGTTTTAATCTTGTGTAAGTTGAACTAAAATTTAAACAAAAAGTTAAACAAAAAAAAAAAAAAATTAAAATTTTAATATTGTGAACTTTTATTATTTAGATTACATAAAATATTCCGAGGTAAAAACTAAAATATTATTTGTGTGTACTTTTATTTATAGATAAATTTTATTTTTTTTATTGTTTTTTTTTTTTTTTTTTGTTTTTTAAACATACAGATTTTCTTTTCTTATTAATATATATACATTGTATAATTTTTTATTTCTTTCAAAATAAAATTTTTTTGGTCCATAGTAAAAAAAAACAAATTAATAAAAATAAAAATATTTAAGTAGAATAGAATAGAAAAATAATCGTGAGCACAAGAAACTAGATAAAAATATTTTATATAAAT
The DNA here is from genome assembly GCA_963082915.1 of Dolichopus griseipennis. NCBI lineage: Eukaryota > Metazoa > Arthropoda > Insecta > Diptera > Dolichopodidae > Dolichopus > Dolichopus griseipennis. The sequence continues at coordinate 63,858,038 of OY720443.1, forward strand.
AATAGAATATAACTATATATACCTAATATACATATATAAAAAGTTATTTTGAGAAATTTTGAGACAAGGAAGGAAAAAAATTTTTTTTTTTTTTTAAAAAAGGAGAGAACGATGTCAACATTGTGTCGTGCATTGTACCCAGTATCTTTGTTAACTGTAATCAAAAATGACACAAATACAAAATATATGTATATATATATAAGTTTTAATTATTTGATGCATTATATAATTTAATTTAAAATTATTTAAGGAAAAAAAAAAGCAATTTAATATATTATTATATTAGGCTCCCCCCCTTGATAGTTTATTGGGTAAGAAATTTGGCTTAATAAATGAGGTGGTACGACTTCCAACTGAAAAGAGTCATGAAAAGGTTTTTCATATTTAATTGAAAAAAAAAAAAAATTATTGAATAGATTTAGATTGAGATTTCTTTGCAAAATCCCTTTAGTGACTTGTTGGAAAATATATATGTATAGTAAAATATGAAAGAAAATTAAAAAAGGTAATGAACTATTTATAAATAAATATAAATTTATTTAAATACAAAAACTGCAAGTTTATTTGATTTGAATCTCAATTAGGTTGAAAAAGTTATTCCGTATAATTTGTTATAATACACAAATTTTACAAAATTCAATTTTTTGAGTTATGACATTTTTTTGCAATATATACTAGAGAATTTGTTAAAATGTATTTTTTGTTTTATTTTAATATTATAAGGAAGAGTGTACCTATTTTAATTTATTTTTGTTTTGAGAATAAAATAAAAAATAACAAAATTTTTATTTTAGTTTTCGCCGGAGAATTATATTGAAGTTCATTGTCGAATTTTTGAAAAAAAAAAAAAAAAAACGCACGGTATAAATTTAAAATAATGTAACGTTTACAAAAAAATTTCGATTAAATTAATAAATAAGATTTTATAATATAACGAAAATAAATTCTGTAATAATTTTTTAAGGTTAAATTTTAATTGGAAATTTTTTACATTAATATGGAATAAATAAAGATTTAATTAATAATTTTAAGAGAATCAAATTTTAATTAAATAATAAATATATAAATACATAGTCCAGTTGTACCAGTTGTTTTTTGTTTATTTATAAATAATATTGTTATATTAGACAAAAGAAACATGTAAAACATAAAAAGTAGTTCTCAGAAAAAATTTAAAAAATAATATGTATCAAAATATAATAAATAATTGTAGGATACTTTAATTTAAAATTAGTTTTGTAAGGCTTTTTTCTAATTTCAAATGAATAAATAAACATTTAAGTATTCAAACATAGTAATTTTTTTTAACCCCTAAAAGTATGCAATCAAATTATGCAAGAATTGAATCCTGTACAAATTGTAGCAATTTTTATTTATATTTATATTATATAGACACTATTTCAGCTATTTAGTTATTAGTATATAGATTATTTTTTTGCTATATAGTTGTAATTATTATGATTTTATAATAAATATGAAAAATTGTTCTGAAAGGGTTTTTAATTCAAACTTAAGTTTTTAATTTGGTCGTTTTATATAATTAGAACATTTCTCTAAACCTATACATACATACATATTTACTCGTGCCAAACCGATAGATACAAAATTGAAATTATGCAAAAAAGTTATTTAAAAAAAAAAGATTGTTGTTCTTTTAATTGTTATTTGTAATCCATATATAACATGTATATGAAAATTACATACATATATTAACTAATTTTATAGTCTTATTCAAAAAAGTATCGAATAAGCTGGTTTTTTTCAGTACTCTAAAAAAGTATATATATATATTATATATTTAAAGTATTGAGCTGGAAAAATTAAATAAATTATTTGATGTTTTAATCACAGCTGTGTATATATATAAACAATTCCTTTATATAAAATAAATTTAAAATGTATCTGTTATTATTACTAGGTATATATATAATTTTTTTTTTTTAAAATGCTTTTGTTTTCAAGTTATATTTAATTACTTTAATATATTCACTTACATAAATATATATATATATATATTATATATAAATTTAAAGCCTTTAATTATGCCAATTTATAAATTTTTAATACACATGTGTAAAACTAATTAAAATTAAATATTTATATATGATATTCTATATATGTAAATGTATATAGTGAAATTCATTTATGTACCAATTTCCTCTAATGGTAAATAACTATATATTAACATATGTATATGTATGTATTAATGTAAATGTTTTTATTTTGATTTTATTATACAGAAAGAGTTGGGTGTACTAAGTATATATTGAAAAAATTATTATTATGTACATGGGTATTTATATGTTAATGTATACATGGGTATACATTTATATATATATTAAGTAAATAATAAATATAAATATTTCAAAATTGGTATCCTTATTTTTATCACATAATTATATAAAAATATGTATATATACATATATTCATTTATTTAATGAATCATTTTTTTACTACATATATATTTTTTATTTGTTTATTTTTTATACTGACTTTGCACATTTAATTAATAATAGAACGTATTTGTAATTAATTTCAATTTTTGATTAAAAATATATATATATATATATATATATATATATATTTAATACTTTTATTACTTAAGTTTTATATTAAAAAAAAAGTTAATTTTTTGCACGATAAGTATATAATCTATTTATATATAAATCATAGATAAGGAAAAAATATATGTATATATATACATATATAAAAATTATATAAGATAAAGGTGTTTTATCTATTACATTTTGTGTACTGTAATTTTTTTTTTTGTTTTTTTTTTTTTTGAAAAACCATATGTACACGAAAATTCATATTTTGATCCTGTTTTTCCCAATGTTTTTAATAAATTTTGTTTGTATTCCTTATGTTTAAAAGTATATACATACATATATACATCAATTTGTAAATATAAATACATAAGAATAAAAAAAAAAATTTGGTATATATATAAATAAAATTATAAATAATATACGTATTAAAATGAAAATTATGGAAAAAACAATTTAAAACTAACCAACTAACTCAAAACTGATTTAAAATTTAATTTTATTAAAAAATTAATTAAAATGAAAAAAACAAGAGTAAAATATTAAAATTAATTAAATTTTTTTTAAATTAAGTGAAAAAAAAAATTATATATATATATATATAAATATATTATGCTTACAGGCTAATAAAAGATCCTTTAAGTGTAGGCATTTCTTTTCTTCGATTTGTTGGTGGAGATAATGATAATGATAAAAAAACAGGTTGAGTTTTTTCATCATCTTCATGTTGATGTTGTTGAAAAAGTTGTTGATTACGATGATTATGCTGATGATGATGATGATGATGATAATGTTGATGACGTTGATGAAAATGAAATGGAGAAATCATATCATTTTCATCATTATGATTTCTTGGGGATAAATGTTTTTCAGGTAAAAAAATTGAACTACTACTAATATCATCATCATCATCATCAGTTATTTTATTTATTGTATCATCTTGAAAGCTTAATGACCAAATTTTACGAATTGCAATATTATTATCATAATTATCATCATCATAATCACAATCGTTATTATCTTTATAATTATTCATAATACAAGTATTTTTAATTGGTGTTGTTATTATTGTTGCTTCTTCTGTTGGTTCTATTAATTTTGTTGTTTTTATTGTTGATGTTGGTGATATTGTTGTTGTTGTTGTTGTAATTGTATTAATTGTTGAAATTGAATTAATCATATTAGAATTAGAATTTATTATGTTTGATGTTTGATGAAGAAAATTATGATTATGATGAAGCATTGATGATGCATTAATTTCATGATTATGATGATTATTTTTTTCCTGTTCCTTTTCCCTGTCCTTTTCCTGTTCCTGTTCCTGTTCCAAATTTAATTTTTCAATATCAAAAGAAAAATATTTCTTTGTTTTCGTTGTTAATAATTTTGTATTATCAATATCTTTATCTTGTGTTATTTCAGTTGTTGTTGTTGTTGCTGTAGTTGTTATTGTTTCTGATGAACAACTTGATAAATAATTTTTTAAATTTGACGATTCAATAACAATATTATTACAACAATCATCTGATGATGATGAAGATAATTCTGGTGGTAAAGGTGTTGATGGGTCACAGGAGGAAAATTCTTCATTAAAATATAATTCATATTTTTTTTTTAATAATTCAATACGTTCTTGATTTGAATGATAATCATAATTTGTTGATTTTATTGAATCGTTTTGTTCTTGCTGATGATGTTGTGTAAAAATTGATAAGGCAACTTCTTGAATACAAGTGGGTATTTGGGTTGGTTGACCCGACCCAGAAATTGGTAAAACAGGGGCCAGGGTTGAAACAACTACTGAATTCCTTTTTATTTTTAATAAAAAAATTCTGATTTTTTAACATTACACATATGGTATGTATATATATATTTATATAAAAAAAAACAAAAAAAAAAAAAAACTTTTATATTTTATTGTGATACATAAAAACTTTTTTTCATTCTTATTTTTTTAGTTAAATTTTTAAAAATTATTTTTTTATTATTAATTATTCACTAACTTTTAAATTGAATAAATCAATTTTTTTTAATTATAAATTTATTTTAATTTTTATTTTATAAATAATTTTAGTAAGAAAATTTATTAAATATATTTTTTTTTTAATTTATAGTAATAAAAAAAATTTTTTTTTTTTCTTTTTGTGTTCTTAGTTAAAAAAAAGTAGATATACTGGAAAAAACGTTCATGCCTCTTATTATCGTATAATATATTAAACTGAAAATTTGGAGTTCGTTTTTCTTTTTCAGGCATAGAAATTAAATACCTATACAGTACTACTGTTACTCTGAAGTTTTCTCTTCAATTTATTTATCTCTTTAAATACAAAATGAAAAATTAAATAAAAAAAAAAAGAGCAAAAAATAAATAATGCTTTATTAAAAATTTAATCAAAAGGACAAAATGTATTATCCTTATAATAAGTTATAAAGTACGAATATTGACAAACATATTTTGTTTACAATTTACATATGTTTTTATGTCAAGGGATTTCATTGGGTCCATCAGCTTATTTTTAAATTTCGATGGATATTCTGTTTATTTCTATATGTAACTGATTTACCTTAATAATTTAAAAAGTTTGAAAATGGAATAGAGTTGAGGTAAAAACTAGATGGTCTTATTTAAAAAGTATACTAATTAGACTTTTCTATTTCTTCTTCTTTGGTCAAATTTTGTATGAAATAAGTTGCCCCTAATAGTTCACTAGGCACCATGCTATTTGAAAGTGATTTTTAACAGAATGATTTCAGCTGATTAGTTTAGTTGATTGACCACTCGGTTTTTTTCTACTTTAGCTAGTTATTTTATTTTATAATTCGTTGCTTTACTTTTATATAGCAACTTTATAAATTTCATATAAATATTAAATTAAAATATTTTTTTAATTAAAAATTCGTTATAAAATATTTCGAACAATTGTAATAGATAAAAGTTAAGAGAAAATTAAGAACATGCGTATCGATATTTTAAGAACCTCTTAAATTTCATATTATTAATAAATATTTTGTTTACCTAAATATATGCAATTTATTATAATAAGGACGCATGTCTGTAACATATAGGTACTGTGTTTTTTCTGGTAAAGGAGACATTTTGAGAAATTTTTTTTTAATTTTATGCTTTTTGTTTCTATTTTTTTTTTTTTTTTGTTGTAAGTGTTGTAAAGTGTACAGATATTAAAATATTATGTTATTATATTGAGTTAAATAATTGATTTATATTTAGTTTAGATATACAGATGTCAACACATACTTAATAATATTTTGATAAGTTTTTTTTTTTTTTTAATTTACATATATATGGACATAATCATATATATACCTGTCATGTTGTATATGTTATTATTTAAGTTAGGTCAGGCACAGCACAAATAAAAAACCAAAAACGAATTAATATTAACATATACTTATACATATGCATATGTATAATGGTATCAAAGTAGAAATTAATCAAAACAATTGAAATTTTTTCTCTTAAAATTTATTTTTTCATTTGTTTAAAACGTTTTTCCTTTATTTAGTACAGTAAGTATATATATTTAGTATTTACATACATATTATAAATTATATTATTTTATAAACCTAATTTCAATTGATCAATAAGACATGTATTACAAATGCAGTAAATTTGGTCGAGACTTAATGTCACCTTTATTAATTATATAATATATATATTTTATATGTATTTGATGTCTTTTTCTAATATTAAATTATTTTTTGCATTTAATATTTTAATATTTTATAAGAATTTATAAAAATGAAAGGACACGTAAAGTGTTATGGGTTTTTGGTTTAATTATTATTCTAGTATGAATGTTGCAACAATTGGTTTTTATTAAATTATGTATGCATGATAAATTAATATATATGTATGAATATAACATTAGAATATATTTATTTAAATTTAATTTTTCTTTTACAGCTTTATAAGCTCTGTTAATTTTTTTATTAATTTAATTTTATTTATTTATAAATTATAATATATAAGAGTTTAATTTGGCACTTATTAAAACTGAAAACTGTTATATAAAAAAAACAGTACTTATATTTAAGGATAATTTAGAAAAGTGTATTATTTTCGGATAAGGGTGAAACTATACGATCAAAAAATGTAGTTGGAATTATTTATTTACAAGAATAAGAGTATGGAAAAATTTGTATATAAACTCAAACAAATTCTTTAAATTAATATAAATGAGAAATTTTTATTAATTTTAAAAAATCAACAAGCATTGAAACAAAAACAAAAATTTAACAAATTTATTGGATATCAAATTGTAGAAATAATATGGATAATTGGATTGGATAATTGTTGAAAATTTTTTTATGCTGGTTTTGAGTATCACTGATTTAAAATATTAATTTGTTTTTTTTTTTTCTTTTTATTTTGCATAAAATTTGTCAAAAATTGTCATTGATCAGGTGTTTTTTGTCAAGTCACATTTCTTCCCATCAAAATAATCTGAGACAAGGCATTCCAAAATACTAAAAATGGTTTGGTATTTTATTATGTTTGGTACATTGGGAACTGTTTCGGGAATATACATTATACGTAAAATTCGTGAGTTACAATGGGGTTGGGTAAGATCTAAAGTATCACTCAAAGATAAATTATTTATTGTTACTGGAGCTAATACAGGATTAGGATATGAAACTTCAAAGCATTTGGTTAAAAGAGGTGCAAAAGTAATTTTAGCATGTCGTAGTTCAACAAATGCAGAGCAAGCAATTTCAAATATTCGTAAATGTACGGGAAATGGTGAAATGTCATTTGTTCAATTAGATCTTAGTTCATTGGATTCAATTAAATTGTTTGCTGAAAAAATTAAATCTGATTATCCTGATTTTAATTGTTTGATAAATAATGCTGGTTTAGCTAAAAAAGGAACAGAATTAACTGCAGATGGATTTGAAATACATTTTGGAGTAAATTATTTAGGACATTTTTTGTTATATAAATTATTAGAAGACAATCTAAAAAAAAATAATTCTAGATTAGTAGTTGTAACTTCATCACTTCATGAGCGTGGTAAAATTGATTTTAATCAATTTACTAATATAGAAACAGAAGCTGAATCCAACAAACGCCATAATAAGTACTATGCAAACTCAAAGTTAGCTAATTTTTACTTTGCTAGAGAATTATATAAGAATGGTATAGACTGTCATACGTTATGTCCTGGTTTGTGTTATACGTCACTTTTTAGAGATTATAATCCCAAATGGTATCATTTTATTGCATTTTCACCGATAATTTGGTTAATGCTAAGATCTGCAGAACAGGGAGCTCAAAGCATTATACACTGTGCTACTGACAATTTAAACACCGAAGAAATGAATCCATATAATGGATATTATGTTAAAAACTTGAAACAAGTAAAATCAAAACATAAATTTGATGATTCTGTTTCCACTAAATTATGGGAAGAAAGCTTAAGATTGTGTTTTAAAGAGTAAAAGTTTAATTTAGAAAGTAGTTTTTGTTAGTTTAAGCAATAATTTTAAAAGGTACAAGCAGTAGTAGATTTGTATCGGATCTGTGTTAAATAAAAAAATGTTTAAAAAAGTAGTGATCTAATTTTTGTAAATTGTAAATACATTGTTATTTAACCTATCATATTGTGGACAATGAGCGTAAATTCTTAAGAAACTAATAAACAATGATAGCAAATCAAAACAAATATTTATTTTTTTTTCTAATTTATTTTATAATAACATATATTAAAATTAAATCATTTATAAAATGAAGTAAAATGTTGAGAAGCAATCTAAATCTTTCCTTCACTTTTCCAAAGGAGCATAATTTAATAATTTTTCGATTAAATCTACGTGACCTAACAACATTCTTCTGCAACAATATCTTTTTAGACCAAGAGCATCAAGGGCATCACTAAAAGAAAAAAATATTGTTTATTTTTGTAGAAATTTATATTTTTTTTAAAAATTTACCCTTCAGTATATTCTGCTTGTAGTAAACCTATATATGACTCCCATTTGTTTCCAATTACTTTCCCGCATGTAAAACAACGGATAGGAATAATCATTTTGTATCTATTTTAATTAATTTTAAAATAATTTGATAAATTAAATCGCACTCAAAAGAAGCAGAGAATGATGAATATCAGTTTTAAAGATTTATGTTTAAAACTATAAATGCGATACATATATGTATGATGCAAATATGTCTTAACAAAAACTTCGAAAATGAGAATAAATATATATACTGAATTTTTTTTATTTTGCAAAATAATTTTGCACCAGGTTCAAATAAATGAGTATTAAATAATAATTTAAAAACAAAATAAATAGTTATTTTTTACCTTAATTTAAAATATTTTGTCAAGTCTGTCTAGTCTACAAATTTTAGGTTAAATGAAATTCAAACAATACAATAATGACAGCTTTTAGAGTTACCAAATGTCATAATATTTATATAGGAACATATTTTGGAATTAGATTAATTTTAAATTTACATAATTCTAGAATTTCAACCCCAAAAATTGTTTAAAAATTAATTTATAAAAATTTTTTAAACCAGATTTTGGAATTATTAAATGCAAATTTTATAATTTTTAATAATTCTTTTTTATAAATATATTTAAAATACAAAACATAAAAATATTGTAGATAAATTTGACATTGACATAAACGTTGCTAAATAGCTGTCAAAAAAAAAAAGAAGTGACGTCGGCTTGCCTGGAGAAAAGGAAAAGGTTGTTTGATATAAACATATTTTATAAAAGAAAAAATGTTAGACTTAATATTAAATATACCATTTTACTTGCTACCATTTGATGTAAGGATTCGTGCTCCGTCATGGCTCAGACTTCCATCACCAATGACAACATTCTCATTAATATTGTTCTCATACTTTTTAGTAACTGGTGGTAAGAAAATTTAAGAGAATTAATATTGGGATACAGTTTAATTTTTTCAAATAAAGGTATAATTTATGATGTCATCGTTGAACCTCCCAGTGTTGGTTCTACAACTGATGAACATGGACATAGCCGTCCCGTTGCTTTCATGCCTTATCGAGTAAATGGACAGTATATAATGGAAGGTTTAGCAAGTAGTTTCTTATTTACCGTGGGCGGTTTAGGTTTTATTATTATGGATAACAGTAACGGACCTGGTAAAACAAATTTAAATCGCATATTGTTGACATCAATGGGATTTTTATTCATATTAGTATCATTTTTCACAACTTGGATTTTTATGAGAATGAAATTACCTGGGTATTTACAACCTTAAATGCCATAAGAACAAACTAATTATTTTTTAAAAAAAACATTTAAATTTATTTTCTTAAATATTTGTATAAATATATTTAAATAAATTTTTTATAACTAAGAATTGGATATAAATATAATCAAATAATACTTTAATAAACTTAATCAAATTCTGATTAATTGTGCTTTACAGTAATTCTTTCGAAATTTACAATCTAATGCGAAACGAGCTGAAATAATAAAAAATTTTTATATAGAAATTATAAATATAATAATTCTATTGTGTTTAATATTGTTATCTTTTGAATAGGTTTAGATTTTTCAAAAAGATAATATTTATTGATAAAATTAATCAGTAAAAGTACATACTTGCTAAAATCGGATGACTTGTCGATAATATGTTCAAATTCAGGGAAAGAGAGAGCCCCGTCATCATCCAAATCAGCCTCAGCAAGAATATTTTGTATTAATTGTTTGATATCATTTTCTTTTAGATTGTTATCCGGTCCAACTAGTCTTTCAATAACTTGTTTTAAATCACTTACTCCTAGCATATCATCACCGTCAAAATCTTAAAAAAAAACCGATTTGGAATTAGCGAAGCAAATATTTGATATAATTTGCAAAATTTACCATAAATACGAAAAGCATGTTCAGCTTTGACTGATTTGGGACATGCATCGCAAAAAACTGACATCATGTCTAAAAAATCTTCAAATGTACAATCTCCATCATTACTGGAACTGAATACTTTGCATATTCTATCACCAAATGGATTTACACGCAATTCTGGGTATTGTAAAATTTTACTCATTGATAATTTAGCGTTTTTATTATGACCAACTTTTTCTGGAGCTAACGCTTTAAACTTTTTGTGGGCACTGAAAAAAGTTTTTAATATTCTCTATTATATTTTACATACTATAAATAATTTTTTTTAATACTTACAATAAAATTTCTTTTTTTGAGAAGAATGTTAAATCCTGGAAATTTAATTATAAAATTTTAAAATAAATTTTAATAGCTTTACCCAGAATATAAAATTTTATTACCTCATAATCTTGTAATTCTTCTTCTGTGAATTGGCTTTTTGTCTGACCCATTTTCGATATACTTTTGCAATTTTCTGCCTTTGCAATAATCTGAAGTATTTCAGTGATTAAAAAGACTTGTTAAACAAAAAGCAAGAAAAATAAAACTATATTATCTACTTCTTTTATTGATTAAAAAACATATGTAATTGAAATAATGACATTTCAAAAATGTATCAACGGCATTGACATTTCTTTTGAAAGTTTTGATTTTAATATAAAAGTATAACACTTATATAAAAGTAACTACAAACAACACGTATCTAGTGGTGACGTTTGTCGGTATTTTTTGCTGTCATTAAGTAGTTGTAGCGAAGTTATTGTCAAATAATTTTGTATGAACGTATTGAATTATGAAACCGTTAATTCAAAAAACGGGTAAAATATAAATTTTAACATAAAAACAAATCAAAATTTCTTAAAATTATAATTATAAATATAAATGTACTCGTATATATTTATATTAATATAATATAAATTTAAAAACTGATAAATAAGATATTATTTGATAGACGGCCGTTATTATATGCCGGGGTTATATTGAATGTGCATAATTCAATCTTCTTAAAAATTTGATTTTGAATAAAACTTTGAAACTTTTTAAATTTGAACATAATAGTATTTCAAAATGAAATAATATTCTAAATCAATTCTACAAAATTCTAGAAATACTTTGAAATTTAAATTATTTATGATTTACTTAGCAATTCCCTCTGTGAAGCTAGTGCTTAATCGCATGACCTACTTATTAGGGAGTTGTATACTCGTAATCCAAGCATAAAATATAAAGAATTTTAATAATATTGCTAATATACTAATAAATAGTTATTCCAAAACTGTAACGACTGAAAAGGAAAATTATAGTTTCATTACCCAATCACATTTGTTAAATTGTACAAATTAAAACAACAAATCAAAATTACTTAAACTGATATTTATTTATTTTATTAATTTTTAACTTATTTTTTAACAATTTATTTTTCAAAATTATCCAAATCAAATAAATCAAAATTAACCAAAAGTAAAATTAAAGAATAAAAAAAAAAACATAAATTAAAATTACTGTAATCACAGAAATCATATTCTTTATTCCATATACAATTTATTTATTTTTTTTTTTTAATTTTTTTTCAAATTTATTATAATGGAACCTTTTGATCAAAAATTATTAGATATTATCATCTAAAATTAAAACTATATAACAAATAAAATATATACTTAATTGTCTTATGAATTATTTTCACAGAAAAATACAATACTATAAATTGATACGTCCCATTTTATCTCTTAATTTTTATCAATATATTTAAATTTATTACATTAAATTAATTAAATAAATTCTTTTTTAATAAAATAATATTTTTTTACTTAAATTTATGAATTACACATTAAATTAAATTAAAAAGAAAAAAAAAAAACATTTATATTATGTAAAAATTAAAGCGTTTTAAATCATTTTTTTTTTTTTTTTCAAAATTGTTGTTTTCATTAACGAACTTATCTTCGAATTGTTTCATAATGTCGTCTACATTTTTGATAAAATTCTTCCATAGCTCTATATTCTGGTTCAAAAACATCTGGTATTTCACGATCCAGAGATTTAACAAAAATCATTTTAACAGATTTTTCACCATGAATTTCCTCTTCATATTCTAAAAGTTGTTGAAAAAATCCTAAATTTGGTCGAATTTGTGGTCGGGCATTTTTAACATGTAAATATGCATCTCTTAATGTCATTTTCATATATTTCATTAAATAAGCTATACAAAGTGATGCTGAACGACTAACACCTGCAACACAATGTACAAGAGATTTACCATTTGATTGACGTACTTCTTCTATTAGATCAACAACTTCATCAAAATATGATTTTAAATCAGCATCACGACGATCATATACATTAACACGTAAATATACTGGTTTATTATTTGGTAATGGTGTATCGGGTAATTCGGGTGCAACATTAACAACACATTTAATATCTAATTTTTGCATAATTGATGGTATTGCAACACCAGCACCACATAAATAAAGTGTTGGTAAAATTTCAGATATTCCAGGAAAATTTAGATGAGCACTTTAAAGAAAAACAAAAAAAAAAAATCTAAATTAATAATTATATAATATTTTAAATTTAAATATAAAATAAATTAATTTTCTGTAAATTTAAATTAAATTCAATTCATATTTTTGTAAATACAAGCCTACAGAAGCACTTTTAAAAACTATTTTGTTGTTTATAATAAATGTACAATGTACTCAGTTAAAGGATGTAATTGTTTTCAGAATTAAGAAGATTAGCATCGGGGCACAGCATTTCTATCATATTGACCTTTAAATTGTTATTTTAATTAATAGATTATGAGTCACTAAGATATTTGAAAAATTTGAAATTTGATTCAGAAGGTCAGAAATGATTCAGATGGAGCAAAATTGCATTTTTTAATTTAATTTTAAAATACAAAAACTTAAAAATAACTTTAATAATTTAAAATAAGGCGTCATTTATTTTCAAAAAAAAAAAACAAAAACAAATATGTTATATACAAGATATATATTTATTATTTTTTTACTTTAATTCTAAAATAAAAATATTTAGTGGGTAAGGTCCATATCAAAGATAATATGTTTTATTTGATATTTTGAATTATTTCTTTTTATTTTAATATAATATGTGTGTTATAATTTTTTTTTTTTTTTTTTTTATTTTTTTTTTGGCATGAAATTATATTTTATTATTAAAATATATATTTTAATTTCTCTATTGTGTTAATAATAGTATTTTAAATGTATTTTTCTATATATACATACTATTGCTAATTTTGAACCGTAAACTTGACTTTGAAACAAATAACAAGGCAATATACATTGTAAATTTAATTTAAAAAAAATAATAATAATATTAAAACATCTTTAAAATAAACTTTAAATGTCAAAGGCCCCAAAAAAAAAAAAATAAATTATATTTTGTCAAAACAAATGATTTCATTGTTTAAATTGTAAATAAACACATGTATATAAGTTGACATATATACGTTACGTACATACATACATATTTCAATTTCAAAAAAAAAAATTTGTTTTTCTTCTCAAGTAAAATGTAGCGGAAATAAATATTTAAAAAATTGATTAAAATAAAATAACCTTAATTAAATTTTTCATTTTTGTTTTCTTTTGTTATACATATTTTCTAATTCAAATTAAAATTAAGAAGTTATAGTAAATGCTATGAAAATTCTATGAACCTCGAAGTCTGAGCAAGCTTGTGATTCGGAAAAACGCAAATCAAGAAAGCGTTTTTTTTTTTTCGCGTTCATGACATTTCAAAGTGTCACAGACCTGACGTCATCGTCGAGAGTGGTTTTTAAATTAAAATTCATATTAACCCAAAGTTATGAAAAGTATTTATAAACACTATCCCGTTATAAAGCTTTAAATTTAAGCTCTTAATTTGTAGAAAAACGAATCTACCTAGGAGTTAAATAGAAGTACGAATCTAGTTAGAAATTAAATGAAATTAAAAGAATATGCCAAGAGAATCAGTTAAAAGATTACGAACTCAAGTAGACAGTTACAGGCAGGCTGTCAGCATATAAACGGTGGTTTTCGCAAAAAAAAAGTTTAAGTAAACTTATGGTTAAATAAAAAGATTTCCCGGGAAAACCGAAGCATATATATATATATATAAATTTCCCGGGTAGCATCCCAAAATAAATAGAAAATCTAAATGCATTAACAATATTTTCAATTTATATAATTCTGCATGGTAATAAATCTGTTTTTCCACATAATTCCATTTATTTTGTAATAATAATAAAATCATTTTTCCAAATAAAATTTTTTATGTCTAATTGATTTTTGCAAAATTTAAAATTTTTTTCATTGTTTTCTTGATAATTTCCTGTTTTATTAGTTTTCATTTTTTATATTCATATACAATTTATATATATATATATATATGTATAGGATACACATATACATAGATATTTAGAGATTTACAAATAGATATTTTTACAAGTCTACCTTTAAAATTGAAATAAAAATTTTAGAAGCATATTAAAAAATAAATAAATCTATTAGATATTATTTATAATTTTTTTAGAATAATTTCAAATAATAATTATAATATATGACCAAACAGGTGTTTGAATTGAATATTTTTTATGTATTATATTTTTTGAAAAGAAATGTATTGTATGGCGAATTTAAAAAATTTTCTAAAATAATAATCTAGTACAAATTCTCTATATTTTTAATCTCGCTTTTTTAAGGATTTTAGAGTTGAATACAAAACCAGAATTATCAGCTTTTTCCAGAATATAACAAAAAGAGTTTTTCTAAAATGAGATTTTAAAAGGCGAGATTTAAAAAAAAAACCAATATTTTAAAGAGCGAGATTAAAAATGTTGCGATTTCGTACTATCCCAGTTAAAAGAAGTATAAGAAATTAAGTTCAACCAGTTTGATAACCCATTAAAAACCTTCATTTCAAAATATTAAAACTCCTATACATGCAATATTAGTATTATCGCATATATTTACTTCTTTCACTCTTTTTAACACATTTTCAAAAAAATTTTGTACCTATATAGCTTCACTCTGTCCATCCATCCGTCCGTCCGTATGTTTACAAAAATTTTTACACCGTTTGAAATAGAGTAAAGAAATTTTAACTACGGTATTGCAAAAAAAATAATTTCGTAGAAAATAACCCGTTACGGAGCTACAGCCCCCGAAAGTTGGAAAAGGTCCTATATTTAAATTGTTATAACAAGAGTTCTGTTAAGTGTATTTTCAATCTGAAAACGGAAAAAGATAGCTGGTTTTATAAGCTTTAAAAAAGACAAATGTTTCGGATTGCCATACGGTATTAAAATTTACCATTATACAAAACTCAATTTTTGCAAAATTTTAAGCCCCACATATCTCCAAAACGGTTCAAGCTAGGGTCTTGACATTTTTTTCTTTAAACATAATATGCTAATTTAAAAAATTAATATTAACAATGTAATAATTAAAATACTATATATATAATTAATTGTTATATTTAGAGTACATTAAAAAATTTATTATGGTATTAATAATTTTTAAAAAAAGAGTTTCAATTCTAAAAAGCATAACAATTTATAAAAGATAAATAAAAAAATTTAAATAATATGAAATTAATAAACTTAAAAAATGTTTTTATTGGCAAAATTTCAAAAATTAAATATATCTATATATATATATATTTTAATGATTCACCACAAAAATATTTTTTTTTTTAGTTGTTATATTTTTATTAATTTTAATTTATGAAATAAAAATTCTATAGCAAAGGTGAAATTTCTTTGTGTAAAATAAAAGAAATCTGTTTATGTTGATAGATTCTTATTTTTTATTGCCAAAATTTAATTTAATAAAATTGTTTTTTCCTCAAAATTAAAAAAAAAAAATTTTGGGTTGAAAATAAATAATAAATAATATTTGGCTTGTAAAAAAAATTTTTAAGTCTTTCATAAAAGAATTAAAAAAAAAAAATAACATTTATAAATACCTTAGCATACCAAATACAAAATTATTACAATATTATAACAAATAGAATTGTATCTATAGATCGGACAGGAAGAGGTTTCTATATGTTATAGGGCCTGATTACCATCCCATATTAAAATTTAATGTGGAATTTATTAAGATCAATTCTAATAATAAGAATATAATTTGTCTTCTATTCCAACATATACCTAACGTATAATATATACCTATAGTATACCTATATATATAGTATATTCGAGTAGAAAGACTTATTAGATCCACAGTTAAGCAGTTACGAACATTTCGATGCAATTTTATATTATGTTATTTGGGTATAGAGTATCTACCCTTGAACATCTAGAAATGTTTTATCTTTCTAGAAATTTCCCAAAGTTTTAGAAAGGAGTTTAAGTTTTTTAATTTTATATATTAGTTTATTTGTTTTTATAAAATATAAGAATTGGTAAAACACCCTGTATATAAATCTGAATAAATATTAAAAATTTATAAGAAAGTTCTTTCTTTTAGCACTTGTATCTTATCCAGTCTGATATTGTAAATAACTAATCAAGATTTTAATAAATAAATTAATTTTTTTAATAGTGTGGACCAGGACTTCACTGTAAGATTAAAAAAGTTATACTACACTTTCTCGTAACTGAATTAAACAGAAATTCCCTATCAAATGTTAAAAAATTGGGTCATTAAAGTTGTATTTCATCTTATAATATCCTTCTAACCTTTAAAAACTACTATAGGCAAGTCCAGTTTTCCAGAGAAAAAGTCCCTATAAATTCCTATAGATCGCGTCTTTAATAAACAAGTACCATCATATGGAAATCAACAAAAATTGAAATTATTTTATAAACAGTTTAAATATGATCGCACTCATGTATAAATTATAGATCATATGCGATTATATTGATTAGTAATGAATGCAAAAAAACATTTTTATGGCTTCATCCAATGAAATGTTTTACATCTATACTTGTTTTTCTGTAATAAAAAAAATACAAGTTTTATATTTGATTGAAATTTGATTTTTTTTCTTATAGTTATTCGATACCGAGATGTAGTCATTATTAGTAATTAGAATAAATGCCTATATAATCAATTATATCAATTCACAATACAAATAATTTTTGGCTTAAAATTAAAATAGTGTATATCCAAAATCATGTTTTTGACATATTACTACTTTAACAATATTTTAATTTTGTAGAACTGAAGTGGAGGATTTGGTAAAGCTGAGAGAATAGGTCTTGGAATAACCATAAATAAGCGTCATAAAATCAGTGAGTGGTATACTATTGAAGAAATAAATCTTAGAATAGCAAAAGCCAAAAGTGTATTCGGAATAATGTGATCGTCATGGAAGTCACAATATTTGTGTTGTTATACGAAAGCGGGAAATGGCTGTATTAAGAAATATAGAACATAAACAAAAAGCTTCTGTAAATAAATGTCTAAGTATAATATGTCGCATATTCTGGCAAAGCCGAATTTATATATAACTCTTCGTGCTTTGGGAAATAAGGTGGCAAGTACGTTATGGTGGAAATTGATCGGTGAAATTCTAAGACGCCCAACAGCATGCAAAGAACGCTTATCACTATAGAGAATCCGCTGTTTCGAAGAAATTAAATAAATGTACAATAAAGTAATAAAATAAATGTATTGCATTTAATTATCTCTGTTAAATTTTATATTCTATACATTTTACATTGACCAAAAAATATTTTTATTTTTTATTTAATATAATTGGAAAAAAAAAGAAATCGGAAGGGTGGGAAGGGAAAAATTCTGGATATAAAATTTATTTATGTAAAACGGAATTACAAATGAATGTTTTAAAATAAAATAAAATAAAACATTTGAGAATATAAAATGTGTAATAAAGAATGACTGATGATATCATTATATTCGAATTATACTAGAGACTTTTACAATGTGACTTACGTAATAAAAAAATTATTACTAAAATACAAAAACACTTTTGATCTGGAAAACAAAAAAAAATTAGCACAAAATTAGGTATCTATAGATATATTTATGTATATATGTATATTTAAAACAATAAAAGTGTTTTTGTGTTTAGGTGGTTCTGGTGGCTTTTTTTTTTTATACATTACTATATTTATATCTTATGGTTTATTTAAAAATGATCTGTTTGAATTAGTCATTAAAAGATGTGTCTAAAATTTTATTTTAGGTAGAAAAAAACTTATGTAAAATTGTTTTTTTTTTTTTTTTTTTTTTTTTTTTGTAATAATTTGTAAATTGAAAAACAATTTAAAATATGTTTCAAGTTTTTCAAAGTTTTTTAGATATATACGAGTATATTTTTAATTTCGCAATTGAATTTTTTTTTAATTTATCTGTAAAATATAGTGAGGTGACAAAAGTCCGAAAAAACGCTAAAGGTCTCTTGGGTAGTTATGACTCACGAGGAGTGTGCCAAAAATCCACTAAAAATTAGTCATAACTGCCTATTTTAATTTGGTACATGCGTTTAGACTTTGAACTGCATTTTGCTGATGACTGCAAAGTCGAATAAAATTTTTGAAACTCTCATAATATTTAAATGTAAATAAGTAAAATAATAACTGTTAAACAAATATTTATATATTTGTCTATGCAGAGTTCTATATTACGAAACATATTAAAGTTGTCCAAAAAAAATTTATAAATTCATGTATGCAAATTTTTGAATTAAAAGCGAGTTTTAAGTTGGTTATAAAATATGAAAAGAGAGAACTTCCAGCTTTTAATATGAACTTAATCTAAAATTTACTATTTATTATTATTTGTAAAATTAATAGATTGTTTTAATACTGAAATAACCATTTAAATATTTCGAAAACATCTTATATTTTAAAAATATCAGTTTAAGAAGTCCTCTCTCATTGTCTGTCAAAATTCCCGGGGACTTTTATCACCCCACCGTAAAAATTACAGTGTACACTCACTTTTTCATAACATTTTCATCTACAAGATATTTAAAAATGTTCAGCAAACAAAAAAAATAAAAATATATAATAAAATTTTAAAGAATTTTTTTTTTCTATAGTTGTTATTTTAATTAAAATACCAATCTTAAGTTTATTTTTAAATTATTACATTTATTTTTTTTTATTTTTGATTAAAAACAAAATTTATATATGTATGTATATATATATATATTGTGATCTTACAAATATGTTCAGGGATAAGCCAAAATCAAAATAGCGCGCATTTTATTAAAATTATGAAAATTGTCCAAATAAGAGATGAACAAGCAGGTTTTCGTCCCCATAGAAGTTGCATAGACCAGGTTAATACGCTCAGAATCATCGTTGAACAGTCAATAGAATGGCGAGCCCCATTATACCTGGTTTTCATCGATTTCAAGAAAGCGTTCGATTGTATAAGCAGAAAAGCCATATGGAAAGCACTTAGAAACCGAAATGTGCCGGAAAAAATAATAGATATAATACAGAACATGTATGAAGAGACTCAACTCTCAGTACTCCACAATGGTAAAACCAGCGAACCATTCACCACCAACATAGGAGTAAAACAGGGTTGTCCACTGTCACCAATCCTCTTCACAGTAGTGCTAGATGACATAATGAAAGAGATTAGTACCAAAAGAACTGGATTAACATGGAATCTCTTCAGGCAATTAGAAGATCTGGACTATGCCGATGACATCTGCCTGCTATCACACACAATAAATAATATGCAAGCTAAAATAGACCATCTAGCAACATTAGCTCGAAGTGTGGGCCTGGAAATAAATATCGAAAAGACGAAAGCGATGGCCATTAACATCAACAACCCACGCCGTCCGGTGATAAACAACACACCAATCGACTATGTAGATAATTTCCACTACCTAGGCTGCATCATAAATAACAGCGGTAACATAAACGCCGACATCGAAAGCAGGATCAAAAAGGCCAGGGCAATGTTCGGTCGTCTGCAGCCAGTATGGAAAAGCGCACAAATGTCCAGGGGGACAAAATTAAGGATATTTGGAACCTGCGTAAAGACCACCTTAACATATGGAAGTGAAACCTGGTTAGTTACAAACAACATCACACAGAAACTACAGGTCTTCATCAACAAATGTCTAAGGATAATATGCAGAATATACTGGCCGAACATAATAAGTAACCAGGACCTATGGAAACTTGCCAAAACAGAACCAATTGGGCAAGAGATCAAAAGGAAGAAGTGGAAATGGATAGGGCACACACTGAGAAAACCGCAAGATAGCATAGCAAGGGAAGCACTAGAATGGAACCCACAAGGAACCCGAAGACGAGGCCGCCCTAATAACACCTGGAGGCGAACGATTTCGGAAGAGCTAGTTTCAATTGAGAAAACATGGGAGGATGCAAAGATAACTGCTCCAAATAGAGTCAGGTGGAGATGCCTAGTAGATATCCTATGCTCCCAAGAGGAGTAATAAGGAAAAAAAAAAAAAAAAAAAAAAAATGAAAATTGTAAAACAATTTTTAAGGTTAATAATTCAAGCTAGAAGGTGTTTAAAAATTTGTTATTTAGAATCGAATTCAAGTTTTCACATCGAATTTGTTCCAACTTTGTAGGATTATATACATATATATATAAAATAATAAATACGGTTATTTTAAGGGTGCCTAAGCCCAAATGTTGGCCAAAAATATGTTGTATAAGGAAGTCATACTATATAGGAATGAGTAAATGAACAAAAAAAACTTGACATTGTGATTTCAATAAATTAAATTTTAAAGCGGTGTACACACTACCAATTTTACTATCAGTTTTTTTTTCTATTCCGAATTTTTGATTTTTCGAAAGCGTTTAACAAATAAGGTGCATAGTAAGTTGACGAACTGATGGTAACTGAAGTAAAAGAAATTCTTTTTGATATTTTGCATAAGTAACGGTAAAACTGTCAATTTAATTGATCGTATGAACTTATTTGTATATGTACATTCGTTCTGAAATGATAAATTTTAAATTTCAAAAATACTGATGAAAATGTTGTTAGAATTATGAACCTGTTTTACAGATAGATTTAATAGGTTGGTGAATTTATTTTAACCAAACTTCTTTAAGCAAATCAAATACAGATTGTTGTATGTTTCCATAAATAATTGAATGAATCTTACTAAAAAACAAGTTCATTTACACGATCACTTAATTTTAATCAATAACTTGCAAGATAGTTATCTTAAGTGGTATTTTCATATGGTTAATAAATTTAATGAAAAACTACAAATTAGTGTTCAATATTTCATTAATAATTTCTAGACTCACATTTGAGCAGGTTTTCAACAAAGTTTCGAATACTAAATTAATATTAAAAATACCAAATTAATAATTTGAATACGACTCTGATATAAATGTACCATGTGTTTTGTTTTATTATATTAATCTTAAAGGAATGTGAATACGTGATATAATAAGGAACCATGTTTTTTTTTTAAACTTTTTGGAATTCTCTATACATTCCAATCGAACTAAAATAAATAAATAGAATCTATTTTTAAAAACGTTGTTCAAGAAAACTGGAGATCTTGGTATTCATTTTTTTTTCCAGAGGTTAAAACTATATTGGAATTTTAAAAATTTGTTTATAATAAAAAATAAAAAGTATCAAAACAAATTTTTATTTGGTAAAAGTATATATAGTTTTGTTTTTTGAATATTGAACTAATAGGAAATCAGTTTATTTACCTATACCTATTTTATTTGAAATTCGGATGTTTATTTAATTATGATTTGAATTTTTTTAAACCAAATAAAAAAAAAAACAACTGAACCAAATATAATTAATATTAATTGAAAAAACGTTTATACGTTAATTATAAACAAAAGAATCTTTGTTTACTTTCAAAATTTTAATATTTATATTATTAAGGAATTTCTTTTTATAATTAAAATTTAGATATAAATTATTTCCAGATCAGCTGATTAATTTTTAAAAATAGATCTGGAATGTTTTATTGTGGGATTTTGTTTTTTAGTTCATTGATTAATTGATACGGAAGTTATTTGAAAAATTCTAAGAATTTTTTTTGTTGGATTATATAAACAAATTTTAATTTTTTCCATTTTGACCTTTAAATGTTGTCTTATAAGTATATTATCTTGGTTAATTGTAGTTAGTTCAAAAATATTATGACTGAATCATAGCTTCATAATTTTTGTAGGTACTTTTTCTTAGCTAAGTTTTTCATTCAAACTCACGTGATGGTTAATTTTAGAATTTTGTTTTTACATAAGTGTTCTTTTTTCGTACAACCGTATGGATCCGCAGAACCCGATTGGTTTAACCCTATTAACAAAATAATAAGGAATTAAGTCCAGCAGTTCAAAAAAACCTCTAATCCCTTGGCTTGAGTAATCTATCAAGTTTTTTAATTCTTTTATTTAAAATTTTGTATTTAAATTCAAGTATTGGAGATAGCAGTTACTACTTTTAAAACTCTTTAATAGAATTTATTTCAAAAGGAAGTAAGAATTGAGTCCAGGAGTTTGGGGAACTCTAATCGGATAGCTTGCGCCTCTCCTTTTAAACGCAATATGGAATTCTTTTTAATCTCGAATGCGATGCACAACCGAAATTAAAAATCCTTAAATTAAGTCAAAGTATTGAAATCAATTTAAAAAAAAAAATGGTGTATGGAAATTATAACTTGGAGTCTAAAGGGTTATATTTGAAGAAAAGGAATAGGAAATTTAAGTAATAAAATTATCAAATAATATTACATGAATCGAATTTTAAAAACTCTTCTTTCCTTTACGAAACATTAAATATGGCTGACAAAATAAATCACTGAACAATTGAAAAAAATAATAAATTTTAATTGCATGTTTAAATTTTTAAGGATATTGTATATATATATATATATATTTTATAGGATATTTATTGACATTCAATATTGTATCACTATTATAAATAATCAAATAAACTTTCTCTTTTCATTCGAATTAAATTAAATTTATTTATATTTTTGTGTCTTACAACATGATGATTTTTTTTGATGACGTCACAGAGAAAATAGTTTTTCTTTAAATTTAGTTTTTTTTTATACTATAATTTAATAAAAAACTGATAAAAAGGAAAGTAAATCATGATATAGCGTGCAAAAAGTTATTAAAATATTATAATATTATGTTTCACAAATATATTTATACACATACTTATATATACATATATATTGTATATGTATGTACAATTTTATATATATATAAATATTTTTTATAATAAAAAAATTTATTTTTTTTTTTTGGTTGAAGGTAAAGTTTAAGGTCATACGAAAACTTAAATTCTATTACTAAAAATAGAAAATATATACGTACATATTTGTTCTTTTTTTAAATTAAGCACTAAAAAAAAAAAAACTAATAAAAGAAAAGTTGAATGTTCTTTCTATTCTATTATATATATATATATATGCTTTCACAAAACCATGACTCACTATGATTAGTAGCTGCCAAAAAAAAAACGCACGAACGAACGAACAACGAACGAAAATATAAATGAAAAACCAATAATTAATAACATTGCAGAGTATTTATTGATTATTTTTCAATTTTAAATCATTAATACATATTGTGTGTGATTAATTTTTAGTTAATATGGTTTGATATTTTATTTAAAAACTTGGTTATTTTTAGGGATATACGATATATAATCTTAAAGGTTAAAGCAGATGCAAAGTTTTGCAGGTCTTTAAGAGGGGAGAAGCAAATAAGACATGATAATTAAATAATTAGTCATTCTCATTATGATTTTTGAAATTATAATATCTGGACAGCTATGCTTTGTCTTGCACATGCTAAAAAGATGAGCAGCAATAAAAGTTCAAAAGAGGTTTTGAAAGGCCAGATTTATATCTTGTGACTTGCCATTCGTCAATCTTCAAAATGGGATTTTGAGGATTTAAAACGAAACTTGGTTATCCACATAAAATATTACTTTACCAAGAGTATTTAGTACATGTAGGCGTTTTTACGATGGTGAGTATAGTCTATAATATAAAAACTTTAGAAATATATATATAAGGTATACTAGTTGGGTTTGCTTGAATAATTAAAAATTAAATCTAACTGGTCCTTTAAATTAGCTTTATTATGTATAAATATAATGAAACAATTCTTAAAATTGTTTATGATATATAAATTTGTAAATCCATGTATTTGTATAGAAACAGATTTCAAAATTTTATTAATTGGCGAAATAGGCCACGAATTAAATAAATTTGAAGTTCTATATTGTAAAACAAGGAATGCGATTTCAAAACAAATAATTTTAAATGCCTATTCAACTTTAAAACTTTATTCTGTATTCAGATACAAATTTTTAATTTAATATTTATTTCAGTTAATTAAAATCTACGGTTAAATCTCGTGGAACTTCTTAAGAAGTCGAAAATTTAATTGAAAGAGAATTATACCACCTGGGCTTTTATACTTTAAAAGAGGAGCGCTCCATAATCTCGGTTTAGCAAATCTTCTTTTTTAAATCTCGTTTTTAGAAAATTTCGTTTTAGAAAATCTCGTTTTTTATTGAAATATCCCGTTTTTTCAGAAAATCTCTTTTTTAATTGAAAAATCTGGTTCTTAAGGATTTTTGAGTTGGATAAAAAACCAGAATTATCAGCTTTTTCCAGAATATAAGAAAACGGATTTTCTAAAAACAAGATTTTCTAAAACGAGATTTTCTATATTTTCTAAACGAGATTTTCTAAAATGAGATTTACTAAACCGAGATTTCAGACCCAGCCCCCTTAAAAGTGATATATTTTTACATTTAATGAGAAATAACATCCAAGAGTCTTAAATCTTATACCTTTGTATATAAAATGCTTTAAATGAGAAAACATTTTATAATATTATTTGAAATCAGGGTATTCCCCTTTTCCAGAACATTTATATATGTATAAGTAAGATTCTGAATTGGAAGATATTTTAAAGCTGGATTGAAAAATTCTTGAAAAATGGAATATCTATACAATGTTTTAGAATATAATTCTAAAATTCATCCAGAATATCCTCTATGTATGAAAATTAATAATTCGAAGATTTATTTCACAAAAATTCGAAAGTTAAATAACAAGAGAAATAAACCCTAAGAGTTCTACTTATCATATTTTGCGGTCTTATTTTTAATTATATATGAGAAATAAAACACCAGTGTGTTATTTTTTATTGAATGAGAAATAACAATCTGAAAACTTTATTTCCAAAGGTCTTATTTCACGACTCCATTACTAAGAGGAAGGACCTAATATGCGATAGGTAGGTATTCCAAATTTTTTTATTTTAGTTTTTAATTATAAAAATAAATTAACAACATTAAATAGAGTGTAATAAATTTTAAAAAAAGAGACAAATTAAAAAATAAAAACAATAAAATATGCAAACAAAACCATGAACCAAATTTTTTAAATTCCTATGTATTTTTTTAGTTTAATTTTTTTTTTTTTTTTGTTACTTTGCTTTACTTTAAAGTTCTTTTTTAGTTTTTTATAATATAATACAATATAAATTCTATAACCTATTTAATTTTTCATTTATTTTATTCATTTCATTTTAATTTTTTTTGTATCTTTAATTTCATTTAAAGACTGCGTGGTTTTATACTTAAGATACAAAAAAAAAAAAAATAAAATTAAAAAAGTAAAAAAAATTCATAAAATAATTTCCAGTTCCCAATTTACTAAATTTTATATTAAAAATAAGAAAAAAAATGGAAAATAATATAAAGAAAATCACTAAAATCTAAAACCTTTTATATTTTCTTTATTTCCTTGTATTTTTCATAAAATTTTCTTTTTCATTTTTTAAAAGTTTTTTTTAAACTGAATTTCATTAAACATAGAACTAAGCATAAAAATGTGAAATCATAAATAATTATATATGTTTAATAGAAAAATATGTGAGCCTTGATGTCCAGATTCGCAATGGGACAAATTTTTATGTTGGAATTTAAAAAAAAAAAAAAAAAAAAATAAAAATTAATAAAATAAAAATTTTTGCGCAAATTAAACATAAATAATGTTAAAAATAACTTAATATACAGGGTGATTAATAGAGTTGATTAGTAATTTATTTATTTATTGTATCAGACAATAGTAAATATTGCCTGATAATATTAATCCTTTGGCTATTTGACATTTGGACACCTTATTAAATTATTTTAATATACACTACATTTTTTTTATTAGATATGATCTGACCAGGATTTGAACCCGAGACTTTTTCGATTAAAAAGCCGCCATTTTACCGCTAAGCTATCGGTCAGATGATTTTGGAAAGATGAACTCCAAAAGTAAAGTATGTAATATAAAATTGCTGAATAAGGTAAATTTATTATGAGAAAAGAAGTTTTTCGGAAATAATTGGCGAAATAGGCGAACCTGTAAAGTCTTTTATTTTATTTTATGATGTCAAAACTTCAATGTATTACACATAATAAAATTAATAAATAGTAGAGTTATTTTGCCTAAAAACTAAAAGTAATATACAATAATCTATCACACAACTCTGAATATCTTGTGACTAATCTTTTGGAGACTGCAATGTGTAAGGACTACCTATAGAAATAAAGGATAAAAAATACTCAAAAGTAGTTGGAAAATTGATGAACCCTCTACTTACATAATTATAATTAAATAACTCATCAAATTAACATATTTAAAAAAAGGTGTGAATTTAATCAGGTCGATACGTTAAAAAAAAAAAAAACTGGCCTGTTTATAAATAATTAATTAGGAATGATAATGTAATCAAATTGATGGATTGGAGAGAAGTTTAAAAAACGTGCCAATCCCTATGTACAATTAACTAAAAAATACTTTAAAAAAACTTAACATTCATAGAAATAGTAATTTAATTTAAATTTAAAATTATGTGACACACGGTACTTTTTTTCTCAAAAAATTATATATTTAAAATAAAATAAATTTATAATATTTAAAAAAAATATTTGTTTACTTGTAAATAAAAAAAAAAAATAAATAAATAAATATTTTATTTAATAAAATTAAATTTAATTAAAATAATAAATAATATTTAAATAATATTCATATATATATAAGATTTAAAATGAAAGACGCCTGATATCTGAATTATCTGAAGTCGAAACAAAATAAATATTCACTTTTTTTGGTGAGGTGGAGTTATTATGCTATACTTTGCTGAACTATCAAGTCAGTTTTTGTCAAATTTTACTCAGACTATAAATTAATACATACTCAAATTATAATTTAATGTTATTTGAAATTTAAAAAATTACAATATCCTTAGTATAATAATTCTAACTTATGATTCCTAATGATTCATATAAGTAATGAAGTCATTTTATATAGTATTAAGTAATTTCAGTCATGTAATCATTTTTTTTAAAAGTTTTAAATGTGTATTAAATTTAATATTCTTTTAATTCTATTAAATTAAATTTAATTAAATTAAATTATTTAGTCTAAATTCTGTAAAATAATATTTTTTATAAATAATAATTACCTTTCATTAGATAAATTTTGTTGATTTTCACATGCATTTAAAATATCTTGAATTTCTGTTGATTTTGTTGTTTTTTCAATAACGGTATCAGTCGGACATGCTACTGTTGCCGCCATTATTGATGATGTTGATACAGTTATTGGATTTGTTTTAATTGAAATTACTTTCATTTTATTGTTTTTTTTTTTGTCAAAAACTTATTTTTAATTTGTTTTTTAATAAATAAATATTTTATATCTTAAGTTTTTTTTTAATAAAGTTTTTATTTTTAAGTTTTTTTTTTTAACAAAATTTGAAATTTAAAAAAATTTTCTTTGGTTTTTACACAAAATGTTAGAAAAAATAATTTTCCTCAAATATTTTCTTTGAATTTATTTAAATTTTCATAAAAAAATTAAATATTTTTATAAATTTATTACCGTTCTTTACGAAGAGTTCTACTTGACTGAATATCAAAGCTTTAATAATATTTTCAATAGTATTAATAATGAGTACTGTTTTGTTATAAAATTTCGAGCGGTTAAAATTTTTTATTTTGTTTTTATTTTGTTATTGTTGTTTTTTTCTTTTTTTTTTATTGTAGTTTGACTAAGTTTTATTATGTTCAAAAGCGTTCTGTTTAAAATTCTTGATGTTGCTAAGATTTATATACTCGCGTGAATTGCACGATACACTCACGATTTTCGCTCACAAAAAAAAAAAAATTCGAATTATTCGTAACGTAATGTTATGTTTTCATTTTCGTGTTGTAAAGCAAAAAAAAAAAACAACAAAAAAATTGAATATTTATAAATAAAAAATTTTAATAAAGTATTTTAAATGTCAATACACTTGTGTTCATAATAAAGATTCAACCGCAGTAGAATTAAGTATGGGTTTCATAGTATTTCAGCATTTCGTCTTATCATTTCTATTTGATAAGATTATGTTGAAACGTAGGACTTTGACATATTACCAGGAACTAACAAACTCAAAACGGTTGATACCTTATGATTTATCATAGTCATCAATACAAAATGGCTATCTTTATGGCATACAATATGATTCATCGAATGCTAACTCTACCCCTAAATGATGAATCTAGACTATAAAAAAACGATTATATTAAAAACGAGGAAGAATGTAGTAGAGTAGACTGTGTCAATTCTGGGTTACCCGTATGACCGTAATGTAAACATTATATCATCCGGTTAATTATTTTTGGCAACATTTCAGACACTCAGCTATATTAGGTGTAGAGTAATGCTCATATAAAAGAAAAAGTTGTATAGCAGCTACTCGAACCCAATGCGGTAGACCAACCAAATTTTGCACAAACTTTGGCCATTACACTAAACTATTTTTGGAAAAATTTCAGACAGCTTTAATAAGTATAGAGTAATAAAAATAGAGTAAAAAAAGAAGTTGTATGGCAGGTACTCAAACCCATGGACCAAAATACCTGGATTTCAATAAAGATGACGACTATTGCATAAAAACGAATTTGTGAAAATTTCAAAATCCTAGCTCCTTTATTTTTTGAATTATCGTGCGGACGGACGAACGGGCATATATAGCTAAATTGATTTATTTTTCGATTCTGATTCGATCCATACCCTTGAGTCTATATCTACCTCCCCTTTTTCTCAGCGTCACAAACGTAATGGCAAATTTAGTACACCCTTTGGGCTTATAATTATACGGGTATAAAAATTAGTAAACTAAAAATTGATATGACACCTCAATCAAAGAGATATTGATTGAAAAGAAGATAAAATAGAAATATTCGCTACCTTTTACAACTCTTTTGTAGGATATGACCCCTTCTCCATGAGTGCCAATTGGTTTCCACCGCAAGTTCAGTTGTAAACTAAGTAATAGAATAAGAAAAAATTTAATATTGATTTAGTGTTTAGTAGAAATAATCAGTTATATTGCAGACTTGATTCTACAGAAGATTTTATTAATAAATTTGAAAGATATGCAGAGTTTATAGATTTGATGCTTCCATTGTAATAATGTTTATAAAAAGCCAAGCAAAAAGATCTTTAAACATTCAGTTTAGGAACACCTCAACAAACCATCAAAGCTGCAAAGTTAAATACAAATTATTGTAAATTTTTTTTCAATTTCGATTCGATTCGATTTTCGATCAAAAGTTGCGGAGCACATGATTATGAATAACCATAAAATTATTATTGAAGTTTTAAAATGTATTCAAAAATTAAACAAATTAAATGTAACTGAGAGATTTTTAAATTTCAAAATGCGAAACTGCTTTTGTCATATTATATTATATACGGATTTTAATTTTCAACCTTGTAGCCTTGTTAGTTGTAAAGATATGAACTTTAGTCTAAGAAATCAGTAAGTTCAACTTTATCTTCGAATGGAAAGACGGTGTTCAGTTAGATGTAAGTATGCTGGAAGTTTAAGAGAAGCTGCGCAAGATAGAAGTCAATGAAGAAGACTTTGGAATCGGCTTAAAAATAATATTTTGTTATGCCCATAAAGTAAAGTAAAGTAAGGGGGAGTAGACACATATTATATAGCATTCGATTTACTATTCGTGTTTAAAAGCTCTTTTATTTTGCTTTCAACTGTATTTTAGAAAATTAAAATATTTGAAATTGTTTGTTTTTCTTGTACTTACCTGAAGTTTCAATATACATACATAGAAAATATATAATATATATAAAAGTATATTAAACAAAAAATAGTACTCTCTAAAAAATTTTAATTCACAAAATTTAATATTTACGTTTCTCTTGGAAAAAGAAAAGAATATAAAGGAAAAAATAAAAATATAAATAAAAACATAAATGTATTTGTGATTTATGAATTGTATCCACCTATGTCATGTTATTTCAAACTTCAAAGTTTTTTTTATGAATTGTTAAAAAATTATATAATTATAGAATTAATTCTTGTCAAATACTAAAACATATTATGACATGTTTAATAGCTTTTGCACTAATTAATGACATTAGATTTTGTATTAAAAAACTGTACTTTTGTTGGAATCAATACTTTTGTAAAGGACATTGAGAAGGACTTTCATATTGTTTTTGTTCAGCAATTTTTTCAAATTTTAATAATTGTTTTTTTTTTGTATTAAATTTTTAATTTGTGGCTTTTGTTTTATAGTTGTAGAAGTATTAGTTGATTAATGATTATATTTTTAGAAGCTTTGAAGATTTTAATACTTTTTGATGTTTCAATTAAATTTTTTTCTTGATTGATATCAGATTCCCAACAAATCTTAAATCTCGGATCACATAACAACCCCAGTATTCAGCAGGCTCAGATTCGATTCCTGGCAAGTGTAAAAACTTTTGTCTGATTTTCGAATTTCAACTCATCTACCATTCGCATTTGTGTTCAAATTAATGGCATAACCAATAATTCATAATTATATATTATATTGAATAAAAAATACATTACTATAAAAAAATATAAACAAATAATTTAATTTAATAATATAACCCACAGATACAGAAATATGATATAATTTAAATATCAAATTATTGTATATCTTGTAAACTGTAAAATGTTTCTACATGTATTAAGGCCTAGTCTTATCTTAAGTTTAAATTGTATGTGGAATTCAATTAAGTCAATTCTAATAAAAAAGAATATATTATGTCACCCTGTTCCAACATGAACCTATGGTACAAATAAGCTTATTACCCTAATATTTGAAAGATTAACACTTAAAAAAAATCAGCTTTTTGTTTCGGTTTGTTTGTTTTTTTTTTAATTTATTGTAAAACTTTATAACTAATCAAGTGAATATTATAATGGAAACTTAAATAATCAAAAAAAATTAGGTGATGAAAAATAAAATTTTTTTAAGTATATAGATACTTAAATTTTTTATTCTTTTTTAATTTTAGGCGAAGTGATAAAAATTTCGGGGTCAAAAGTCCCATATAACTGAAAAAATAAGCCAAAACTTCCCAGTTAATAATGACTCAAGGGGAGTGGTCCAAAAGAACCCTAAAAAATGAGTCAAAAGTCCCCATTATTTTTTAAATATGGTGATTATTAAGTATTAAGCTGCATTTTGAAAAAAAATAAAGCTGAAATTGAAATGGAAACAAAGCCTTTTTTATTTTTTAATTTGAAGTCTAATAATTCATAAATATAGAAGAATGAATTATAAATAAAAGTATAAATTTCTGTAAAATTTGGAATTAAAAACGGTTTTTAAGAAAACCAAAAAAGAAAAAGGTGTAATCGATACATATTACTTTATATGACATGTTGAATGCTTTTGAATGGTAATTGATATTGCAATTGACAAAAGCATTGTAAATTAAAATGTTGATATCGAAAATGTTGATATATAAATCGATAATGCAAAAAACAAATGTCATGTAATTAATAAGGTCATATGTAAAGTCATATGCTTAAAGTTTAAGGCATTTTTTGTAAAAATAAAATTACAAGTTCGAATTTTTTTTATGAATTTTTTGCAAAATGACAAATTTTGAAGAATTCTTTTAATGTAGGTAAATTGTTGTGTTAATCTTTTTTTTTAAATTTTTTATTTTTTCTTGCACTTTCATTTTCGACATTTTACATATTATATTCAAATTATTAGAATTGATTTCATTGAATTCTACATACAATTTTAACTTGAGATAAACTTTGTTTGATATTTTTTAGTTTGTAAAAGCTATTGAAGAATCTGTATTTTGAATTGACTACTAAGCATTTTATATTTTTATATTCAAATATTTTAAATATATATTTTAAAACCAAAACAGCACAATTTTAGAAACCTCTTTAAAATATTCAATGTAAACAAACAAAACGTCACATTTAAATAATTGTTGCTAAAGTAGTTTTCAAGCGGTTGTATGCAAGAGTTTAATGCGAAAGTTTATATGCAAATATTTTTTTTTAGCATAATTGTTGATGACTTTTAGATACAATTGTTTTCGACCCGTATATGACACTATCGACTACATCTAAAATGTGAGTTCTAGGAAAAGAGCGAATTTCATATTTCGCACGGTAAAAATATTTTAAAAATTTGAATTATTGAAACTTAATTGTCAAAGACATTGCTAAAGTGAATAGAGAACGTTTTTAAAAAAATTAAGTATATTAATGGAGTATAAAATATTATATAAATAAAATTAACTTTGAACTAAACAAACAGTTGCGGACATATTGCTTATTACGATTTGCTTTTTCCGAGAGTGTCAAAAAATTTGTAAATCTTCCTTTTATCAAGTAATTTGAATTTGTAACATATTTGCAACAATCCGCCATTTTAAAAAGCACTGAAATGTGTATGCCACTATCCAGAATGATATAATGCTACTGGATAATTAATTAGCGCTAGTGAATAAACATAATGTCAACTAAGCATAACGGTTTTTTTTTTTATAAATTTTGCATATAATTAATTGATTTAATACTGAAAATGTTCTAAAATATTTTGTCTTATATTTTAAAAACTTCGCGGGGACTTTTGACTCATAGACATTTGTCATCTCACTTTAGTTTTATTTAATTTTGTTTGTTTTTTATTTAATTTATAATTTATATAACAAAATTTGATTTATATTTTTCATAGTAATAAAAGACAAAAATAAAATGAAAATTGAAAAAAAATATTTTAAGATTTTATGGATAATATAATATGTAATAAAAAAAAAAAACAGTTTATATAAATAGCCTAATAAAAATTAAATAGTAAATTTTTGCAAAAAATATTTTTGACTCATTCATTCAATGAAAGTTTTTTTAATTGGAATTTGAAAATAAAATTTTTGTTTCATTGAAAAAACAATTTTTTTTTTTTTTTTTTGGAATATATATATATAAAGAATATTTTTGAAAAGTTACCTATTATTTTTGAAAAATTTTAACTTTTTAATTAAAAATTATCTAACTAGCTGGTTAGATAAAAAATAGCTAACAAAAAATTTTAAAATTTAGAATAAATAGTACATTTTATTATTAATTTTTTTATAAACAGTCCTCTACCACATACAATGTGGTAAGCGAGTGATTCATCCTTAAAGTACAGTCTAGAGATTTTTTGGAATCAGTATATACTATATAAAAGCAAAAGGCGATGACCTTATACTAGCGCCGTTTCCATCGTTGCTTTGACGTTTAATACATTTATGTAAATGAAACTTTACTGAATAGGAAAGCGACGCTAGAGTAGAGCAACTTTTTACTTTTATTCGCGTTGACATTGTTTTTTATAATTTTACTTTTTTTTATAAAATAAAAAATTAATTTTTTAGAAAGCTACGCTATAATCAACGTTAGAAGCGAAGCGACTATTGGATCTTCATCCAGGTTAAGGGTGACTATTTAATGTTATATATCGATTAAAGAAAGGGGTCTATTTTGGCTGTTAAATTTTTTTTTGTTAAAAGTTGCAGTTAATTTGTAATATTGTCTTTATATTTCAGTTTAAACTTCTTTTAGCCTTTTTCATAACTAAGTGTCTCGGTGGTACTCGTTTTAAGTGTCCACCTGATTTGAGTTGCTGATTTTTATATTCTAAATGTTGAAAATGCTTAAAATGCTTAATAGAGGTGTTTTTAGTTGTTCCATAGGCATTCCTCACATGAATATTATTCTCCAGGTCAAGAAAACTTCTAAAAACCTTACTTAACTTTGATTTATTAAATTCATTAAATATTTTTTGTAATTAAAATTTATTGAAACATGACCTAAAACCATTTAAAACTTTGTTAATCTATTTATTTTTTTTAAAATTTTATTTTAATAAAAGAAAACTGTGTACTTCTTCCCAGATTACAACTCAATCAAATAATCTATTTATAAATAAAATTGAACACTTAAAGCCAAACAAATGGGTGAATAATTTTTTTGATTCCTACTTGCTTTGATAGAATTTTCGTATTGCATGTGATCCATATTTGAAAAATGCTATAAAATAAAAAAAAATACCTATCTATGTAAATTCTATGAATCTTCTATGAAAATTTTATTTTGTAAATAAAAAAAAAATATTTATTTTAATTTTAAAAATTAGAGCAAAATAATTTTAAAAACTCTACAAAAATAAATTATTAAAAAAAAATTAAAACTACTTTTGGAAAAAATGCATATTATATGTAAACAATAATAATAAAAATTTATGTATATGGAAAATAAATAAAACATTTGTTGTTGTTGTTGTTTTTGTTGTTATTTTTGTAATAGATTGACATTCCGAAACCTACTTTTATATTTGTAAAATTATTTCATCTTTTCTGTTATACTTTTTCAAAATGTTGAAATTTAATGAAGCATCAGATAAATATATATGTATATATATATGTATATATTTATTTGTATACAACATATAAATTTCTACTTCTTTTATATTTTTGCACTTTGTGGTAAAACTTTGGCGCCATTAAAATTAAAAAAAATGTATTTATTGTTTTTATTTTTAAATACATATACTTGTATATCTATTAATTTGTAGGGCAATCTTTAATTTGATCTTTGATATACAAATGTATAGGTATTAATAGAGATCTTAAATATGTGTTGCAAATATGATTTTGTTGTAATGGAATTTAGATAACTAAGGAAAACAAAAACAATTAATTTATTTGTAGTATAAATTAAAGATTTTATTTTAATGAAAAAAAATATAAAAGAAAAAACACTAACCACATGCAATTTATTATTTTTTCTATATTTTCAAGATTTTTTTTGCAAGATTTTTTTAAAAATCGCTCCGTTTTCATATCAAACTGTATACTGCCCAGTATGATATTATTTTTAAAAATCTTGCATCCTAAAAATATGCAATTTAAATACAAATTTTTGTTGTTTTTGATATATGATTCTTTACACGAAAATGGTTTTGACACTTGTGAATTTCAAATTAGAATGGATGACCTGAATTAAGGCCCTGCGAAATAAAGCCCCTGGGCGTTATTTCTCATTTAATGAGTAATAACGCCCTGGGTTTTATTTCCCTTTTAATTTGAACTACAACTTCTGTTAGAAATAAAGCCCCGGGATATTATTTCACATTTCAATTGAATCTGCAAATGAAAAGAACACAATGGTTTCATATATTTGTAGTAAAAAGTTAATATAACATCAGTGACGGGAATGAATATATTATATAGACTTTTTTGAACTATAATTTCAAAAATAATTAGCAGACATTTTGAACATTATTCCCTTTTTCCAAAATTTAAAAACAAATAATAATGTTACATATAACCTATATTTATATTATAAACTACATATATAAACCTAATTTTATAATCAATGTCTTGCATATATTAATTCATAAGTACTTACTCTGGAAAAAGGGTAATCTTTGATTTATTAACCAACTTATATATGCTTCCTAATACAGAATCTCGCATATGTTGTTTTACATCTAATATTTAAATAAATTTTGTGGTACAATTTTTTTAAGCAGCCTCAAACATACGGAAGAACAGCTCACAAAGTTCAGAAAAATCTTATATTATAACCTTTAATTTAAAAGTACTAATTTGATTTCATGTATATTACATATATTATATTTGACGTTATATTTCTGGATGCTAATTCCTTGTGTTTACCAACTGCATCAATAGATACGACTATTTGACATTACACAAATCAGTAAAGAAAGTTAAAATTAAACTTTATACTATAAAATACATAAAATATCAATATGATTAATGTAGATATTAAAAAGACCGTCGTTGGCTGAAATTATATATAAAGACATATTTGAGACAGATTAATTTCGTACACATAATACTAATTTAAAAGATTTTTTTATTACCTTAACTTTTCGTTGCGGTTGATTGATTCATTTAACTCCGTAACTTGCTGATTAATTTTAAATTCAAATAATTGTTAAATATGATATTGATGTAAAAAAATTCTAATTAAAATTGTAAAATTAGTTTTTTACACGTTGTACTTTGATTATTATAAAAATTAAAAAAAAATATAATATGGAGATTTAAGACAATATGCCATTATTGGTGGCTACTTCATTTGAATACATTATAAACGTTAAAATAACTGTATAATTAATTTTTGATTTAAGGTTAAATTCTCAGAGTATACTGTTAAAGAACTACTATACTTATATATGATCACAAACGTTAACAATTCCAACAATGAGGCTTTTCATTCGGAAGACCCGGTGCAATTCCCAGTAAAAGTGAAAAATATTTTTCCTGGTATTCGAATTAACTCAGTTATTACTCTCCTTTAGGTTTAAATTAATGGCTTAACCAATATGTCTTAAATATAAATACATTAGTATAATATAAACAGTGCACTCATAGCAATGAGCCATAACTCAGTAGGGGACTTATTATCCTTGGAATTTTGACTCAGAGTCGTGTATATAAATACATATTGTTTTAAATCTAATATTTTACTATATTTAATATTTTATATTATCATACTTAAATCATAAAAATCGGAAAAATCTTTCAGAAATTATTTCAAAATATTTTTCGACTTAAATATATTAGTAAAAACATTGCTAAGTAACATAATTTTAGTTGATGATGTTTTAACTCACAAATTAGTAAAAGGATTTATAACTCACTTAATGGATCATAACGTCCAAGAGAACCTTATGGCCCACTTGCAAAGGGACTTATGTTCCACGTAAATATTTTAAAGAGAGTCAAAGTTTCCTTAGAGACTTATGACTTTGGGAGTTATGACCCTGAACCTATATAAACATATAATGTAATTGAATAATATAACTCGCAGTTGTAACTATAAAAATACCTTTTAATTCAAATAAACAGTTATTACAATATTATATAAAATGGAATTGTATTTATATTGAAAATTTAAGACCATGTTATAAGGTTTAGTACTCATGTTTAAATTGTATTTGCAGTTCATTAAGATCAATTCTAATAATAAGAATATAATATATCCCCCTGTTCCAACATATACCTATAATATAGATAGCCTTATTAGTTTAATAGTTCATCAGCTAGCACTTAAAAATCACTAATTTATATTATTGGAAATTACTCTATGGAAGATTTTTGAAACGATTGGGCGTGGCTATACTATTACGGAATTAAAGCCTTAATAAATTATCATCATAGACATTATTATTTAAAATATTTTTTTCTTGTCTAAGAATTTAAAAATTTTTTTTTTTTAATTTGTTATTTATTTTAAATATTTTGTCTTTAGTTCATTGAAATATACTAAGTAAATATGTTATTATAAAAATAGCATTTTTTTTATTTATAACTTTTAAAAAATTTTTTCAAAAAGCCTATAAACATTAAAAAAAACTAAAAAAATTAATAATAATAAACAAGTATTTTTTTTTTTAAAAAAACGATTTTTAAAGAATGACGATTTTGTTTTTTGTATACACAATTGCGTCGTCGTCAAAAAATATACCGAAATCCTTTCAAAATAACATTCAATATGCTATGTTGTTTTAAAATGAAGTCATATTTGAAAACAAACAAGTCAATTTACATACTTGCACAATGGCATATACATATATATTTAGAAAAAAGAAATTGAGAGAAAGAAAATAAATTAATTTTAGAGTAAAATAAACAAAATAAATGATAAAAGAATGTTTAAAAATAAATTTCAAGATCAGAAAATATTTTTTTTTTAAAAGAATTTTCTTTTTTTTTGTTTTTAAAAAAAATTTTTTTTTTTTATATATATATTAATATATATATATGTACATTGTTTATATACTAATAAAGATGAATACCTGGATCATATTCAAATAAATTTAATTTTTGTTTTGCGTCTCTAAAATAAAATTTTAATAAATAAAAATAAATTAAAAAAAAAAAGTAATTCAAAATTTTAAACAAATATGTAAATATTTAAAATGTTTTGAAAAGAAATGTTTAAAATCCGTAAAAGGTAACGAATACAAATATATTTAAATCTATTTATGTATGTTTGATACTCTGTAGTTCCCAAATAAAATTTACTGCGGTACGTTATCTGGTGTTTTCTTAATTTTATTGAGAAAGCTAGTATTTGACGCCGGGCTCTATTGCAACAACACTAATCACTAATGAAATAATCATTTTTGTGATAAGTGAGTGATTTTTATTAATCAAAATTCATATGTTTGTTGTCAAATATGGTGTTGGTGCATCAAATATTTTGATAATTTGATTATCTCATTAGTGATAAGTTGTTGGTGCAATAGGGTCTAGGATCTTCAAAAAGCCCTTTTTTCCGGATATCCTTCTTAATTCAGAATATCGCAAATACATATGTATATAAGATTCCCGAAATCTTGTGACTTTAAAATAAGGTAATGGGAGATTATTACTAGGATGATTGGAGCCAAAAGCCTTCGGAAAAATGAGACATCATTTCCCATTATAACTTGAAACATATGTGATTAAGTTTTAAACGGGATTTTAAAAGATATTGTCATCATAAATCTCCGGAGTTTAGATTTCGATATTTTAGTCATATGACGTAACTTTTCATGCCGACATTTTTGAAGAAATTTTAATAATAATTATTTCTTTATTTAAATTAATGCATTTTCATAAAATGCACGTTCCATTTTGTTGGGAAAGCATAAAATTTAAAATATTTAGGTAGGGTCGTGTGTGTGTGTGTGTGCATGTGTGTCTGTGAACACGATACTTCGTGGAGATTTTAACAAATTTTGATAAAATTTATTATTAATTAAAAAAGTAAGGTTAAGTTCATAGACGGAACACTTCGGACCACTGAATCGGGAGCCTCTCATACGAAAGCACCAGATTTTTTGAGAAATTTCAAGTTCTGATGATTTCATTTGGTACCTATACTATTGGCGAGAACCAAAAAAGAGTAGTTTTCATGAATTGATTCTAGTATCATCAGGCATATGGATTCAGAAATGCCAAGTTCGAATAATTTATCAAAATCTCAATATTTCAACGGATTTTAATAAAATTTTGTGTGAATGCTTTTTTTTGTCTAAGGGAAGAAAAACTTTGCAAATGGGTCAAATTGAACGACGGGACTAGGAGGTGCTTTCATATAAAATTATGAGACCTTATAATAAAATACGGCTTTTAACTATAGGAATGAGCTCAAATTTGGTGCGTTAATATTGGTGGGTAACTATGACAAGTTTATATCACGAATAAACTTTTTAATGGACCCATAATTCTATGAACTTGGGTGCTATGACTCTTTGAATTTGAATCTCAAATTAACAAGTTGCAAAAAGGCACATTTAGAAAATTGAAGTATTTTGTTTATTAATGTTACTAAAGATTTTTACAATTATTTTAGTCAAAATAACACCCGTAATATGTAGGGGTCTTTATTTTACACTGTTGGAAATACGAGTACATAAATAAATTATGTAATCAATAAAAATCCCAGATCTCCCAAAAACAAGTTTTTGAATTTTAATTTTGTATTTTTAATCTTCAAAAACTATACCGGAAATACATTTTGAATGGGCAAATATTGTTAGAATAAAAGAGTGACTAACTCACTCAAGGTAAAATATTGTTATCAAAAAAATTTTATATGTTTATTAACACTTAAAAAAATTCTCTATGAATAAAAAATGAAAAACAAAAAGTTTTCATTTATTATATACCTACTTAAAGAAAATTTTAAAAAATTAAAAATATGGCGACACATAGTCGGTGAATTTTTTTTTTGGTTTTTGTTTTGTATGAAAATAAAATATTGTACAAACTCGGAATATATATTTTTGAATTGCTAATATTCATTTAAAATAAATGATGTCTAATATTTCGAAATTTTTCACATTTTTTAGTAAAAAAATTTTTTTTTAAATGTCCACCTAAAAAAAGTGAGTTAAATAATAATTTTCCATTAAATATTTTTACTTATTTTTACTAATTTATGTAACCAGATGCACAATCACGAACAAAGATGGTGATAAGGAATTTAAAATGTATTAACTGTCAAAATGGTAAACAAAAGTGTAATTTGTATTCAGTGCGATAAAAAAATTAATTATAAAACATACCCGGGACTATTATGTGGTGGAGAATGCCGTAAATGGTTCTGCTACGTTTGCTCGAAAGTGGACAAAGAAGGTGCTTGTGAATATTCCAGGAATGCTGAGAAAATTTGGTTTTGTCAACATTGTAAAAGTAAACACAATCAACGAAAGTCAATGAGCGTACCAGTAACGGCTGGTTTCTCCAGGGAAACAACAGGTGAAGCTGAACCATTAAATAACAAACTTGATGAAATTCTCAACAACCAAAAGTCTCAGAATATAGAATTTCAGAAACTACAGAATGAGGTTAAAGAATTAAAAGATTATATTAACAGTCTTATAGATGAAAACATAAAGCTAAGTAATGAAAACAAGATACTACAAGATGAAGTCAAGTTCAATAAGGTTGAATTAGAAAAACTTAAACAGAACAAACTCCATAAGCAAATTGAAATCAGTGGTATAACCACAATTGATTCAATAGAGGATCTCCATTCAGTTGTGAAAACAATTGCAGAAGTAACTGGAGCAAACATAGAATCCCAAGATATAAAAAATATCTACGTAGGAAAAAGCTTATCAAGAACTGGTGAACCAGGTAAATTAAAAATAAAATTCAACAACTTAGAAGTAAAAACAAAATTTGTAGGAGCAAGTAAAAAGAAACGATTGTCTATGTATATACTGAATAATTCAGAGGAAATGAAGAAACAGCATATTTTCATTAACGAAAGTCTAACATCCTATTTCAGTTATTTATATAAGAAAGCAAGGGACTTAAAGAGAAATAAAAAAATTGAATTTGCATGGGTAAAAAATGGCAAACTATTCATTAGGAAAACATCCAGTAGTAAAATAATAAGAGTTCTCCAAGAATCTAATTTAAATGTTGAATGATTTACCATTTAGTTTGCCACTTAAAACCCATGTAAAAACAGACATACATAATATATATGATGTAAGTTTCGATGAAGTTAACTCACTAAAAATTCTATATCTTAACGCTAGAAGTATAAAACACAAAATGGATGATATAGCTTATTTATTAGATTGCACTAAATACACAGTTCATATTATTATTATAGCTGAAACATGGATTATGGATGAACATATCGATTCAATAAATATAAATCACTACAATACTATATTTTCCTGTAGGAAAGCCAGAAGTGGAGGCGGTGCCGGAATTTTTGTACATAAAACTATCACTGCAACAACTCAAAATATCATGTGTGATGAATACAATAGTCTCATTAGTATTAGAATTAGATTTAACAAGAAAGACTACGACATTACTGCTATATATAGGCCACCTGATAACTCCTCTATTCGCACGAGCAATTTTTTTAAAATGTTGGAAAATCACTTGAATAACCTAAAAAGCAAAAGAAGTATAATTATTGGTGATTTTAATTTCAATATATATAATACAACTGACTACAATATCCAGAATTATAAAGTAATTGTAAACACAAACGCTTATTTTTTCTGCCACAAGGAAATCACCAGGCCAATCTCAAATACTTGTATAGATCACATTTTGACCAACGATTTAAATGCAAATGTAAATATTAATTTTTTTCATACGGATATTTCAGACCATCTAGCAATATTTACTGAATTTAAAAATATTAAACTTAATAGCCAAAAAAATGTAAACAACCAGCTGATAAAAAATATTGATCTGTTTACTGTCAAAAATCAATTAAAAAACTACAGTATATATGAGAGCAATGTAGATGACATCTCAAAACAATTAACAACTAAAATCAAAAACACAATTGATGGTGCTACCGTTGTGAAAAAAAGTT
Source organism: Dolichopus griseipennis (assembly GCA_963082915.1). Classification (NCBI taxonomy): domain Eukaryota; kingdom Metazoa; phylum Arthropoda; class Insecta; order Diptera; family Dolichopodidae; genus Dolichopus; species Dolichopus griseipennis. Next base: position 63,900,683 of record OY720443.1, read on the forward strand.
TTTGTAGTAAAAAGTATAGTGCAGCTTGGATTGACAGAGAGTGTGTAGAATTAATTAGAAGGAAAAATTATTGGTTCAAGAAAACAGTGCAAAATAGGGATGAAGAATTTTTTAAATCAAAATACAAATATTGGTGAAAAAAAAAAATTTTTGGTTTTGCTATTTGTTACCACCCTGAATATTTTTAAAACAATGTGTTAAAACAAAATTTTTTATTTTTCTTTTTAAATTTCTTTTATTAATTTTTTGTAGCTGTGATTCTCTGTATTATTTTCATATATTTCGTTTTTAGGTCTTCTTCTTTCCCACATTGGGCCGGGAGGAGTTTTCTTAAGATGATTTTTATATGCTTCCCTTTTTTCTTAACAGGGCTATTTTTTCAATTTTATAGAAAATTTCAAAAATTTTTAAAAAAACGTGCTTATCCCAGATTTCAATCAGTTGGTCCGTCTGTCAAATTTAAATTTTAACTACAACTACAGGCAGTGCCTGTTATAGCCACTTGAAGGCCCGGGCCAATCAACATACGTGGCCCCTATATAATGAAAAAATTGTTGTTTTGGCAAAAAAATTTATTAAAGTAAAAAATGTATAATTCATAATTCAAAATATAAAAAAAAACGAAATTTAATGACAAAAAATTAAAATAATGCTATTCGTGCCCTTAATTCAGAATAGTCCACATTTCTTGCAATATCCCAATTAATATTTAGTGTAGTCAGACCATTTACACGATCCTGCACCATTGTTGATCTTAAATAATTTTTTATACGTTTGAGTACGTTGAAACTCCTTTCTGCCTCTGCTACGCTAACTGGCAAGGTTAAAAATATTCTTAGAGCAATAGCAATATTTGGATATATATTTAGAAAACCCAATTCAACAATTTCTTTTAAAAGCTCGTACGGTTTCGTGCAACCTTTAAAATTGTATTTATACACTCTTTTTAGAAATTTAAATTCTTCTACAATTTCTTCATTAATTTGAATTTTAAGATTTTTTTTCTTGTTCCCTACGTAAAAATTTGAAATAAACTTTTTGATCGTTTTGTGTAGTTTCAAATATGTAGTGTTGTTTGGAGGCCCCCTGAATTAAGAGGCCCATGGCAAACGACCCTCGTGACCCCCCCTCTTCCAGGGCCTGACTACAGGTATCGAAAAAAAGTAACCTCATGAAAAAACATTTTTTCTACCACAAAAATATAAGACCATCTGGTATGATTATTGAAATTTTTCCTGCTCTACATTTTTAATTCAATTTTTTGGAAGTATTTTGTCCTGTAATGCTTTTGAATTCTTCAGTAGATTTGAAGTATTACATTGCCTGATAAACTAATAATTAAACTTTAATTGATCTTTATAACTTATAGAAAATTTTACGAAAATCTTCTGTGAGTTATAAGAATGAATTCAAAATTTTCCTTTCGTGAAACTCATTTGATTAAGAGTAAAATAATGCAATAAAAAAATTTTTAATTAAAATATTTTATTCTTAACCATTTTAATTGTGTCGAATACCAAATTGGTTTTAACCTTTTATTCATTTCGATTGTCACTTTTGGCGACTATAATAACACGTCAACATATTTTCACGTATTTTTACATAAAAAACATATTTTAAGGCCATATCGACGTCGGACGTAACAATGCATATATGCGGTTTTCCGATTAATAGATATTACCATAATACCGACAACTTAAAAATAAAATTGTCGGTATTGTGTAAATGTGGTTGCCAATTAGAATCGAACTTTAAAAGATTATTTTCTCATAATAAATTAAATTTTCTATTTATAAATGACTACTATACAAATACGAGTTGTTTAATTCAATTTTCACATTCTTTGGTTCACATTTTTTCGAAAGGTCAATCTTTTATCAAAGTACACTAATAACTAACCATAGATTTATTTTACGTAACAGATTTAAAATATAGAAATTTTAGGTGAATAAACTCCATGTATACTTTTAACTAACAAAATACTAATGGTATTATTTTAAATATGATATCCATTAACTGAAATAAATTCTGTAAAAATTAATACAAAATTATCATCAAAATGTTATATAGTTAGTTGTTAATACTGATTATTTAAATTATTTTGAAGAATATTATATTTTATATAATTAAAAAAAAAAAGTACAAAAATAAAAATAATTTAAAAAAAATGTTTATTGGTAGTAAATTTTACGCCAAAAAGTTCAATGATCTTTTTAATGTTTGTCTTCTTCAATACATTCTCATCATTATATGTTTTAATGTATATAATATAGTTTTTAATGTAAATATATTTTAATTTTTTTTTTTTTTTTTATTTTATGAGTAAAAATAAACAAATAAACTTATATTAAATTTACAATCAAATAATTTTCACTAATGATTTTCATTAATGAAAAAATACAAAAAAAATCAAAAAAATTATGAATGAATTTTCAATTTTATATGAAAATTTTTGTAAATATATAATATAAATGTATATTATATATGTATGTAAATAAAAATTTTTATATTTATTTGTGAAATATAATTACACGAACAATTATTTAACTAATTGTTCGAATATTTTTGAATAGATGAAAATTAGTTTATAATTAAAGGAAATTGTCATTCAATTAACGAATCGACCTGCTTCTGAATGGATATGTGAAGAAATGAAATAACCCATGATACTTTTGGGCCAATTCTGACCTTTCTTTATTTATATAAAATATTGAAGTATTTGGTAGTGGGAAGACTAAAAGTTTTTTTTTAATTTTTTTAATTTATGAAATAAAAATTTTTTTCCAAAAAAATTTATATATATATAGTTTGACTAATTGTCTGTCAGAGTTTATACAATAGTGCTAAATGGTTTGAAAAAAGGCAAGTAAATTTTAAGCCCGTCCATCCGTTTCGTTTTTATATTTTCCTAAAATTCGGAAAAACACTATATTCAAATTGTAATAACGCATGTTATATAAAGTACGTCTTTATGGCCTATCTACAATGACGCTCTCATTCCGCTCTCATTACGTAGTCAACAAAGGAGTGTCCACAGTAAAATGTACATGACAGCTCTTTTTGAAATTGTTTTGTTTACAAATTTCATGAATTTAAAAATATTCAAAAGTTTAAAGTTTTTTGTATAGCTATTTTGAATAATGGTTTGATATTATGTAACCCAAGTTTGAATAATTTTATTAATTATTTATTCTGATATTTTTTTTTTTGATTTTTCAATAAAAAAAATTTATCCAAGTTCAATTATTTTACATTTGAATACGTTAAGAAAGCGAAAAAGTTAAAAGTTAAACAACTTTTTTCATAACTGCGACATAGGTACGTCTATTGTAGACACTTTCATTTAATTCAATACATTTAACTTAGTTTGACAGATAGCTACGTGTAGAGAGCAGAATGAGAGCGTTCATTGTAGATAGGCTATTACCCTTTAATCTTGCAACGTCAAATGACAGCATCTTTTATAAGTTTTATAATAATATATTTATAATAAAAATATAGTGTTGCCATATGGTATTTTAATTTACAGTTATGTGAAACTCAATTTTTTGGCAAAATTTCTTACCTTTTATATTTTCCAAGAGGTTTAAGAAAGAAACTTAAAATTTTTGCGAATAGTTAGATCTTTGGTAATAAGTACAAGTAATTTTAGAAAATATTTTTATATCTCCTGCTGTTTAGTAGTGGAAATGAGGTAAAAATATGAAAATTTGCTGATAATAAACCGAAATTTTGAACACTGATATCATTGATTAGTCTTAATTTAATATAAAGACTAAATTAAATTAATCAAATCCTTCTTTCAATAAATACAAAATTTTTGAAAAAAAATTCTCCTCTGTTCGTTACATAAAATGTCAATAAAATGACAATTGTGTCCTTTGAACAAATTAAAATGTTATAAGAATACTCTGATGTACGTATTCTGAACTATGAGTTAAAAAATAAACGCCTCGTTGTCTTAATAATCGTAGAAGACTTAAAAATACAATTTGTAGGTTATATGGAGTTAATTTACGTTCTGCTCGACCAATAATGACAAATAATATTGTCAATTAAGTTGTATTTAAAAAAATGTAAAGTTTTTAATATCTATTGAATTTTTATAGCTATGCTTCAATATCCTCCAAATTAATGAATCTCATCAATTCTCATTGTTACAAATACTCATTATCCGCTTTTTGTTCTTTAATCTTGCTACAAATCAATTTTTTTTTTGAAAACTGTCGACAGCATTTTTTTTTGTATTTTAAGATTTATTATTAATTAGTTTATTCAGTGAAAATTGAAAATAGTGAGTAAAACTAGTTATTTTACAGTTGAAGACGATTTAAAAAGCACATATCCACTTTCTTTAGTGGACATTAAATTATACTTAAATTATTATAAAAGATTTAGGAATTTTAATGCAAGTGTTATACCCTTATTGGATCAAATTACTTCACCTAATATACTTCAGATATAGTAATTTGGTCCTATGGGGATACAACATTCTGCAAATCGGCCCAGTAGCTTTGTTCAGAAAAGAAACTTGTAAAATGATGTTGACCTATTTATATAATGATGATTACGATGATAATTCATAATTAGACTTGTGAAATTACTGATTTACGAAACTGAGTCGTAGTCTAAATGCTATGATCGTTATACGAAACGAAGAAAAAAATATTTATGCAAAGATATTTTTTTTTAAAATTGGCAGACTGACATATTTTCAAAAATATATTTTCTACTAATTAGTATATTTTAAATTTAAAAAAATAAATAAAGAAACATATTTTTTCTACAAATTCTATTTATTTTAAATTATTATATTGACTTAACCTTCAAACATTAAATAAAAATTCCTTTATGTCTTCATAAATATATTTTTAATGTTTATAGCTACCATTTAATGACCAATAATACTCCACCTCCTCAATTTAAAATGATAAAAAGCTTAATTAATATAAAACAAAAAAAAAATAATATTCTATTTTATTTCAATAGTATTTAATATAACACTTAATAATAATAACTGCATAAAATCAATGCATCTGGTAATTTATTCTCACAAATAATGACGTAATCAAATGAAATCGATAAATTATACGAGATTCGTTAAAAATCTTAATTAATCATGCAACTATTGAAATATATAGTCATATATTTAAATTAATACTAATTAATTTTGTATTTAATTTAGTATTAAATTAAATTTAGCTTTAAACTAAAATTAGAATAAATTTATAGTATAAGTGATTGAATGTGAAATTTCATTTTGTAACAATAAAACGGTTGTGCCAAATAAAGTTTAAATAAGTTTTAAAGTTGTTATAGAAGAATCTAAAATACTTTTTAATATATGCTTTAGATTTATCATCCCACTGTACAAAATGACATAGGAAAACTATTGGATGAATTAAATCAAAATTATATAGTAAGAATGAGCAATGAGAACAATCAACCCACACAGTTTTCCAGCAAATACGTCCGAAAATTAAAAAATTAATCAAACTTATAAAAAAAAAACGAAATTATTTCTGCCAAATGAAAAAGTTTATAAAAATCGAAACCTGAAGGAAAATTTTAATATTTCCTGAAATTAATTTTGATTTTTGTCCAAATGGTGTCTTCTCTAGCCAGAAAGCAATGTAAATGTAAATACGCTTTCGTTTCGCACTCGTTTTGCTCTCATTACGTAGTCAACAAAGGAGCGTCCATTAAATGTACATGACAGCGTTTTTGACATTGCTTTGTTTACAAATTTCATGAATTAAATAATATTCAATAGTTTAAAGTTTATTGTATTGCTATTTTGAATAATGTTTTGATATTATTTAACTTTTAGATAGAAAAAAAATTAATAATTTTACTAATTTTTTATTCTGATATATTTTTTTATTTTTCAATAAAAAATATTTATCAAAGTTCAATTATTTGACATTTGAATACGTAGAGAAAGTAAAATAACTTTTTTAATGATTGCGTAATAGCTGCGATATGACTGCGTCTATTGTAGACACTTTCATATAAATCAATACGTGTAGAAAGCGAAACGAGAGCATTCATTGTAGGAAGACTATAAATGTTTACTTTATATTTAAAAAAAATAAAACTTTTAAAGATATAAAATGTATAAATTTCACTTAATCTTAAGTGTTTTTTAGAGAATTGTGTTCAGGCAAACTCTCTTATATAACACAGGATTCTGAACTGTGGCAAAGGACAATGATGCACAGAAACTGTAAATGCAAAAGCAATGCGTTTAGTATTTTGAATATGCAGTGTAAGACGCAAAGATTAAATGTACGTAGTATTTAGTAATATGTAGGTATCATGAAAAGAGCCTCAATAACAAAAAATCTGGCAAAAAAAGGTTGCATTCATATGACGAATGAATGAATGAAAGAGTTGTATACGAGTTGGAAAATATATTCCCATTAGTATATCAATAAAGTAGCGAAGAGCTAGAAAGAAAAATAAAGAAGTGACGTGGATGAGTATATTTCAATGAAGCTTCGGAGGAAGTATCTCAATAGTTTTTTATTCTGTTCGTTATTTAGACGACTTCGACCCCTGTTAGATTTAAGGGAAAGGGAATAATGTGATCAGAATATTTGATATTTCAATTTTTAATCGACGTTCCGTATTCATAACCATCAACCATCACAATGATTCTTAATGATGGTTATTGATTGTTTTACAAATTTTCCCTCTGTAAAAATCTGGTTATAAAAAATAATTAATCAGAATATATTATTAAATGTAAAGAATTTAAAATATTTAAATAACAAAAATAAAGACATACTTGTTAACAATCTCAAAAATTAATTTGTTTAAAAAAAAAATCTTTTTAATTATTTTCAAATTATCCATAAAAATTTGGAAAAATTCCAAAAATTGTTATTTAAGAAAAAAAATTAAATTTTTTTAAATAATTTTCAAAATATAAATATTTTTTTTTTTACTATTAATGACACTTTATTTTGTGGATTTTTGGTTTTTTTTTTTGTTTTTATTTAATAAAAGTAAAAGTTAAACTGAATTCTTTAAATATTTTAAATATTTGTATGCGAGGGAGTCAAATATTACGAAAAAAAAAAACAAATTAATGGAATTTAACATTGAAATTATTAAATCTTTATTGTAAAATATTTTTTTAATAAATTTTTCTGAAAGAATATTATGAATATTAATAATAATGTTTAATTATTTAAAATAATTACATTATAATCTAGGTATGGATTTTATTTTTGAATTGATGACTAAAATTGTGAAGTATCACAAGAATTTCTTAAAATTTTTCCAAAGTTAGTCATTACACACAAGGTACTTTGTTTTATTTGTTCCATGTGTAAAAAAATTAAATTTAATGAAAGAAACAGTTTTTGTAACTTATTTCGGTATTATAAATTATATAATCCCATTATTTTGACTTTTAATTAAATTGATAATTAATTTGCATAACCTAAGGCGGAGCTCAATATTATGTATAGAGCATTGGTAATTATAAATCTGGCAAGGCAATTACGTAGACAAAATTTTCCCGAAAATTTCGTTGGAGACTGATTCGTTTTAATTTTCTCATTTTTTTTAGTTTTTTAATAGCCTATTTACAATGACGCTCTCGTTTCGCTCTCATTACGTAGTCAACAAAGGAGTGTCCACAATGTATGATATGTACATGACGTTACGTTTTTTGACATTGTTTTGTTAGCAAATTTCATGAATTACAAAATGTTCAATAGTTTAAAGTTTTATTTTATAGCTATTTTGAATAATGGTTTGATATTATTTAACCCAAGATAGAAAAAAACTTAATAATTATACTAATTTTTTATTCTGAAATTTTTTTTTTATTTTCAATAAAAAATATTTTTCAAAGTTCAATCATTTGACATTTGAATACGGAAAAAAAAAAAAAAGTTAAAAATTTAACAACTTTTTTAATGACTGCGACATGGTTGCGTCTATTGTAGACACTTTCATATAACTCAATACATTTTACATTTAACTTAGTTTGACAGATAACTAAGGTTAGAAGTCGGAACGAGAGCGTTCATTGTAGATAGGCCTTAAATTTCAAATATTTGCGTCTTTTATTTTATTTAGATATGCGTCGAGTAGTATTTGGAATTTTTAAAATATTTTTTTTTAGTCTGGGGCAGATGTCAACGAAGATGGAGCTGTATTTAATGAAGCTTTATACTTTAAAACTTAATTTATGAATGAAATGTAAACATTTGTCCACATTTTTCTTTTACAGTTACAAGATAAGTTTCCAAATTATCCTTTTTTAAAAATAGGAGGATGGACGTACGTTTTCCTCAATTTTCCTACAAAATTCAAAATTTCTGTGCTTATTTAAAATAAAAATGTTTCTCTCTACTCTATTATCTGATAATATAACCAGCAGTATACAATTTTTATTGAAGAAGGAGATTTTATTTATATGTTCGAAATATAGCAATGAGTCCCATCCCAGTTCAAAATGAATCAAATTCAACAAGGATTAGCCAAGGAAACAAAACGAAGTACTACAGATTATATAAAATAAATGTTAGATTATTTAAGGGAGGAATGAAGGAGTACAGGTCAATGAAAAATATTTAATGCAGAATTCTAAATGGAGTTTAAGATGTTAATATGAAGTAATTTGAACAAAAAAAGGGCCAACTGTGACCAAAAATGTTAAAATAACTTTTTTGATTATTATTAATCCCAACATTCTTCGAGAATTAATTCATATGAAGATAGGGCCTGCTCATATAATAATCTATCAAGTAGGTACTTGTTATTAAATCTAAATGCCGATACACTTTTTTCTTAATTCTTATCATCAAAATAGAATCATAAATTTATCCTAAACATCTTATCTTAAAAATTTGATTTCAAAAGTGTAGTAATCTTCGTTGGTTGAAAGTGCAACTCCACGCAGAGGAATCTACTCTGATATTTTCCAGCCACCCTCGTAAAAAACAAAAGAAAACCAAAATTAAACACAGGAAAATTATGAATATAAAAATAAATTAATTCAAATTAAATAAAATATAATTACTGGCCATAAATATACCAAGGGATTATATAAAAATTAAAATTAAATTTATTTTAGAAAAAAAAAAAATTAAAAATCCACGAAAATTCAATTATATTTAATGCATTTTTTTAAGATAGAAAAATTAAATGGCTGAAATAAATATAGAATTTTTTTTGAAAATTATAGCAAGATATTTATTTAAATTAAAATTATGATCTTTACATTTTTTCATACATTTTTTTTTTTTCGAAAATAAATAAAATTCTCTATAGTTAATTAAATTAGTTATACTCTATATTATATTTAACGCAAGTTTTACAATTATTATTAATCCAATTTACCTCATCAAATTTTCTATTTTATTTTTATTTTTTTTATTTTTAAATAGATCAAAGAATTTTTAGTACCAAATGTAATTTTAATGTATTTTGTATGAATGCCAATTTGAAACACCTTAGAAAAATATTTTAATTGCATATAATTGCAACAAGCAAAAAAAGAAAAAAAATTCGATTTTGTGCATAGGGTGTCTCGGAAGCGCAGGAGATTTTAAAAGTTATTTTTTAAGTGGTAACTGTTCAACTATTAGGCTAATAAGCCTATCTATACTATAGGTACATGTTGGAACAGGAGCTCATATTATATTCGTGTGATTAAAATTGATCTTAATGAATTTCATATACAATTTAGACATGAGATAGTACTAGGCCCTGTAACATGTAATTATTTTAACAACTATATTTAAATGAAAATAACTAATGCAGCAGTACTTAGTCTTATAACATGTAGATCTATCTTAGATTTTTAATAGATTCAATTATATTTCATATATATATTGTAATAATATTGTATTTGAATTATAATGTGTTTTTGAATCTGTGCGTTATATCATTCAAATAAATTATTTGTTTATTTTATTTTATTTAATGATTTTTTATTAAGGATATGTAATTATTATTAATTGGTTACGAAATTAATTTGAATTCAATGACAAATAGTAGCTGGCAGATTTATTTTTTTCACCTTTACTGGAATTTGAACCTGAGCTTTCGACCCCTCTTAGTTGTAATTTAAATTTGGGATATGTTTTTCTATTTTAATTGAGTAAATATACTGAGTATTTGAGTGAATATATTTATAATTAATGTGGTTAAATTGGCGGTTTTTCAATCAAAAAGTTTCGATTGCACTTATCACATTGTATGTGATGGGAGACTGTACATAAATAAATAAATAAATAACTTATAATTAATATAATTAATTTATAGTGAAGATAATTTGACTTTAAGTGAAAGTTTTTAAATTTGAGTGAAAAAAATTTTATATTAACAGTTGAAATGAACTATAGAGTATCAAATTGGATTCTTGAATAATGGGATTGCCTAATATCTAAATTCCTGAACAAATTTTAGGTTTTATTTAATTAAATTTTTAAAACTTAGAAGTAAAAATAGTTTTCATTTAAATTGTTAAAATTTTCGCGTTTAAATAATTAACAATTCTTATATATATATATTACAACTTATTTTTGTTCTAATATTTAATGGTGTACACTGTACATTTTATTGCAATTGAATATAAAAAATACCTCTTAGGTCACTTAAGATTGTGAAGTGTGTATTATAAATATATATTTAATTTTATGAAAATAACTTATTTATGAATACCAAAAAAGATCTTCTGAAAGATATTTTTGAAAATAGAATATCTTGTGCACATTTATCGTTAACATAATATTATTTAAAAAAAAAAAATGATATTTTGATGCCGTGAATTTGAAGTAAAGTTAAATTAAAAATAGTTTTAGTTTTTTTTTTTTTTCAAATTAACTTAAAATATTTAAACAAATTAATTTTGAAAAATGTGTTGATTTTTAATTATACATATATGATAGTGATATTGTCGCCAAAGTGACAAGACTTCGAAATTTGATCGAAAATAAATTTTCAAAAATCAAAAATAAAAATTAAAAATTTTTGGTTAAAATAAAATAAAAAATACCGGAAATAATCAAAAATTAAAAATATGTATTCAAGAATAATTATGAAATAAACATTTGTATAGTCAGACAGGTAATTTAATAAATTTCAACTTTAAACTATATTTGAAATGAAATATAATTTTTGAGGAATTTAACACAAAATTTTATTTAAATTATTTTGAAATCTTTTGTTTTCAAGAACTATAAATATGCAAGTATATTGGATATACATATTGGATATAATGTACATATATATAAATTGCATAATTTTTATTTCTAAGATGCAATTTTTAATAATTAGTACGTAATTCTATAATATATTTATTTTCATATATTATTTTGGTATGCAATGCCATATTTATATAAATATTTAATTCGAAATTGGAGCCATACACATAGAATATAGATCTTGAATAAGAATTATATTATTTTTTTATTATTTAGTTATTTTGTAGTATTATTTTATAGATATTTACATTTCCAATTCATTTTAAAATTGAAATATTTACAAATTCTGATGTATGATGTATTATTTATTATTCAAAAGATCTTAAAAAATCTTAAAAATTAATTTAATAAAACCGTTTTATTAGTAGTAAATTTTCATTTAACGATTTTACATTCATTTTTACTATATTTTCAAAAAAAATTTTTTTGTCCATCCTCCCGTTCGTCAGTGTGCTTTCGTCCGTCACTGTACTTATAAGTTTTTACATCGTTTGACTTAAATAAATGAAATAATAATCACAGATAAAAATATTAAAAAAGTAAATTTACGAAGCTACAGCGCCCCTTTTCTGGCCAATTTCTATATTTAAAAATTTAAAACTGTAATTTTGTACGGTTTTTTTTCTATCTGGAAAACCCAAAAGATAGATTCGTTTTATACGAATAAAGGGTTGTCGAATAGTCCTCAATACTATGTGAAACTCAATTTTTGTAAAATTCTTGATACTAGTTTGAGTAATGAACTTTTAATTTTGAGGGTAGTTGGGTCTAGAAAAATAGAACCTGTTTTGGTGCCCCTAAAATTTTTCTTTTAGAAATTTATGAAAATAATAGCTTCAACATTATATTTTAACATTGTTAACAGTTTTTCTTAATTATAACAATTCTGAACGCTTATTACAATCCAATTTATGAAAATAATAGCTTCAACATTATATTTTAACATTGTTAACAGTTTTTCTTAATTATAACAATTCTGAACGCTTATTACAATCCATTCTTCAATATACTCTTTGCCTAAAACTTCTTGTGGAACATTGTTTAATTTTGAAAATGTGCTTTTTTAAAAATCTTTTGCGTTTTTCATTAGGTGTTTAATATTTTGTTAACTATTTCAAAATTTTTTCTACTTTTATTTTTCAAAGTACAATTTTTATTTAATAAATTTTATGTTTAAAATTTGTGTATATATTTAAGCATATTATATATAAACGCTATACATATTTAAATACATATTCCTATAGTAAATTTGGGCATACCGTTTTTAAAATAAATTAATAACAAAAGTTTTTTATTTAAATAATTTATTAAGGTTCTTTTAAATTAACATTTTGATTAATAATAATCTAGTACATTTAATTTAATTTTTATAAAAATATTAAATTCATTCAAATTTAAGTTTTTTAATTAAATTAAACATTTTTTTAGATAGATACTTTTATTAAAACCCAAAATAAATGTAAATTGACATTATATTATGCATTGGCGCATTATTTTGTATTTTTTTTTAATTTTAAAAATGAAAATGAAAACTAAGAGACATCTATTGGTGAAAAATGAAAACTTTTATAAAACTTTTTTCATAAAATATCTTTTCTACTTTCTATTTAAAATATTTAATAACTTTATATTTATACTGGCCCACGTAAGACTCTATAATTTAATCAAAACTAATTCTTACAATATTATTACCTATTTAAAATAAAATAAATAAAATTCAAATTTATATTAATCTCTTTATGTAATTGATGATAAATTCAGTAGTTGAAGCTTCAGTAAAAAAATAAAAATACAATCGAAAAAAGAAAAATTTAATATTTTAAAAATTTTTTATTATAAAGATAAACGAATATTATATACAATTGATTCCGAAAAATTCCTAAAATCTTGTACAAGTTGTTGTACTAAATTTAAAAACTTTTTTTTGACTTAACATTTTTGTCAAAAAATTATTATGTGACAGCTGACATATGATTTGATAGATAATAATTTACATTTTGTATGTGTATGCTAAAAAAGTAGAAAAACAAATACACTCTTTTTAAATGACAGCAAAATTTATTTTGTTTTTTATTTGTTGTTTTGTAACTTTCATGTTTTTAAAGAAAAAGAAAACTTTTAAGTTAGAAAGTATGAGGGAGGAATTTTGTTTACTTATTTTTTATGTTATTCTTAAACATACAATGATGTATTTCATGCGGCAGAGGAGCTTTCTCCTCATTTTGAATTTTTATTTCTTGAGTAAAAAAAAAACAAAGCTTTTACAATGTAGTATGTGTGTGTGGGTAAAAAAGTTATGTATTTAACACTTGTAGCGGTATATTTTGATTTAAATTAGTTTCTTATTAATAATAAATTTTTTTAGAAACTTTATGAAATTTTTTATGTTATATTAAAAAATGTTCAAACGGAATTTTTTTATTTATTTAATTTGATATAATATGTAATATTGGATTATGAACTATTATAAACTAAATAATATTATTCATTTGTAGTAATTTAATTTAATTTACTTTAGACTTTTATTAAAAATTACATTGTAGTTTTAGTTTTTGTTTCAAATTAAATTATAATCTTAATTTTCGTGAACGTAAATTTGTGGTTAAAAGTCAAAATAAAATACTGAACGTCGGATTGCTTTTTTAATGTTATTGGAATGGTAATAATAGTAGGTCTATTTTTAAAAACTTATTTCCTCAGTATTTCAATCCAATAATTACACGTTTTTTTTTTTACATGCAATTAGAAATTATTAATTACAAACATAATTTTCCTTAATTAATAATATGCAATGATAAGAACATAATACCTAAAAGTATGCAATCAACTTTAAATAATTTATTTGTAAGATTATTTTCTTAAAGAGGCTTTTGGTAATTGTATTGAGCAGAGGAAGGGTAATTTCAATTAATTTAAAGCTAGGTAAAATAATCCCAATTAATTTATTAAATTTGGTATGGTAAAAATAAAGCTTAAACAAAAGCTTAAACTTTTTAAAAAATAAAATTTCGAAATTTTTAAAAACCACAAAAAAAACCAATTAAAATTATTTATTTTTAGAAATTAAATTAAATAATAAAATGAAACTTTCATATGAATAACTTTCAAAAGCCGAAAAAAATTCAATAAAAATTCATTATAAATATATAAAAGCGTTAAAAATGAATACCATAGCACTATATTTGTACTATTTATGTATATTATATACGTGTAACTAGTTTATTTTATAATATATAAAAAATTAATAATGTGCGCCCATATGTACAGATTTTTATTAAGACGAAATGAATAGACAAATATATATTAAGATTATATACACATGTACATATTATAATATATACTAAATGTAAATAAAAAAAAAAAAAAAAACAGTTTTGTAATACGAGAATATTTTGACGTTTAATACATATTTACACATTCATTCAAATTGTCTATACACAATATATATTATATATATATATGTATGAAATTACGTACCATATTATACTGTTTTTTTTTTGATGTTTTTATTTAAAATTATTTTTCATTTAATTTTAACATTCATACATATATTGTTCTGCCACTACTGTCTACCACTTTTAATATTTTCTTGTATATTAACGTTTATTTATTTTGTTGTGTTTTTTTTTTGTACTTTTTCAAAATAAACAAAAAATTACCTGTATATATTTACAAATATATATATATAATATACACATTTATTAAAAACATAAAAAAAGAATATATATATATATATATATATATAGTAAAAAAAAATATTTAGGCCAAATAAAAAAAAACAAACAAATAATAAAACAAAATCAAATAAAAACAACATAAAACTAAAACTAAAAAGAATATTGAATAATTAATAAAAGGACGTACAATATTTTTATTTAAGTGAAAATTATAACAATTTGTTGTTGTTCTTAAAGGATATTCTCTTGATATTGAAGTGTAAAGTAATTTTAGTTTAATAATTTATGATGTTAAAAATTATATACATATATATAGATGTGTGTGTAAAAATTATTAATTAAAATTTTGATTTTAATAATCACAGTGAATAAATTGAATATTAAATTCAAAAATAAAATAAAACTTCTAATATATAATGTGTTAAATGTAATAAACATTTGTTTATTAATTAACAAATGGCAAATAACTGTAAAATACTATCACAGTAATAAATATGTAATTGCGAAATCAAAAAAAAAAAAAAACAAAAAATATATACAAAAAAATAAAATAAATATACCTATAAAGAAAAAAACTAAATGTGAAATGATGTGCTAAGCAATGTATAATTAGTATGTATAAAAATTAATTAATGCAACAAATCAGTATAATTAATTAAAAAACTAAATAAATAAAAAAAAAAACATTAAGACATAAATAATGTATGTATTTTTGTTAATTATATATATGTATGTATAACGTGTATGAATGAATGTATATAACTATATGTATACATAAATGGAATGAATATATAATTGAATCTAATGTATAAAGCTTTTAAATTAAACTTTCTTTTATATATTATTACAAAATAAATAATATATACATACTTTTATATATATAACAAACATACAATTTAATGAAAGTGTAAATAAAAAAAAAAAAAAAAACCATATAACAGTAAAAATCAAAATATACTCATATATATATATATATATATATATACTTGGTAAAGTAGCAAAGTCTTTCTTTTTAACATTTAATAAATCGCTTGTATATTGTCTTCCTCTCATATACTCGTATTCAATCAAATTCGTTTATCTTTATCCTTTTGACCAGCACTGATATTTAACTAATAATATTAAAAATAATATCTATTTATATATATGTACCTATCTAAATTTTATATTGTTATTTTATGTAAATATACATCTACGAGTATATATCGTATGTACATAAAAGAATCTTACGCAGTTGTTCTTTTATAATATAAATAAAAAAAAAAACGATGGTATTTGATTTGGAACGTTTCTAAAATGACATTTAACATGTGCTAAATTTAAAGAAAACATAAAATGTGAGTTGTCACTGAAAATATATATATATATATATCGTTATAATTTTGTATTTTGAACTAAATATAATAAAAATAACAAATAAAATCAAAATAGATAAAATAAAACAAAAAAATTTTCCATTATTAGTTTATCTTTGATCGTTCGTTAAAAAAATACTATAAAATAATTAGTTTTTAATAATAAAATTTAAATTAAATAATTTTTAAAAATTTAATAAATATATTTATTATTATTATTATTAACTATAAGTGTTCATATTATAAACAAGTGTTAAATATCTATTAAATATTATTTTAATTAAAATAACTGTTTAATAATCTATATATATATATATAAAATTTTCCAAAATAAAATCAAATTATTAAAAAACAAATATATATAAGTGAAAAATTAATTATATGTTATAAGTGTTAATTTAAAAAAAAAAAAATATCGTAAATATTTAATAATATTATCGTATATACTCGTATATATCGTAATTGTATATAATTACACGATTATTATCCTAGCTTATATTTAATAATTTTTGATTCGCTATTTTTTTTTTTGTGTTTTTCTTTTTTTTTTTTTTTTGGAAAAATTTCAACTAACGGCTTTTTTAGAATATTAAAAAAAATTTATTAATATATCTGTATGTAAGTATATCTGTATGTTAGATTTGATTAGATATTAAAAAGGGATTAATCTTTATATTAAATAATAATTTATTAATATACAATAATTCATTATAACTGTCATTATTAAATATATGTATATGTTTGTGTATATGTGTGTACAAATTTATAACAGGAAAAGATAAAAAAAAAAATAAAAAAAAAGAAAATTACTTTACGGAAAATAATAAAAATATTATATAGTTATTTTTCAATTGAATTTTATCGGAAAATTTTCATTTGATAAATTTTTTTCTATTTTTGTCTCAAATATAAACTATAATAAATTTTAATAATAAATTTTTTTTGGTGTATTACTCATATATTAACGTATACTTTCTTTTTTTAAATTCTGTAATTAAAATTCAAATAATAAATTAGTATAACTATATATATATATATATATATATAATTAAAATTTAATTCATATTTTAATCTTAATTCTTAACTCTTAATATTGTTATTGAATCTATTCCATTGTATTGTAGTGTAAATTTTTAATGAAATTTGAAAGTATATTAATTGCAAAGTATTGCTATTATAAAGTTATAAACTAATTAAAAAAAAAAAAGTAAAATAATATTAATAATAACTTAATTAAAAAAACAAACATAAAAATAGCAATATAAAAAATATAAAATATAAAAAAATAAATTTTTCAAAGGAAAAACTGAAATACCAAAACTAATTACAAATGTTTCCGTACGCCACGTGTATTTGCATGAGCGGAAAACAAAAACCACCACTCAATAAAACTACAATTTTGCATCAAACTACAACAACAACAACTGCAACAACAAATACATGTAATGCACAAGAAAAAGAAAATGAAAATAACGGAAATAAGAATGTTACATTGAAAATTAATGAGAATACGTCAAATAATAGTTGTGGTCCAAGTAATAGTATCACTAATATTGATAATAATCAACAAATTAAATTTAATCATCAGAAAAATTTAAAAGCTGAAGATTTGTGGGTAATAATATCACCACCACCACCAATTTATAGTTTTACAGAGATGACATCAAATATAACTGATTTGGATAGAAATGAGAATACAATTGATAGGAATATTAATTTGCAGGTTTGTAGTTTTATAAGTAATTGATTTTATTTGAATTTTATTTTGTATGGCCTTATTTCATTATATTTTTTATTTCGTATGGTCTTGGCTCTTATGGCCACAAAATTCAATTTAAATAATAAATTTAATAAAAATGTTTTGCCATGTTATCCCATATTTATAAATTGGCAATCCGTTGTTTTTTGTATGTCTGTGAGTTATAAGTTTGAATGAAAATATTTGTTTACGCTTATTATTTATATTTTTTTATAATATGTTTATATTTTAAATGAAAATTTTGTGCTTTACGAAGATCCGAACCCGGATCCAGGTGGGCACTTTTACAGCTGTCCTTTTAGTCATGGTTTTGTGTTGTTCTTTATACACAAATATGTACATCTGTCATACAATACTTTAATTAACCGTTATTCAAACTTAATTTTCGAGAAATTCTTAAGCCTTATATTTTCCAAATGGCTTGGATTTGCTTGAAATTTAGCAACTTCAAATTTTTAGTGAATTTAGATCTTTAAAAATAGGTATTAGTCTTTAAAAAAAAATTCTCAATATGGTCTTGCGTTTATGAATTGTAACCGCCCAAAAATAGGAAATTCCCAATTAATTTGACATGTATTAAAACTCATGTAATTTGAATAACTGTCAAAATTAATTTTAGAAGAAGCGTGTTTAAAAATTCTTCAAAATTATTATGAATTTTTTTCAATACACTTTTTATCAAACACTTTTTATGGTTTAAATTTGAAAATGTACTTTTTTAAAAACCCTTGTTTTAATTAAATGTACACATAAATGTTAATTATTATCTATTTGCAAAAATATTATTCGGTTAATGTACTATTATAGATAGATCACTTTCTAATAACATTATTTAATTAAAACAAATAATAATTTTATTTAATTTTAAAGTATGACAATATCATTAATTTTTGGGGAAAACCCATAATTAGAAAAATATTTACCTTAATCCATGCTAACAATTGAAAAAATAAATAAAAACATTCTTTGTAATAATTTAAATTAAATGTAAACTTTATCAAATAATTTTTACACATAAATATGTATTAAACAAATCAGGCTGATACAGGTTTCGGATTTATTTATTTAGTAATGTATTATATCAATTGATTCCTAATTACTTTATTTTAAGGCGGCTTAATTTGGTTTTTAATTTATGACAAATTTACTCATCATATTAAATATAATTTTTTATTAGAATTTTAAAAGACATAGAATTGTTGTTTGGGTTTTTTTATAATAAAGCAGGGGTAATATTCTAATGTCTTCTAGACTTTTGATTGTATTAAGGTTTTATAAATCTTATTTGACATTCAAGCCTGCCATATTATACTGGTGCAGGGTCGAAACTCCCAGAGTCACTTAGTTTGAAAAAATAATAATGTGGGACATAAAAGTCCCTTTACAACTGGGTCATAACTGCAGTCTTTTCTGATCTTTATAATTTTATATATAAACATATATAAGTAAAATATTAGATGTACAACAATATGTATTTATATATTTATACATGCGAGATACTATAAGCATATCTCATTAGGAAGCATATTTGGTTAAAAAATCAAAGTTGACCCTTTTTACAGAGTATTTATGAATTCATGTATGTGAGACTTTGGTTACAAAATCAGGATTACCCTTTTTTCAAATAGTCTTTCAAAATGTGGTTTAATCTTAATTTTGGAAAACGAAAATACTCTTATTTTGGAATCCAACCCCAAAATGTGTATCCGCCACTGATATTATATAATTAAAATTAATATTTTTTTTAATATTACTAATAACCTCTCTACTAAGAACTGTATAAGGGAGTTGTGCCCCACCACGATAAGTCGAAATTCCCAGGGTCAAAAGTCACTTGAAAAGCTATGGCTTACTGCTGGGAGTTCTGATCCTGCCACATTATGCTATATATTACTTGGAAGATTTTTTATTTGATGGTCTAACAAATGTTTGATTGTGAGTAACTTATACTTAAACAATACTTAGAATCTCCCAAAGACAACGAGATTTTATTAAAAAATGATAATTAATTACTTATAGTACAATTCTTCTTGTTTTTTAATTTTCCAATTAATATTTTTTTACTTTAAATGTATTTTTATTTTTAAAAAAGTTTTATTTACTTTTCGGGGAAATTATTATAGTAAATTTAAAGGCTGTTTAAATATTATTACTTAAAATGACTGAATATATAATTATTAAATGGTTTTGTTAATACATTTTTTTACTAATAATGTATGTCTACATTTAATTAAGAGTTAATTCACAAAATGAATGGAAAGGTTTCTACTTTTTCTTACAATTAATGAAATTATAGAAAAAAAAAAATTAATACTAAAGTTAATTAAATTTTAGTTAACCATTAAAATAGATTAAGGTAAAGAATGTCGTATCTCTTATACGAAAGTTCTAGATCTGTGTCGCAGTACAAATGAAAATATAATAATAGTATATTTCATAGATATCTTAATATTAAAAATAAACGCGGAAGAGTGTAATAGAGTAGACTCTGTCAACACTAGGATACTAGAATGAACGTAAAAATTTTATCATCAAGTTATTTATGTTTGTCAAAATTAAAAGCATTTGAAACTCTTACTAGATTTTGAGTTATGCATAACACTTAATAGCTATTCGAAACTCTTACCCTACTCCGACTATATTTTGTGCAGATTTTGGTTAGTAAAGCTTACTACTTTTGACAAAATTTCAAATATCAGTTTTATTAAATATAGATTTATTTTCATAAAAATAAAGAAGTTGTATGACAGCTAGTCGAAGCTGGATTTCAATAGCGATGACAGCTCATGCATGGAAACGAGTTTGTAAAAATTTCCGAGTCCTAGCTTCGTTAACCTCTCTTGGCTATTGAAACTGATTTATAATGTTTTTTTTGAAATTATTTTTAATTTTTTTAACTTATGCTTGTATATATATATATTAACTATATTTATATCGTTTAAAATATCAAAGTTAAAATTGACATAAGTTTGACAGAAAGTTTTGCCTTAATTTATTTAATTTTTAGTATCGAACTTCTGATAGAGCGATAAAGTGAAGTATTATTTTATAAAATTGGTAAATATTGTAACTTTTGTATCTTTGTAAATCTAGTTTTTTTTTCTAGATCTCTCTATTGGGACAGAATAATAATAATTATTATACCTCTATAAAGGGTATCAAATAATAACAATTATACCATAAAACTAGAATGTTATTCTATATTATTCTTCATATATATTTTTTTTTATATTATAAATTTTCATTTATAATATACATTTCATTCAGATTGTACGTCATCTAGTTATATATTACACTTATATTGTAGATATATAATATAATATATATATAAAATATATGTTATAATATCCAATAAATTAAGTTAAAAAGTAATAAATGAAGCGGAAAATTCTATATTAATATAGATATAAAAAAACAAAATATGGTGTTAAAAAGTTTTACTACGTTTTACTACAAAGTTAAAAATAACCGCCTTAAAATAATAAAAAAACAACTGAAAGTAAAAATTATATATATATATATTAGTATATAGAAATTTTACATGTATATGATAAATATTACTATATTAATCATCTTGATTCTTCATTGTTTACTAATATGGTATTTAATATATCGTGCCGCTACAAATGCCTTTATCATAATTGTATTTTCGAAATTTGAGACCTCCTCCCTTTAAAATTTTATTTTAAGTTATTAAAATATAATATTAAAATATTTTTAATTTTAAACAATCATAACTTTTAAACATTTTATTTAATGTAAGTTAGATATAATTTAAGACCTAGAAGGATAAAAGCGAACAACCAAATTTTGTGCAATTTTTATACACACACAAGTAAATTCTTATAACGAGGATGGAGTGACCGTGATGATGACAGATATTTCATTCATTTCATATGACGTAACTTAATAGTCTAAAGGAATTTAATAGGATGTTAATGCACCGTTTGAAAAATCAACATTGAAAAATAGTTATTGAAAAATCGCCATGGAAAAATCGCCTTTGAAAAATTGTATAATTTATGACCTTAGACCATAAATCTATAAATTTTCTATACATATTAGTAAAATTTGATCCTAGTCAAAATTATAATCGACTAAATAAAAATTATAAATAGAACTGAGTTTAATCGAAACTGAAGGACAACGACAGCGACAATTTGCTTTTGTTTTAAACCTACATAAATGCTGAAATATGAATCAATAAGCCGCTTATGAATCAATAAGCCGCATTATAAGTATGCATAGCATTGAATAATATCCATGTTAATTATGAAGTTTAATTTTAAAACAATATCTGTCAAAAATTTGTCAAACTCAATTCTATTAATTAAATAACAGTCCATTTCGTTACTTTTCGCTAAAAAAATTTAAAGCGATAATTCGTTCTATATCTAATCTAAACAAAATAACTAGAATATTCGTTTATTTCAATTGATATTTTAACCCTTAAGAGAAACATAGGGGGTTAATTTAATAATAAACTAATTAATGAAATTTATCCATTATAAAATGAGAGATTTTTCATCAGATACCAAAAAATTATTAAATATTCAGGATCTAATTATTAATTTCAAATAGAATTACATAAAGGATAGTATAGTTCAATTATTTACTTTGATATTTTAACCTATAAAGTTCTTAATGGAAATTTTTGTATTCAGAGTTAATTAATTATCATGTTTTCCTTAAAAATACCCTTTAAATTCTGTTATAAAATCAATTTTTCTATTTAATACGTAATACATTTAATATGTAATAATTTTATGTCCAAATATACCTTTATTTATATATTTGTGTATATTTTTTATATATTGAAACATTCTTATACATTTTGGAATTATTGCATATCTTAAAATATTTGTGTTAAAAAGTACTAAAGTGTCGTCTAACCTTCGTTAATGTGGTATTATTAAGTCATTTTCAATGCAAAAACAAAATAAAAACAAAAATAAAATAAAAATAGTGTAAGTTGTAACCTATACTATACATGTTTTGTCTACCCTTACAAAATTTCATAGTAATATTAGAACATCGTAGAATAAAAACAAAATGGATATATATAAAAAAAACTTACACCAGGGACGTTTTAATTGCATTTATTGAGAGAAGGGATAATTATAACTTAAAAAAAATATTTTAATTGTTTTATTGTCTAGTGCTTCGGGTTACTAAAGAATGCTTTTAATTTAATTTGAAGTTATTAAATGAAAATTATAGACAAGGGATTTTTCAATTGAGCTTAAATGGCTACTTTAAAAATGTATATGCATATATTCGTTTATATTATATAATGTAATGCATATATATATTTAGTTAAAGTCTTGTTTAGTTTTTTAGTTTTTAATAATACAATCAGAAATTCTGTGTATTCCGATGTGACAGATGTCATTAATATTGACAAAACTGACAATTAACTGATGTAAAAATTGTAAAAACTAACATTAAAACAAAGTTTTGAGGAGTAATCAACGTAATTAATAAAAAACTGTCAGACGAAACTATTTTTTATTTTAAATTCCGAAATTATGCTTGAAAGCTTCTGCGATGATTTGAAATGTCATAAACGCGAACGTAACAGATAAATTTAGAGTAATCGAATGTACAAAGCTTTTAGAGAAGAAATTCTCGCACTTAGTTAAAAGCTGTCTGAAAACTGTCTTTTTTCTTTGAAATTCCGGAATTATAGTTGACGTTCACAACTATGTTACGCTGCTTTCAAATGTCATAAATAGAAATGTATATATTTTTATAGAATAAATTTTTGTTCAAAATTTCTAGGCGTCGCACTAAGTTAGTCAGCGTCGTGCATGACACCTGTAGCTACATAAATATAAAATTTGAAACCCTCAAATTTGAATCAAAATATTAACAGAATTTGATGAGAAACGCAGAGATTGCTTTCGATCATTTTGATTAAATTTAAATTTGAAACGTGTTTTGTAAATTAATGATACCTGAATTTTAATGAGTGATCATAAGTTTTACTCAATGTGCCTGCGTGTGCCAAGCTAAACTTAAATCTCAAGGAAGGTATAGATCCTGCATTGTTGCTTGTGACCAAGGTCCTTCCCTCACTTGACCTTGTTTGTATAACTTCGTTTCGGTTGACGCACTATATTAATTGTAAAATATATTATAAGATCCCACAATTTTATTTAAGTATATTTCCGCCTTTTAATTTTACATTTTTAATCAAAATCTAACCGATAGTATTTCGTGACAAAATCCGTTATATTTTTAAGGAGTTTTCTTTTGAATGTATAGGAAGAGGAAAAGGATAAGGAAATCGAGACAAAAAAACATTTTTTTTTAAGACTGTCAAAAATAAATTATACAAAATAAAAAATACAATTGGCAGGATGGATAGTTAGTTTTTTGTTCAATGTACTAGGGTTTTTTATTTTTTGTTTTTTTTTTTTTATTTTTATTATTCTTCCGTCTTTGTTTTTATTTCAGTTGTAGTTTATTTAGGTCACGCTATATTGCAGGCTTGTTTTTTATTGTAATAAAAAACATAAATTATATTGTAAGTTTTCTTTTGCCAAAACCTTTGTAATTTTTTTGTTTTCTTATTTATGGAAAATTACAAACATAGACGATTTTTTATATTAGAAGAATTATAATATAATCAAATATAAAATGTCTTGAACTTTACTCTATGATATACATTGTTTTTTTATTATTTGTTATTATGACTTATATAAAAGTTATATAAAGATGTATATACCTAGCCTATAGAGTAAGGGCGCAAATATATTATGGATAATGGACAGTATTTGTTATTATTATTATTATTATAATTTATTTTTTTATATCATAAATGTTATAAAAAAATTTTGAACCTGTCCCTGCGGGTGTGGTTCTTTTTATTACAAAAATTCTATATATTTTTTAAATTTATCCTAATTTCCTATTTTTATAATCGATTGTATTTCTAATTGCTAATGATATTTATTTCGTTTAATGATTTTTTTTTTTTTTAAATGTCTTCCCATATTCCATGTTTTTTGCATCCTTCTATGATTTTATTTATTTTGTCTCGTGTGTCCGCTTTAAGTACATCTGGGGTGACTATGTCTTTTGATTTTGGGCATTCATATACTATGTGATTGATGCTGAGTTTGATGTTGCAAGTGTTGCACATTGGTGGGTTTTCTTTTTTGTATATGTATTCTGTTAGTGTTTTGACCCTTCCTAACCTTATTCGTGTAATTTTTAGCCCTGTTAGTCTTGCCATTCCTTTCATAAGTGTTGTTTTGTTTATTTCTGGTTTGTGTAGTTTTAAAAAGCATGTCGAGTTCTGCCATATTTGTTGCTTATGGTTTTGGTAAAGGATCGCAATCTTTTTCAGCACTTGTTGTGTATTTGAGTCGTGTGTGAATATTGTTGGACTCAACGTTGCGTTTTTTGCTTCTCTATCCGCATGCTCATTTCCTTGAATACCAACATGTCCTGGCACCCAAGCTATTTTTATTTTCTCTTTATATTTGATTAATTTGTTTCTTATATTTCTAAAGTTGTTTTCGTTGTTGCTTGAATTTGTTATTGCTTTGATTGTAGATAAACTATCAGTATATATTATATTTTTGCTGTTGTTTCTTATTGCTATGTCTATTGCTTTGCTTACAGCTATGGTTTCTGCTGAGCATACCGGGCTATCGAAATTTGTTTTTCCTATTGTGTTTAGCTTGTTGTTTATTATTATTGCGTATCCTGTACCATTTTCTGATTTTGAGGCGTCAGTGTATATTTGATTATATGTTTTGTGTTTTTGGGCTATTTCTTTGTGTAACTGTTGATATGTTTCATTTGTTGTTGAGTTTTTTGGGTAGCTGTCGGAGTAATCTATTATGTTTTTTTTGTAGTTTATCCAATATGGCTCATCTTGGGTGTTTTCTATGGGGTAGTTTATTTCTATTTCTGTATTTTTTGTTGTTTCCACTGCTTGTTCTATTGCCGTTAGGTATTTTGTATTTTGTTGGATGTTCATTTTTATTTTTTCGTGTATCAGGGTGTGGTGTGGGTGTTTTGGATTGTTGTATCCTTTTACAATTATCTTTGTTGCAAGCAGGTTCCGTCTTTCGTCTATAGATGGCCATCCACCCTCAACTTGTACAGCTTCGGATTTCGTATTATTTAGTGCTCCAAGAGCTATCTTTGCTGCTCTATTCAGAGCATCTTGTATTTTACTTTTGGCTGTTTTTGCCGCGAAACCATATATCGAGATTCCATAATCTATTTTACCTATTTGGATTGATTTTGCAATTTGGTTTGCTATTTCTATAGGTGGGCCACAACTTTTAGAACATATCATTTTTATGAGACTGTTGTTTTTGTTTACCGCTTTTATGATATTTTTGATGTGGTCATTATACTTAAGTTTTTTTCCTATCGTGATTCCTAGTAGCTTTATATTTTCTTGGTACCTTACGTTTTTTCCCGTTATTTTTATATGTTTAGATTTACATTTTTGTTTTTTGCAGAAGTGCACTGCTTCAGTTTTATTTTCTGCTAATCTTCCTCCTGATCTTTTTAGCCAGCTATTAATGGTTTTCATGGCTCTGGAGATGGTTTTGTTTCTTTGGTTTTGGGATCCTTTTGCTAATAATATGATGTTGTCTGCATAAATTTTATGTTCTAGGTTGACTATTTTCGCAAGCATCTCATTTAGTCCATTGATATATATATTGAAGAACTGCGTTGATAATGGAGATCCTTGTGGAATCCCTATATCAAGACTGTTTGTGTCTGAGTGTACACCTTCTACACTTATCGTATATTTTCTGTTGCGTAAGTAGTTTTGAACGTAGTTGACGATTTTATGTCCTGTTTGCCAGAGTTTTAATTGGTTGATTATTGTTCGACTGTTAATTTTATCAAACGCTTTTTCCAGGTCTAGGGACACTAGATCTATGTGTTTTTTTTTTCTTAAGTTTGTTCCTATACTATGATCTATTTCTTGCAGGGCTGTTATTGTACTTCTCAATCTTCTGAATCCATGTATTTGCTCACCAAGATTGTTTTCAGTGACCCAACATATTCGTTTAGCCACTATTCTCTCCAGTAATTTTGAGAGTACTGGGAGCAGTGAGATAAACCTGTATCCATTAAATTCCGAGTGATCTTTTTCTGGTTTCTTTAATGGTATAAGCTCTGCCATTTTCCACGCTTGTGGAATTTGACCAGAACTGATGATTTTATTGTACAAGCTTAGAAGTCTCATCGTGAAACATTTCCCTGCTTTCTTGATCATGTTGTAAGTAATTCCATCTAGTCCTGGTGCTGTGCCTTTTTTATGGTTTAGAGCTGCTTTTAATTCATCTATTGTTATTTTGTTGTTTGTGCTATTGTTCGTTGTATTATATGGTGTGTTTTCTTCTGGAATTTGGTTAAGTTTGGTTCTATTGTTTTGTTCTTTATATTGTGTAGCAAAGTAGTTGGCAATTTTTTGCTTGTTGTCTGTGTATGTGTCGTTGATCTTCAAAGTGATTTTTCTTCCTGGTTTATTTCTTTTTATTATTCTGCTTGCTTTTCTCCATGTATCGGAAACATTTTGGCCGTCAATCGAATTGGCAAATTTCTGCCAATTGTTTTTTTTTGCTGTTTTTATGGCTATTTTGAAATCGGTGTTTGCTTTGTTTAATTTTATTTTGATATCCCGATTTTCAGGGGCATTTATGTTGAGTTTATACAATTTCTTCCTTTCCTTTTCGGCTATTTTAATCTCTTTGTTGTACCAATAAGGCTTGTTGTTATTGACTTTTTGGTATACCCTTGGAATGGAAATGTTTCCCGCTGTCCTCAAAATTTTCGTTAAAATAGCCGCTTCTTTGTTTATATTGTCAGTGCGGAGGTGTTTATTTAGTAGCTCTTCTACTTTTTTCTTGTATTTTTCCCAATCACCGCCTTCTTCTTTAAATCTTGCTCTTCTCTTAATAGGTTCGGTGCTGTTTCTTTGATTATTTGTTAGTTCAGTACTCACTACTATCGGCATATGGTCTGTTCCCCTGGGATTATAAACTGTTTCCCATGATGTAAATCTTGCTGTTCTTTGATCAGCTATTGTAATGTCAGGACAAGTTAATGTTCCCCTGGTGTTTATTAGCGTGTAGCTGTAAGGACAGTTTAGTAGTGAGAGGTGTTGGTTATCGTATAACCATTTTTCTACGATGTTTCCTCTGACCGTTGTGGTGCTATCACCCCATGTCATGCTGCGGGCATTAAAATCTCCTAGTATAAAACATGATTCACTGTGTTGTTTAGTGATACTGTCCAGTTCTTTTCTTGTGAGTGATCTGTTGTGATCCATGTAGATGTTTGTTATTTGCGTTTGTTTCATACCTGGAATTCCGGCTTTAATGCTGATGGCGTCAAATGTTGTATTTATTTGTATTTCTTGAAATGTAATATCATTTCTTACTAGGAGGCCGACACCTCCAATGCGGTTGGCTGACATTTTGAAAATGCATTTATAATTCTTATATTTGTCTATTGAGTTTTCGGTTTTTATGTTTGTTTCTTGCAGAGCTATTATAGCTGGTTTATGTTGGTGGATTAATATGTCCAAGAATTCATTGTTACTTCTGAATCCTTGAATGTTCCACTGTAAGATTATGTTTTCTTTAACCATTGTTTTATATATCGGACATATCAGATATGTCCGTTGAAGTATGCTCTGTTTTGTTACATTTTTTTCCTATTTTTTTTTTATTTTTTAGTTTTAATTTTGTACCAGTTGTGTTTGTTTGTCTGATTTCTTCTGTTTCCATATTTATATCTTCTTTTGTGTTGATTGATTTAATTTGTTTAGTAATAATTTCTTTTTTTCGAGTTTTTTATCTTTTTCGTTTATTTTTGCTTCATTTAAATTTTGTGGTTTTTCTATTATTTGTGCTTGGGTTTTGTTGAATTGTTTAGTTGCTTTAGGTTTTTCTATATCTTGTCTATTTTGGTTGTGTATGATTTTATTATATGTAGTTGTTTGGATTGCCGGTGTATCGTTTATAACTTTGATTGCCTCTTTTCGTGTTATTTTACGGTCTGTCTTAATTTTTATAATTTCTTTTTCTCTCACGTATGTTGGGCAGTTTCTATTATTTGCTGCATGGTCTGTGTTAGATATTCCGGCTTGATCACAATTTATGCATTTATATATTTTGCAATTATTTGTATGTTTTTCCGCTTCATTTTTATTTATTTCTTCTGCGCAATTTACACATTTCGGGATGGTAGCTCTACAGTGTTTTGCTCTGTGGTTCAATCGTTGGCAATTTGTACAGCGCATTGGAGCTTGATAGTACCTTCTTACTTGTAGTAGCAAGAAACAGATTTTAACTTCTTTAGGAGGCTCGGTTGTATCAAAGGTAATATTGATTCTTCCATTGTATCCTTCATTTTGGTTTTCTTCGGTTTTTCTGTTTTTGAAGCGATATATGCTCACAATGTTCGAGTTTTTAGCTTTTAATGCCGTTAAAATTTCTTCGTCTGTAAGTTGTATTAGATCTCTGGAATATACTGTACCTTGACTTTGATTTAAGTGATTTAAGTACTCTATTTTTACATTTATTTCTCCGAGTTTGCTTGTTTTGATGTACTTTTCTGCAATTTGTATATTCGGAACTTCCAATATTACGTTACCGTCTCTGTTGTACTGGGCTTTGTATTGTTGACTTATTTGTTCTATTAGTTTTTCTACTATTATTATATTATAATTTCTCATGACTTTGTTTGTCTCTGCGGCTTTTATAATAATGAACTTTGGTTCCAGTTTTTTAATGTTATTCTTAGGTAACGC
Source organism: Dolichopus griseipennis (assembly GCA_963082915.1). Taxonomy (NCBI): domain Eukaryota; kingdom Metazoa; phylum Arthropoda; class Insecta; order Diptera; family Dolichopodidae; genus Dolichopus; species Dolichopus griseipennis. Next base: position 63,930,499 of record OY720443.1, read on the forward strand.
TGGAAACTTGTATTGTTGATTAAATAAATCAAACCCATTTTCTTCTTTTCTTCGTTTACCAGTCGGAATCACTGTGAAGTTACCTTCACAGTCATTCTTCAGGCTACCGAAGGAGTTTTGACTCCCTTCTGGAGTCCCCATATTTGAAAGAACCCCTCTCCTACTGGAATTGTTTACTATTTTCCCTGAAAATAGTAAAAATTCCGTGCCTTGATGTCGTATAGGCTGTAGTAAAGCGGTTCTTAGTTATACTTGTCTTGATTATATTTAATAAATAAAAATAATAAGACTATTTTATTATTAAAATTATGTTACTTGTTTTTTACTAATTTCGTGCAAATATTTTGCCCAAAATTGTTTTACGGGAAATAATATTATTTTATTTTGTGTATGTTCTTTTCAAAACTAATTTTTTATATTACTGTTTTTAATTTTATTTATTTTTGTTTTTGCTCATGACCATGTGGTCTTTATATCAATTGTTTTTATTGTTCACTATTTGTATTCCAAATATTACAATACATATAATTTATACACCCAACTCAATTTATTTGTATTTGTATTTTTTTGTTCTTTGTAAAATTTAAGCGTCACTTCGCGAAACCGTTATTTTTTTTTTTCTTTAATATTAGAAAAATTTTAGACTTTATTTCAATATTTAACTATTAAATTCAATATTTTATATTAAAATAATATTCAAATATTATAATTTATATTATAAATTTGTAATTTATTGAAAAATATCTTTAAGAAATCAATTTATTAACAAGTAATTTTAATTGTAAAAAATTGAATGAAATTAATATGAACCGACACCGATTACATTAGTACAGAGACTGTCAGTATTTGTTATTTTAATATAATTATTATTTGAGTTTTTAGTTTTTAAAATATTTTTATATCTTTCATATATTTCGATATTAATTAAAATGCAAAGAATTCTTTAATTTTTTATTTATTAAAGAAAATAAAATTAAAAAATTTTTACTCAATCCAAGATCAGGGTGTTTGAGTAATACCAAGACGTTATTATGATGGCTACCATTCGCCTTTGCATTCAAATTAATGGCTTAATTAAAAATTAATAAAAAATACATAAATATAACAATATAAACAAATATTTCAATTAAATAATATAACTCACTAAAATAGGATACCATATAACTCAAATACAAAACTGTTACAATATAAACAAATTAAAACTGTATTTATTGAAAATCTAAGACATTTCTACATGTTATATGGCGTAGTACTATCTCATGCTTAAATTGTATGTAGAATTCATTTGACGAGTTCTAATATATGAATATAACTCCCCTGTTCCGACATACACATGTATAGTCAGACTGTTTAGCCTATCACAGTGAACAATTAGCACATAGAGGTGCCGCAAAAAAAAAAAAAATTAAAAAATGAACCCCAACCAAAAGTTGTAAAATTCTCTTTAATCTTTTCAATGACACCACATGGCCACATGATATGATGTATCGTAGACTTTTAGATAGAAATAAAAGCTTGTAAACGGTTTCAGCTTTCAAAAATTTCGAACTGGAACAATTGTTGCTAAACAAGAATTGTACATCTCACTAAGACCTTTCAATGATAAAGATGATGATAATATATCACTGACTTTTATGATAAGTTTTAATAAACACTCTAACAGCCCAAGCTGTGTTCCCTAACAAAAGTTATAAGTTATAATCTTAGAGAAAAATTTGAATAATACTGAACTTAATAATATTTGGGTTAAAATATCGAAATACGAAAATTGGCACCCTTGAAATCGTAATGTACAATTTTCTGACATTAATTGATCTTATCACTTATCACAGCTCCAATATAAACACACCCTGATAGTAAACGTTCCTATATCGTTCCTATCTGTTTATAATACATTGATCACTGTTTTTAAAGCATTTAAAATTCCCCTTTTGAAATACTAAGTTAAATATTGAGAATAAAATATCACTATTTTTCAGTTATACGTACGTGTTAATTAGGAGATCGTATTTCAATTATTAAAATAGAAATGCAAATAAGATTATTGTGATAGCTCTGATTCACTGTTTACATTTTAAGCAATAATGATTATTTTTTATGAAAATATTAAAAGTGAAAGTGCTAAAACTAACATAGAAAGTATTAGATTTTTGGAATTATTAATCAAAATGACCATATTAACACTAATTTATTTTACAATGTTTATTTTAAACATTCTATTAAATTTTATTTCCATTTAAATTAAAAAAAAAATAAAAATAGCACCTAAAAAGTATCTAAAGTGTCTCAAGGTTAACATTTTTTTTTTTAATTTTAAAATTATGCTAAAATAAAATCAATAACATAACCACAATCCATGAATGTACAGAACGTATGTTTTTCTGTTTTGTGTTTTCTTCCTATAAGTAATATTTGTTAAAATAGTGTTGACGTTTTTTATTTTTTATTTTTGTAATGAAATTTTTAAATATTTATGAATAGTGTTTACGTTTTTAGCACATTTTCAAAAATTTTTGTAAAAATGTGCCTATACAGTTTCACTCTGTCCGTCCGTCCACCCGTCCGTATGTTTACAAAAACTTTTACACCGTTTGAAATAGAGTAAAGAAATTTTAACCATGGGTAGTTTTTGCAAAAAAAATAATTTGGAAAAAGCCCTATAATTAAATTGTTATAACAAGAGTTCTGTTAGATATATTTTCAATCTGAACAGCAAACGATAGCTGGTTAGATGAAGTTAGGTCCTTGAGAAATTTGGCAACCTTCCCAATTGAAGGTTATTAGAATTTTAAAATAAAAAATTTACTGTTTTTATAAGTAAGCAGTAACTTAGTCACCAACGTTTATATTTCCTTAATTAAACGTTAATATTGAAACTTGAACATTATATATTACGATAAAATACTTAGTATGAAACACTATATTATTTTGAAAATGTGCTTTTTTAAAAACCCTTGGTTTTTTATCATCACTTGTTAATTTATGGGTTCCTCTTCTGTAAGTCTCTATAGGTCTTCGTAGCTTATTCTGCTAGGCCAGAATATTCTGTAGATTATGCGCAGACAGCGGTTAGTGAAGACTTGTATCTTCTGGACGATGTTGTTGGATATCATCCATGTTTTGCTTCCATACATTAGTACGGTCTTTACACAAGCATTGAAGATCCTTACTTTTGTTTTCTTTGAGATTTGGATGCTCCTCCATACTGGGTACAATCGTCGGAAAGATGCCCTTGCTTTACTAAGTCTGTTGTTCACATCTGCCTCAGCACCACCATCAGTAGTCACTATGCTACCCAGATAGTTGAACTGGTTGCGTTTTCAGCATGATGAGTTGGTTGTTGGTTTATATTTATATATGTTTATACTTTTATATATTTAAACACTAAATTTCTGTTTCAGAATTTCTTATAAATGCTAAATTTTGTGCGCCATCTTTTATCTTAAATAAGAGTTATATATATATTTTTATATTATCTTAATCAATAATTGGGAAATAAACCATTACAATATACTTATGCAATTTCACGATATTTTATTTTTTATTATAAATGATCTAGGGGTTTGAACCCAAGCTAATCCACTTTTAAGTTACGCTATAAGACACATCTTAACCATTACGCTATTGGTCAAATCTTTTAATAAAATACTTGCTCCAAAAGCAATATCGGTTTTGCGGAATTAAAAGTATTTTGAATATTAAAGGAAAGCCCAAAAACGCCAGCACCGTAAAATCATAAAGTTCTAAACTAACAAAAAGACTAAAACGGCAAATAATTTTAACAATTAAATAATCTAAAACAATATTGTATGGAAACATAGGTAAAAATCGACATTTTCGATTTTTTAATTCATAATAAACGATGTTTTAAATTTATAATACCAGTACGTTTTTTTGTTTTTTAATAAACATATTTTCAAAAAAAATTAATTCAATTAATTAGCAATAGCAATACACGTATATAAAATATTATAGTATGTTAATGTAGCGTGTTGTGTCATAAAAATTGATAGTGAAAGTTTTAACGTTTTTTTTATTTTTTATTTTGTTTAATATGAAAAGTGAAATGATGATAATAGTTAATGTATGCAGTGATAACTGGTTTTAACGTGCTACATGCTATAGTAATAGAGTTTTATGAAAACTATGAAGATCATTAATTTTTTTCACAAATAAAGTTTTTGAACTTCATAAAACAATTTTTAATAAATCATATGAGAAATGTATCATTAGATATCGATTGTTATACTCTAAAGCTTCATTTAGCTCTAAAAACTGTCAAACTATTGTATGTCTCATTTAGCTTTGAGAAAACTGACAATTGTTAGTATTTGATAATAGATAAAAATTGATCAAACACCACTTGGCAAATTTGTCAATCCCATTTTAGTGAATAAAACTTTTCAAAACTTTAATTATAAGCATCACTTTTGTGATTGTCACCCGATACTTTCAACGCCATTATCACAGTTTTAGAAAAAAAAATGAAAAACAAACAAAAATAAATTAACCATGTGTTATAATTAAATTAATAGTAAATCATTGAACTAAATGAATTTGTTAAATAGCAGTTGTTATTCATATTTTTAAACGTTTTCTTTTACTGTCTAATTTCACTACTCCGTACTATGTGGTATAAGAAAAGTATTGAAATCGTGGCAAAACTTTCTTAGAAGTTTGCAATAGTCTGAAAAGTAACAGTATATACATATATGCGTGTCTATGATGGAAATTGAAAATATTTTGGAATCACTGGAATGTTTGACAAGTTGCTTTACGTATCAACAGGCACATTTAATAACTTAGACACGACACTATAGTGCATAGTAGTACTCAAGTAGTTTTGTTGTTGTTTTTTATATGGGTTATGGGCTTGTGTCATCCTAAAACCTAGGTCTTGGACCTGTTGCCTGTTAAACTTCTAGTATTTGCTAATAATTTATAAGTAATATTATTTATTTTGTTTATGTCATACAGGGTGTTTCATCTCCAACACTCTTGAAAATCGGTTTTGAATTTAGATTGTTTTGAACTCTAAAAAAACCCTTATTGTATGGCAGGTTATTTGTGAAACACCCTGTTTATTTGGTTACCAAGGGGATTTTGTAAAGAAAAGTTATTTTTCAATAATTCAATTTTCAATTAAATATTTTATGACTTAATAACGGGAATGAAACTCTTGGTTAATATGTCAAATGCTTACCCACTTCGTACTCCAGCACTGAGGCCCCTACTCAATTAGTTTTACTTTAAATATTATTGATTTGAGTAGTAGTTTGAGTAACAAGTAAGATTTAAATATTATATATTTGAGTAACAGTAAATTTTACCAAATGAAAAAGTCAAGAGGATGACAGTTTATTTATATAAATTTTTTTAATAAGCGGCACTAAGTAAACGCGAAAAAAAATTATGATTTTTGAAATAATTTGATTTTTTGGGTATTGGCTATGTTATGCTCGGATTGAATGGAAGTGTTATTGGATTTTCCGTGATATTTTAACACATTTTATTGCTTAGTATCTTCATATTATTTTTTCCGAATTAAAGTATTTTTAAAAATTTTGTTTTTTAACAAATTTTATCTGATATTTGGTTTCACTTATTTGTATTTTGCCAGTAGTTGAAACTATCTAGGTTAAATATATATTCAAAAATTTTACTTTATTCAAGGAAACATCAATTATCACAGTAATTGCTTAATAAAATTCAGAACACATGTTTTTTTTTTGTATGTGAATATTGATAAATAAAAAGTTTAAAATAAAGTTTAAAAAAAAAATGACAAATATATTTTAAAAGTAATTAAATCATTTTATAATGTAGAATCAATGTCGTTGATGACGTTTTTTACAATAATTTGTGTCAAAAAAAATATAATGTATGTATATATATTTTTAATTTTGTTTCAGGGTTGTTTTCGACTTGTTTGTTTTGATAGTTTTTTCTACTAATTTAGTTGGAAAAAGATTACACAATTAAGGATTACTTAATTAAGGGAATCGAAAATATTTTGTAAATTTTAATAAAGACAATCTTATAACCACAAATAATTTAATTTCTGAATTTGAGAGCCTCAACACAAACAAAGTTTTGGTAAACTATATATATTTTTGATCAGCGTCACCTCCAGAGTTGATTTAGCGATGTCCGTCGCTTCTTTCGCACAATAACTCAAAAAATAATGATGCTATATCTTAATGAAACTTATACTGTAGGTTATTAATGAAAAAAGAAGAGCGGTGATTGGAAAAATTTTCGATTCTGGAAATCCCTTAGATTTGGAAAAAACTAGAATTGTAGTTCAAGTATTTTTCACACTCTTCGAAAGCACTAAATAAATATATCTTCGAAATGGACTAAGATAGAAATTTAAAATTGATATAACGGTGTGTTCCTTTGTATTTTTTTTTATTTTTCTTTAATTTGAAAAATTTGCGTAATTGTCACCGGCCTTCCAACTCACTAAACTAAATAATAATATGTGTTATAAATCTCAAACAAAGTTTTAGCTTTTCATTCAACTTTAAATTCCTGTCTCAAGTTATTTGAAGGATTTTAAATTTAAATAAAAATTTTCAGGTATAGGGATGATTCTTGATTATGATTACTAATAATATTTGTAAAATTATGAACAAACATTATCTATTATTAGAATTTAATAGATATTCTTTGATTATGAATTTAAGTTCTTTTACTGCTCCTCATAAACATATTCATTATTATCATATGAATCAATTTGAACCCTATATTTTAATCTGGGATCGCCTAATCTTATACGTCTTGCATCGCGTATATTTATTTTTTAAATTTTATTTTTTAGAATTTTATATGAGCATTACTCTATACCTATAGAAGCTGCGTGTCTGAAATTTTGCCAAAAGTAGTTTAGTATAATGGCCAAAGTTACTGCAAAATTTGGTTGGTCTACTGCAAAGGGTTCGAGTAGCTGCCATACAACTCCTTCTTTTATATGAGCATTACTCTACACCTAATAAAGCTGAATGTTTGAAATTTTGCCAAAAATAGTTTAGTGTAATGGCCAAGGTTACTGCAAAATTTGGTTGTTCTACTGCAAAGGGTTCGAGTAGCTGCCATACAACTTCTTATTTTATATGAGCATTATATTTCACCTAATACAGCTGGTATGTTTGAAATTTTGCCAAAAGTAATTAATGTTTATAATAATAATGATATAATGTTTATATAACGGTCATACGGGTATCCCAGAGTTGACACAGTCTACTCTACTACACTCTTCCTCGTTATATATAGATTTTAAATTTCCAATAATTAATATTTAATTTTAAAATATATGTGTATAGTTATATTCTTATACATTAATAATTTTTAGCGATTTCAACGTTCATTTATTAATTCCTTTTGATGAAATCCCATATGGATTATGGATTATGGATAATTAATACATTTCTTTTCAATCAATCAATTAAAGTTTGCATATAAATCAAAAAAACTTTTGTTTTTTTTTTATGAAATTTACTTATCTTTTGAATATGCATGTCAATGCATTACCAATTCAATATTCAATTTTATTTTATATGTAAATGTAATTAAATATAATAAAAACAAAAAAAACAACAAAGAAAAAAAAAATTTAAATGTGTCATACCTTTGTGATGTCATATTTTGCCTGCATAAATTAATTTCAACTATATTCACAATTATATTTACAAACACACAAAAATGAAACAAAAAAAACAAAAAAAGAAATTAAAGACTTCTTAAAGAATTTTTTAACTCTTAAGTAGTTCTTCTATAAGCGTATAATAATCCTTGACCCAAAAAAAAAAAAACAAAAATAATAAAATATTTTTAAAAAACTCTTTATTATGCAAAAAATAATAATAAAAACGTCTAATCATATAATAGCTGCATATATATATGCAAATATTTTATATTTCTATAGATACTATAAGTATATATGAATTAATATAAAATATATGTATATTCATTCCTATATTAGCATTATATATACCTAATACCATTTCTATAAGAATTTGAATAAGAAAAGGATGTAGGTTATAGGTTACTATTTTTCAATTTAATTTATAGTAAAAAAGTTTTGGTGGTTAACTTTCTAAGACAACCTGGAAATTTGAGATCCACTTAATATGTCAGAATTTTTTTACCTAAACTTCACCAAAAGATAAAAGCGTAATGACATAATTTTTTTTTAATTAGTTAATTACGTAATTTAATACAGAGCTGTATTTAATTTCGTAATTGTTTTTAAGTACTAATTGTTGAATTGATGGTCTTGTATGCTTGTATTACTGTAAATTCCTGTTCCTAAAATTGTAAACATTCTGATCTTAGTATATTAGGTACTTATTAAGTTTGATTTTTCCAAAAGTAAACTAATGGAAAGAAATTTCATATTAACTGAATAAACTTTAGAATTGAATAGAAATGTCATTGCATTTTTAGTTCTAAGTATATAGAATAAATAATTAAATATTATATGTATCCGACCGGTGGAGTAGTGATTAGGACGTGGTCTCGGGTTCATACCTTGGAAATATCTTATAAAAAAATATAGTGTATATTATAATATCAGTAAATATTTACTATTCTATGGTACAAGATATAAATAAATAAATAAATAAATAAATAAATGATATGCATCATAATCGATATTAACTCTAGTTAATAAGTTAAAGATTACATGCAATTAAATGAATAAATTAACAATAAAAGATAATAAAAAAATTATTAACACAAAAATTTAAAAATCAAAATGTATAAGGGGCCTCGGTAGTGTTGTAAGTAAGCATTTGGCTTATTAACCGAGGGGGTCCGGATTCGATTCCATATTTTTTTTTATTTTAATTTAAACCAAAATATTCTTCGTTTTTAATAAAAAAATTTCCCACTTTAAATAAAAAAATCTTTAATTAAATTAAAACCAAGGAAGGATTTGAGTAGACTGTTTTAAAAAATAAACTTTGTGTATTTTATATTTCTATTTTAAAATTAAAAAATTTTTATACTTAAATTAAAATCATATTATTGATTTCATGGAGTGAAAAGTGTATTGTATACCATTTAGCCTAAAAGTATGCTTTATAAATCAAATATATTTAATGTTTTAATTTGGAAATGATTGAATTCCGAAGCCTCGGTGGCTTGGTTGTTGAGCTCTGAAGAATCGACCAAGAGGTTTGATCCCCTCTTAGATCGTTAATTTTTTTTCACGAAAATTAACAAAAAAAGTTATTTTTATTATAATTCCCCTGCAGATCAAATATAATAAATAGTATTGGCATAATCTAATTATAGTATCCAAACTTACAATAGTCTCAGTAGCTAAACTAGACTGAAAACATTACATCATCATTTATATGTAATAACTAAATAAATAAATATATTAATTATATTGGGATCAAGAGTATTATAATACTACTTATTAATTTGTAAAAGTATTCAACCTATAAATAGCTACCTACCCTTCAGTAGTCAATGGTTTTAGTTTATAAATAGCTCTATATGATTTATAAAATTAAATATAAATATCAAAAAATAAAAAACTTATAATTGCAGCTTGCACTTGCACATCAAATACAGGGTGGCGCAAAACGACCGGTATGGTTTGAATGTTTAATAACTTTTTTATTTAATGGTTAATTATTATTATTATTTTTTTGTTATACAGTATATTAATGGGGAATATTTTTAGCTAAAGTTGAAAAATTATATCCCGCAAGTGGTGACCATTTTCGTCTTCGCACATTCGTGCTTTTTCCGTAACATTTTCCATAACTTTTCGTAATTTTTAATTTCTGTTCTGTTGTGTCCTGTTCCATTTCCAATTCCTCAAGTTTTTTTCACAAAAATCTGAAATAAAAATAAAAAATAAAAATAAATTTAAAAAGTTATTAAACATTCAAACCATATCGGTCGTTTTGCGCCACCCTGAATAAATATTTTATTCTTATTATCAAATTTTAAAAATTAGGAATAGGTGTCAAAAAAAATTGATAGTAGATTGGAAGTCACTACAATTGACAACGAAGAAAATTACAGCTGATTGGAATTTACAATAATTGACAACAAAGAAATTCACAGTAGATTGAAATTTACAATAATTGACAACAAAGAAATTCACAGTAGATATGAAGCCAAATTATGGTATAGTTATGGAACATATTATCAAAGAATTCATTTTTAAAGCATCTACAATTTTGATCGTAGAGCCATTTCATTCGTCCTTGATGTATTTAAGTAAAATATCAATTCGCCTCTTGGTACTTGAATAGGCCTTGTGAAAATGAATTATATGATAGCCAAGTTCTTAGTAAGATCGGATCATATGATTATGTATCTCGCTAATAATATGCTGTTAAAATGAATTATATTATAGCCCAGCTCTTGGGAAGATCATGTCATAGAGTTTGATACTTTCAAATTCCGAAATTATATGGGTGCTTTTAATTCCCAATGGAATCCTTTCAATTAAACCGTTTGCTTGTATTGAAAATTAAAGCCAATTAACTTAATTTAATACCATGTTATCTTAAAAAAAATATCATTCACTTTTCAATAATTTAAATATAAAAAAAAATATTTTTTAATTTTAATACAATAACTTGAATGCATCATCTAATATATATACCTTTTGTTTACGTATTATATATGTATGCATGCATATGTGTATAATTCTATTTGTAAGTGAAAACATTTTGATTTTTAGTTCAAAAAAAAAATTTATTTTTTTATTTATTATTATTTGAAAAACATAAAAAATAGAAAATCAGTTTTTCAGTCTTTCTGTCCTCGACACTCTCTTAAATTCTAGATGGATTAAAGTCAATTGGGTCAATTGGTTTTTGTATAATAATTTAAGTGGACTTTCTTGTTTTTATTTTATTTTTTTTTTTTTTTTTTTTTGTGTAATAAAAAGATATTATTGTATATGTATATATTGAGAAAAAAAAAATTACTATTATGAATTTAAACATGTATGTATATGTGATATTATGTTTATAAGGATTATATAGAATTTTATTTTATTACTATTTTTTTTTTTTTTTTGAATTAATACACATAGAAATTGTAAATATAAAATAGAATTAAATGTATGCCAGGTTCTGATTTTATGACGTAAATTGAAGCTTTAAAAAAAAAAGTAGTTTTTCTTTTATTTTGTGTGTTTTTTTTTTTTTTGCTGTTTTTCTATTTTTGTTTTGTTTTTGTTAAGTGAAAATTGTCAGTGGAATTTTCAATAATATTTTGATGTATTTTAACGTACATTGAATCCTTGAACGTATTTTTTTTTTTATTTTTTTTTTTTTTTGTATTTCATAGTAAACGTATAAGAATTTTTATTATAACTTAAATAATAGAAATAAAATGAAAGAAAAAACTTAAGGTAAAATTAGTAACAATATGCATGTAGTCTGAAAGTAGTTAAACACTTGAGTGTTTTATTAATTGTATGGGAATAAAAATATATCAAAATGATTAGGTAGATTTTGTCAATTCCGAAAAACAATTGGAATACGGTTTTTTTTTTAAAAATAAATGCTGAACTCGCGCTATTTAAAAATGGGGTTTGGGAGAGGGTCTGAGAAGGTAGGGGAAAAGATTGGTGACATCGAAAATTAAAAAATTATACTCTTGCAAAAATTATTAATTCTTATAGTTTTAAAATGTAAAAAAAAAATATAAAGGATGCAATTATTTATTTCCTCCAAACGATTTAAGACTTAAGAAATTGACTTCTATTGAAGATTTTATAAAACAAAGCAAATTATATTTGGATATTTAGAAGTTGCCTATTTTTCCAGGGTATTTATGAATACGAAAGGACCGGCTGTGAATCCCAGTGAAAAAACTTTTATCTGTTTTTCGTCTCGACTCAGTTACCATTTGCCATTGGGTTCAAATTAATGGCTTAATCAATAAATAATAATTATATATCTTTAATAAAACTACATTAGTTCAACAATATAAACAAATAAAAAATATAAAGAAATAATTTAATTGAATAATATAACTCACAGATATAGAAAACCATTTAACTCAAATACAAAATTATTTCAATATAAACGAAACTAGAATTGTATCTTTTGAAAATCTAAGAAATTTCTACATGTTATAAAACGTAGTACGATCTCATGTGATAGTATGTTGAATTCATTTGATCCCTGTACTGACATACACATATATAGTAAGGCTGAAAAGAATTAGCTCTTTTAATATTTCGCCACACTTCAATACTTTCATTTTATGAAAATATGGCAGGAGCCTTTTGGTCCACTCATCGTGGATCATAATTCGCCGGGGACTTTTGGTTTTTTTACTTTTTAATTATAAGCCCTATGGGAACTTTTACCCCTATACCTATTGATAAACGTGAAAGAAAGGAATTTAAAATATGAACAAATTGATTGAACTTATAAAATATAAGATTCGTAGAGGGATCAAATCTTTAAAAACATTTAATTTGGATGTAAAAGTGTTTGATATCATACATACCATGTCCCCACACTATATTATTTTCATCTGTATATTGTTTGATTTTTTCTAACTATAGGGGTTTGGTTTTAAAACCAAACCTGGAAATGACTTGAATTACAAATGTACTCTTTGGCTTTGAGTGTCGGATTATGTTGAAGTTGAATATTCATTAAGTTGAATATGTGGGAAAATGTTTAAGGAATATTATGCAGAAAAATTTTAAAACAAAAGACATTAGGTCAAGTGTGTATAAAGTCAAACTTTTAAATTAATATTTATTATACTATCTGAAATTTTTTGTGGTTATTGATTGTAAAGAATTTTTAAAAGATTACCTTTTTATTTTTTATAAAAAACAATGTTAGTGTAGATATAAAAATACACATACACATGACATGGATTTATCGAATTGCAATTTTTGGAGAAAAGTGTGCACATTAAAGTGTGAAATTGTGTTATATTCGAAGTAATGCAAATCCTTAACTAAAATATCCGATGTGATTGATAAATCTAATTTAAGGCTAAGAAAATTAAATTATCTGAAATTATGTTAACTTCTCTAACTTAGATTATTCTAACAATTTTTCATTTCTGGAAATTGTCTGATTATGAATTAAAAATTGTGAAATAAACAGAGACTTACGTCCTGAAAGGTTGAAAATAATTCCTTTCAATAAAATTATATAAAAACCATAAAAAATAAATAAAATACAAATTAAAATACAAATCTAATAAATATAATTAAAATAAAAAAAAACAGTTAAATTGAATAATATAAACAATATAATAAAACAGAGAATCAAAATAAATCTGTTAATATTGCACAAACACTAAAAATATGTTTAGCAACATTAAAAAATAAAATAACTCCATTTATAATACGTAGTTTAAATATACTAAAATTTTAGTATTTATAAACATGTTTACATTATTAAATTTAAATCAACTTTTGTTTATAAAAAGGATATAATGACAGGTCAGTAATAAAAAAATTTGCGTACGTGATAAAATACACATACAACACTCAATGGAGAATCCCACAAGCGACTGAGACATTTGTATATGAAAATATCTTCAAAATAAATAAATCCTCCACTTATTCAGAACAAAACAATTCTTCATTACAAAAGTTTTTAATAGAAATGTAGACTTAAAGAATATATATATATATATATTAAAAATTTTTTAAAAATTTGGTGTAACTCTACATTTACATAAGTAAATATAAAATTTTTTTAAAAATTCTGTATAACTTTATAATTACAGCTATTCTCAAATTTACACCTGCTATTTTAAAAAATGCTTAAACACCAATTCAAATTTATATTAACATTTACAACTTAAAATACTACGATTCGAAACAATTCATTAATTATTGATCACAATGTTTAACAACAATTTATAAATGTATGTACACAAATTTTGTATAATGTTGCTAACATTTTTTTGTTTTCCCAAAACATAATTATGTTTCTTTAATATGGTCGGTTTGATTCAATACAAATAGCATAAAACAAAACAAAAACAAATTACCAATACATAAACACAACATATAACATATAAATACATGTATATAAAATATATTACCATGGTAACATAGAAAATTATGCCAAGGATAAAAAGAATTGACTCAAACTCTTTGATTTATGTTTGCAATATTCATAGTTATATAAATGTATGAATGTATAAATGTATGTATGTATGTATTTGTGTTTGCGAATGTGTGTCGGTATTTTAAGGATATTTTTTTTTCAATGATTATTTTTTTTTAAAATTAAAATTATATTTTTTAAGAGAAATGTACAAATTTTTATTTTGTTTCAACCTTAAGAGAATTCAAACATAATTTTTTTTAAAAAAAAAGAGATATAAAATATTTAAAACAACGGTAATTTCTCTTAAATATCAAAATAATTTTAAAATAAATTTAACGAATAATAAAAAACAGTGATTTTATTGTACACAACAGGAAAAATCCCGAGAGTATTTTTTAAGTCATAATATTTATAGAATTTTTTTTTTTTAATCAGCTAGTTTACTACACTACATACTTAATTGTATAATATGATAACAGTTTTGAGAGAAAGAGTTCTGAAAGAGAGGGAGAGAGAGAGAGAGAGCATCCAATTAAAAAACTTATCAGGGTTACTTACATCTTGTTTCCATTTTGCTTCCATTTGCTTTTTTTCTTCTGAAAATTTCATTTCTCTCTTGAGATTCTATTTTGTCTAGTTTTGTATATATACAATGTCAACTATTATGTATATATATTTTAATATATACATACATTATTATATATGTTATGTTATATATATATTTATTTGAATAGATATGATGGGTTAATTGAAAATATAATTATATTCATAGATAAAATATTATAGTAGCCTAAAATTATGCAATTTAAAAAAAATAAATTTCCTTTTCCTTTATACAGATATTGATGCATTTTTAATTGAATTAAAAGGAAGGATATATTAAGTTTTTTTTTTGTTTTTTGTCTGAAATAATAAAAATGTCTGGCAGACTATTTCACAAAAAATACAGTATAACTTCTTTTTAAATTTTAAATTAACTTTTTAATTATGTCCCAACTATTGTTAAATTATGTTTTTTTTGGGGAATAGGAGTTGTAAAAGGATATCTAGTTTTTGCCTTGATTTATTTTTAAAGGATTTTCAAGGAAATTTTTTTTTAGGGATAAGCGAAAAATAGGCAAAAACAAAAGTGTTAAATGTTAAGTAAAAACAAAAAAGAAAACAAAACAAAATTTTCTCTTTAGGCAGCAATTAATTATCAACATTGTAAAAATCCTTGTTGATTTTCTAATGAAAAATAAGCACACAAAATATATATTAATGTATGTACATTTTACCCTATTAACATATATGTATATATATATATATATATTAAAAAAAAACAACCAAAATAGTAAAAACAAAAATTGTATTGACGTCAGCAAAATAAATGATTTTTGAATAAAAAATAATAAAACAATAAAAGAAAAGAGGAAAATTTTTTTTAAAAGAAAATTATAAGAAAAATTAAACTTTTCAGGTATTTTATTTTTTTTTTTTATTTTAATTTTTTATGTTTTTTAAGTAGGGAAAATATTATGGGTTATTCCTAGAATATTTATATTGAATTATGTAGTCTATTTTTATTTTTTAAAATTTTCTATTTTTTTTTTTATTTTTTTTTATCGGCTGTTAAAAACATTTTTTAATAGAGAAATGAAAATTGAATACAGGAGAAGGTATATATATATATATAGACATAATATATGTATAAGAAAAACGGGGTATTATATTCTACTATATTATGATTCATATTATCAATAAATTTTTGTATTTTCATGTATCATATATAGTTAGAGGTGGGTTGAATAATGTTCCTTTTTTATCCTTTTTTCTTTTTTTTCTTCTTGTTTTTGTTTTTTTTTTCTTGTTTTTCTTTTTTTTTTATAGTGATGATAGGTTAAATTTTACTTGTAATAATAATCAATGGACGGGTTATATTATGTACCTTTTGCTACACAATTAAAAAAAAAACTGTTTTGTTTTAGGTTAATATTTTATAGTATAACACTTTTTTTTTTTTTTGTATCTCTTGTATAGTCTTTTGTTACATAGATTAACGCGTTTTATTCCTATGTAATTAAAATTTGTATATATGGTACAGGATACGGAGGGAACAAGGTTATATAATAAACTATTAAAATGGTATTTGTTAAAAATGGTTATCGCTAATATTATTACCTTTTCAGATATTTTAATATATGTATATATAACTATATTAAAATATATTTATACTTTTATATATATATATATATTGAAAAAATTCCTGTACATATATAATTGAAATTTAAAAAAGCACGATATTTTCTTTTGTAACTAATAATAATAAATTGTTATTAAAACGATGTATATAAATATATATATATATAAATATGTATTGAAATTTAATATTGTTCTTGTTGACATTTTCAATTAGAGGGTATTAATAAAAATAAAAAAAAAATTAAAAAAAAAATATAAACAAAAATAATTAATTAAATATTTTATTAATATAAAACATATAAAAAAGGTGAACATTTTTTTTTTACATAATTCAATGAAAATAATGTGAGAAATTTATATGGGAAAGTTATTTTTAAAGAATTTTTCCGAAAAATGAAATGTATATATGTATGTATACATATATACATAATATTAAATAGATAAATTAAAAACATAATAAAAAATTTAAATAAATGTTTCCATTCCCATCGTTTTGATTAAATTTTTAAATATTTAATAGTATAACAGTTTGATTTTTATATTAAATGATCTTATTTATAGTAACTATAGTAACTAAATCTTACACAAATTAAAATTTAATTTTTAATACATGTGATAAATGTATTTTTTGTCTATAAATTTTTATAATCATAAATCAGAATACGTATGATCTTTCATAGCTTATTAAAATCGCTGTGGTATTCTTTCTGAAACCACTTGATTTGGGCATTGAATCCAATGCATAAAAAAATTGTAGCTTCTTTAGACCATATCGATACTCTTCTACCCCCACTTAAATAAAACACTGGGTCGGACGCTTAAACTCAACTCTTTCTTTTCCACAGAACTTATCTACACTTAATTTGTTATTTTTTTTTTAAAGGAAGGTTATCTTTAAGAAATTAATAAGCTGCCCGTTCCTACTAGGATAATTTAAAGTTGAAACGCTTAACTAAGAAATAAAATTGACTTAAATTTAAAAAATATTCAAAAAAAAAACTTCAAAATGATTATTGTGACCGAAATTAAAAAAAATATATATTATATATATATTTGTCCAGATAAATGAGATTTAACAAACGCATTCAATTAAATGTGTTTTGTTGGATGTTTTTGATTATAAAAAAATAATATATAAATGTTTGGTTGGATGTGCTCTATTATAAAAAAATAAAATATCAAATTTAAATCAATTTAAATGTTTTTGAATTATTTCATTTCAGTTTTAAAAATTCACAGAATGTTATTTGAAAATTTTATATAAGTATTCATACATTTTGATATTAAAAGTTAGACTATATGCTTCACAGGATCATTTCTGTAGTAAGTTTTCATTGCTTTCAGTGAAAATTTGAATTGACAGTAAAGGACCAATATACAACTTTTTGCTACGCTTGTTTGGCTTTAAAAAGCAAATAAACTTAGCAAAGTAATCAAAGTAATTTCAAATCCAAATGTATGCTTTTGAAATGCTTGACATTTGAAATATTATTATTTTTATAATTGTTTATTTCTTAAAATTATTTGAAAATCCACAAAATTTTCAAAACCAAAATTACTTTGCCGATTCAAATATTATTTTAAAATATTTATTCAAAAATAGCAAATAAAGCATAACATCTGATTGAAAATTTGTCAGTTTTAAAATTTTTGTACTTTATTTCGCTTTGATTACTTTGTCATGTCACTGGGTGTTGCTACGTAAAGTATAAAGTAATATTTTTTAACTGCCAAAGTGTGGAAATGAAGAGCAGCCAAAAAGCGTACATAGCGCATATATAGCGTTCAGAGAAAAATCTTTATTAAGAAGATACTTAATTTCTATTTAGGACGCATACAAAATATTTTACAAAATTTTTAAGAACTCTTAATCTCTAATAAAAGATAGAATCTATCCGAAGATTCTATTTTTTTTAGAATGTAATAAGTTTTTTCTTAAAACAGTTTTGCATTTACTCTAAGCCTATTTCTTGTGTTGCTTTCTCTTAAAAATGCATATATGTTGCACAAAAAGCAAACATTATTGCGGTATCGATGTGCAATTATCCGAAACATTTTGAAAATGTGATATTCTTAAAAACGGTTCGGATAAACTCGGAACAGAAATTTTTTGAGGTGTTCTTAGAAACGCATTGCAGTTTGAAATTGCTGATCATATAT
The DNA here is from genome assembly GCA_963082915.1 of Dolichopus griseipennis. Lineage (NCBI taxonomy): Eukaryota > Metazoa > Arthropoda > Insecta > Diptera > Dolichopodidae > Dolichopus > Dolichopus griseipennis. The sequence goes on from OY720443.1 coordinate 63,948,915, forward strand.
TTGTATGAATATTTTAATATTTTCTATTAGCAATGATTTAGTTCCGAATTAATTGTACTTGTATTTGTGTATTATATACAGAAGTTTTATTCCGAATTCAATTATTTATTTGTAATATTTTCTTGCGGTCTTCGTAATAACGTTTTCGTTTTGTGTAATAGACATTTTTACATTCTGATTATGTTCTGTGCTAACAGCGTTTTTTAAATATATGGGGTTTATTTCAGATTAAAGAGAATGTCTTATAATTTTGTAAAAAATTGTTTGTTTTGAAAATGAATTTTACTGTAAAATAATATTTGTTTGTATTTCTAAAAAATGACATTTTCATATATATAAAAGGTTTCAATTATTAAAAGCCCATTTTGTTAAATGACTTTTTTCCAAAAATATATATTCGAATTTTCATTCATTGAAATAGTCTGTATGATAATAATTTAAATGATTTTGCGTTTACAATTTAATCAATATTAAAGCTAAGATGTTACTAAAAAAAGAAGAAAAAAATTAATATATTAAATTAAACTTCTTTCAATTTAATATAAAACAATTATATCTATAATCACTATGGGAGTATCACAGTTTGCCGAAATCTAGTCCGCAAAAAGACATTTTCCTTAATGTCATTAGACAATAAAGGCTTATTAGAAAAACAACTTGGGAAAAACAATTTTAACAAAAAGGACATTGATGACTCTAAACTCTTTTGGCAGAAGTTTGATACAAAATCTGGTTTTCAATAATTTTTTAAGGAGAATTTGGGAGATGCAGCCGTAATTTTTTTAAATGTTTTGTAGTTTAATGAATAAGAAAAATTAACATGTAATTTTGTAATTGTACATATGGTTCAAGTTGTCATTTTCTTTTGGGAGTCGACATATATTCTTTGACCGTTATAGAGACATCAGAGCCAACAGTTAAGCCTTTTTGTGACAATTTTTGGAATAAGTCTTTTAAGTCAAATGACAATGGATGAATTTTTTTTTTGTATATTCACCGATCGTTTATTAACAATTAAGTCTTTTTGTGAAGGATTATTTTACAATAAGTTTTTTTTAGTCCAATGGCAATAACTGAATTGTCTTTTTGCAAATTGTCTCTAGTCCTATTCAGCCCATCAATATTGAATGTACATATGAATAATCCTATGAATGTACGTTTGTATAAAACGATAAAAGCCCCAAAAAAAAATGACCAAAATGAAAAAATACAAACCAATGGGACACATGACAAAATCATTGAAAAAACTAAATCAGTAAACTACAAAGAGCAAAAAATAAATCACAGTTTGTCAATCTGTACCGGAAATGAAATAAACTAATTTTTATTTTGCTTTGCTTTAAAATATTAAAAAAAAAATTACTCACATCAAAAAAATATAATCAAATTTTGATTTGACATTATTTTTTCTTGTTTAGGTTTTAATTCAGTTTTTTTTTTTGAAAAAAGAAAAAAAAAATCAAATAAAAAAAATTAGTAATAGAAAGTTAAAAGGAAAATGTCCTATTTAGAAGTGTCCTTTTAATAATTATATGTTTTTATATATATGTGAATATGTGTAATAGAAAATACTATTTATAAATATTTTAAGAAATAAAAATAAAATTAAAATATATTACAGATCCATTTGGATCCCTATTATATCAATAGATTTTTATATTTAGTCATATTCTTTGCTTTATACCATTAGACATACTTTTAGACATACTATTTAACATTAGACATAACATCTGACTGGAGATTTAAATTTTGTCAACAATTGTTGCAGGCCTAATTTTTTTTTGTCATAAAAATATTTCACACACATGGGATCTAACCTAGAATGTATTACAATCCTAACCAGCAATTTTGAATTATTTTTAAAAAACATATAATTTTACACAAAACATTTTATTTTACACAAAATAAAATAGTATTTGAGAAATAGTATTTGCCTAAATGTATGCAATTTTTTGCTTAAAAAAGAAAATAATGGTTAAAAGCAATAGAATCAACTTTATTTTAAAGGAGAGTGCATAAGATTATGCATAAATGAAATTAGGGAACCAAAAACTAATTTTGTATGTTATCATTCTAGTAAATATTATTACAAATAAATGTAAATGAACACAAATCGACAACTTCATAATTAAATTGATTTGCAAACATTTTATGTGCAATCACAGTGCAATCAACATTTAATGTATTTTTACAGATAATGTGGTTGGTGTATTAAAAAAAAAATCAAAATTGGGCTTTAGATTACCCAAACATTTACGAACACCCGAACATTTTCATAGATAAGGAAGATTTTATATAAAACCAAAATCATTTTGATTTTATTGGTGATTAAAATCTTAATTTGATTAAGTAATTGGCTTTATTTAAAAGGTCTGGAGTCTTAATTTAGTTTTGCAGTGATTCTTTGTGTTTTAAAAATATTTTTTAAATTTTATTTCTTTTAATTATTTTATAAATTATTAAAATTTTATACAATTTTTTATATTTTGATTTTAAATTAAATTTTAACTTTCATTTTAGGTAAGCTTTTATTTGGATATTTTAATATAACGAAGGACAATTTAACCTAGGTTTAAAATATAAAAACTTTTATTATTTGAAAATCATCAAGGTAATTAATTAAAATATAAATTAGATATAAATTAAATTTTTGTAAAAAATTTGTGTTAGTATATATATATGTACTTTTATTATAATTATTTGAAGTTTCCTTATTTGATTTCATAACATATTTTATTATTATTGAGTATTGGGGCCAAAGTTATTAGAAAGTAGTGGGGGTGGTACCCGAACCACTATTTCGATTGGGCACAAATTTCAAGGACACAAAGAAAATGGGATGAAACACATATGCTCCAAATTCGGTTCTATCTTCATTGGTTTCAAAATTATGTTTGTTTGGCCTCAATTCGATCAAAAGATTCGAACCCATCGTCCGATCTCGACCATAAGTAATACCCGTGGTATTACAAAATTATGTTTGTTTGGCCTCAATTCGATCAATACCCGTGGTATTACTTAGTATTCCATAGTATCTGGTTTATTTTAATTACAAACTATGGGGCTAATTTGATTTGAATTTATCATAGAATCTTCCTGAAAAAAGTCTAAAGCCAATTCGAATTAATTTCTAAAAATGTTTGAAATATGATTTTCTTACCAAATCTATTTGAAAATAAAATAAATTAATGGTAAATCAGTGATTAATCAGACAGTCCAGAATATTCAACTAATATATTAAATATTTATGTATTAAGTATTTACACATTAAATATATATTAACCTATAACGGCGTACGAATTCTATTTTCTAATAATACAATTATTAACGAATTTTTTTTTTAATGTGAATATTAAAATACAAGACTGTACAAATGAAGCCTAGTGTTCTAAAGTGTGAAATTTTTATGCACTTTGACTACTACTGACTACTTTAATTTTTCATGTGTTAGAATTTGCAATATTCATGAACTTTTAAAAATAAAACCAAATTATTTATATGAATATAATATGGAAAAAGTCAAAATAATGTTTAAAATTACTAAAATATGCAAAAATATGCTTTTTTAAGAAAGAACTAGGTAATGAAAAACCCCAAGGGTTTTTAAAAAAGCGTAAATTTTCAAATATAAAAATTCTTCCATATTAAGTTTTAGGTAAAAATATTCTGAATAAAAGTTAAAATAATTACTTACAACTTCTATTAAAAATTATAAAAAATCAAGAGGAGACATTTGCTTCAATTTTAAGGAAACCTTTACAGCTCCTAAATAGAGATCAATACTAAAAACTTCTCTCAAAAGACTCATACTTATTCTTTAAAATCTATAATTGCCTTCAGAATTTTAAGTTCTGAACTCAAACTGTTAATAAATTATGAAATATTGGGAATTTTGCAAAAATTGAGTTTTCACTTAATGGTTAATTGAGGTATCGTATTGGAACCCTTTACATTTGTGTTACATATATTTATAAGGCTATGTAAAAATAGTTACAGTTCAATTAAAATTTTATATCTTTATTTCAAAAGGTGGAAAAGGGTGGTCTCAAACAAGCTGGACGGACGAAAGAAGAGACAAACGAACAAAATAAAACACTAAGGCATATATTATTCAAATTTTTTTTTGTAAATGTGCTAAAAATGCCCAAATTAATATAAGCCTCTAATATGATAAGTGTATCAAAATATGCTCTAGTCGTGTTTGTGACTTATCGTGTATGCATAACTTTTTATAAGATGGAAAAGTACTCAACACATTTTTTGATAGTACTTAAGTAAAAAAAAAACATGCTAGTGCATATTTTTTGGTGATCTGGTGATAATAAAAATGAAAATTATGCTACTTTATTAACACCAAAGTAAATTTTGAAATATTTACGTAGTTATATTTTTATTGAAATTTTCTTATTAATGAAATTATTAAATTATAAAATTTTTTAGAATATAATTTCCACTTTTAATATTTGTCCCTACTATTGTTTATATATATGTATATAAATGACTATATGTATATACATATTTTCATAAATACAATAAAAATAAACAATAATATATAAAAATACCTATATATATAATTCTTAAATTTCAAGGTTGGGACCTTGTTATATGATGGAATTTATACATTTGTATACATCATGATGCTGGTCCATAATATTATTATAAAGAACAATTTTATTGTTCACAATTCACAATTCACATTTTAAATAATAATTTAAAAACAAAAGAAAATCAAAGAGGAAAAATATGTTAAAAATAAAAAATATATATTTAGAAAAAAAAACTCAAAAATAGAAAGATTGTATAATTGAAATCACCATGGGAGGCAAAATACAAAAAAAAAAATTAAAAAGTTTCCATAACAACTTCACACTTTGATTGTGTAAAATTTTTTTATACATATATATATATATTTATATTCATATTTCGCAAAACCAAAACAACTCCATAACAAAAAAAAAAATAAAACTACTAACGAATCTTTTTTCCTTAATTGTATTAATCATTAACAAAATGTCATTCATTTCATTATTGCGTCATAATGAAATATCAAGGAAAAAACTTCACTCATATTGTAGGTATACAAAATATTTAATTCTGTGCATAGATAAAAAAAAAAACAATAAATTTATCGCAACATTGATGACGTACATATTACAAAAAAAAAAAACAATAAATTGAAAAAAAAACAAAAAACAAATTAATGAAAATAATATGATGAAAACAAAATACATATAATGAAAAATAATATGATGCTTAAAAATAAAATTGCATATCTTTAGGCGATTACTTTAAGCAATTTATTTTGTATTTAATTTTAAAACTTAATTAAATGATTAAATTTCAAATTTATTGACCGAAAACATAATTAAAATTGATTATTTAATTATTGACCAAAATTAAATTTTTTTTTTTTACTCAATTATTAATTAGTAGCAATAGGTTAATCTATTTTTAAATACATATATGTATGTTATATTATATATAATTTGTGTCATAATTATATGAAAATTATGATTATAATTAAAAATGAAAATTTGGGATTATGTATATTATATGTGTATGTAAAAATATAAAAAATAAAATATACTGTAAAATTATATGAAAATTAGGCTGTACTTTGTAAATAATTGTTTACAAATTGAAATATTTAAAATTTAACAAGGTAAAAGGTAGACTTCTGCTGGATGTATGTGATAAATGAAGCCCTATCTATTGTGGATTTCCGTGCATTAATTATGCCGATGTTTGTAGGCATGTTTATTTTGTGATGTTTATTAGCCACGATATTTACTTTCTGCCAACATGACATATACCTTCAGTTTTACCTTACAGAATCAGTTATTGTCATTTTGTATAATTTAACTAGATAAGATGATTTTCTGGGATTGATTGTTGATAACAACTCACAGTGTTTGTTTATTCTATTGAAAATTCCACTTTTTCTTATACGATTTATTGTATTTTCAATGTTCTAAGGATAGGCAACATTCCTCAAACATGGGTATATTTTAATAATTTCAATTCTCTACTGGATAACTCATGATATATTCAAATAAAAGTTGAAAATATTTTAAATTAAAGATTTCTTGATGCTGAATTTCATTCCATACTTTTTCCAAAATTAGGTTGGCATGCGGTTGATTTTAACCGTTTTAGGCATCAGATTCTAGTGACAATCTAATTCTCAATGAATTTTAAATCAATTACATTTGTTCAGAAATATAAATGCAAATATAAATGCAATCAATGGGTAATTGCAATACCCACGAGTTGGAGATTGCGGATCACTGTTCTACGTTATACTCTTTGTTATAATTAGGGTTACATAAAACGCGTTTATGTTTTACAAGAATGATACAATCATATTTAACTCCGCAATTTGATTTCATATCGGAGTTCTTCAGTGTGTTAGTTTAGCCTACGCCCTAAATAACTTAAGGCTTGTTTAATTAATGTATTATTTACATATGATTTATAGTTGTTGGTTCTATAAATACTCATAAACCTAGATTTTCGAAATGCAAATATTAAAATTGAAGAGTCTACTGGAGTGGAAAGGTAAAACGTAACTCAAAGTGGACAAAATATCATATTTAAAATCTCCTATTAGATAATTTACACCATAAGCAATTTCAAAAATTTCAAAAATTCCATGTTTGAAATTTAAAAATTTTTATTTATTATTGAAATGCTCCAACATTTTTAGAATTCAAAATAAATTCCATTTAATAAGAAATAAAACGTGAGTATATAAAAGGTGGGTACTGGATAGTATATTATTTCTTAAAAAAACTTGAAAATACACTTTAATAAAACTAGATAAGAAATTCAAAGGTAAAAAAAAAAACCAGGACTTATTTAACTTTAAAAAAAAAAATTATATTCAAAGTAAATTCTGAGTTTTTTCTTTTTGAAAAGCATTGGATAAGTAGAAAATCCATTATAATTAAATAGGAAAAACTTTACTTTTTTTTTTTTTTTTACCATTAAATTTAACTAGATTCTTATGAAAACTCGAAATGAGTGAGTCAGTAGTAGACTTTATAAAGTAGAAATCTTCAAGTTGGAACTTTAAAAAGAAAAGTTGTAAAAGGTTTTTAGTATAACAGATTCAAACAGATGAAGATCTCTCAAAGATATATATATATATGTATATATATGAATATAATCAACTATCTTTCATTAATATCAGTATGATGAGTACTTTTTTTTTAAAAAAAATTCAATTTTTAAAAAATACCTTTTGTATTTAATATTTTTTTTTTTTAAAAAGGACTCCATTTATTTTTTTTTTGAAGTAATAATTCTCAATACCTTTAAAAGCTTCAATGATACTTACATATATATATATATAGTGAATTTGGTTTTTTGTTTTTTTTTTATATTTTCATTCCAATTTGATTCCATTTCAATAATGTTGGATATCAATAGTATAACCAATCAATCTTTAATATCTTTGTTTGCTTTTATAATTACAAAGGAAAACAAAAAAAAAAAAGGAAAAAAATGAAAATTGAAAAAAGAAAAAAAAAAAAAACAAAATTCAGTTAAAATTTTTTTTTTTCAATTTCACGTGGATATTTTATTCTGTGTCCCTGTGTGAGTTTAAAATATATTATATATATAGTGTATTAAATTCCTTAGAGAATTCTATGGAAAAGTAAAATTATTTTAAAATGAATAAAATAAATAAATATATATTTATATTAATATATATATACAATTTATATACGTAAAATAAAATATATTTATTTTTCTTTTGAAATAAATACTATAGGCGGAAAGTCAAAGTTCTTTTAATCTTTACTCAGTCATTGGATTTAATTAAACTAATTGACAAAATAAAAAAAAAAATGAAATTATTTTAATTTGTTAACAGTGTTAAATAGGAGAAAAAAAAATAACATTTTTTTTAAATCGATAACAGTTTTTTTTTTTTATAATTTATTTTGTATAAATTACAAATAATTTAAAATATAATATCTATGTATTTTTTTTTTTATTTTTAATTATAATTAACTTGTAGGTAATTTATTAGCAATTAAAGTAATAGAATTGAAAAATATACACGACATTAAATTTTTTTAAATTTAGGATTTGATAATTCGTTTTGAATTCGCTCATGTATTGCCCAATTTAAACTGAGTTTTGTGATTATTTACATTAGTTGATCATAACACTATTTTTGATATTTTACACTATTACGGATATTTAGAGGTATTAACTTTTAACTTTAAGCTATGATCAGTTTAGATCAAATATTATTATACACATGAATATTCTAAATATAATTTTAATGAGAGCACCCCAGTTCTTCTAAATTCATTTTGCAAAAAAGACATTTCGCCTTATGTCATTTGACAAAAAATACATATCATAAAAACACTTTTAACAAATTAATATTTAACAAACAAATGTTTCTAAATAATTGGCCTACATCCATTTTGCAAAAAGACTTTTCGTCTAATGCCATTTGATTATAAGTTTGATAAAAGTGTTTTTGTGGAATGTCCTTTTTATTTCACTAAAAAACTCTTAGCAAACTAATATTTAACAAAAAAATATATTTTGATAATTAGAAGAATTTTAGAATTTTAGATTTTCTCTTTTTCCAGATTATTTTTATGTTTAAACCAGATTCTGAATTAGGAGGGAAGATTTTAGAGTTTGACTAAAAAGCAGGGAAATACGCCTGATTTACAATATTTATATAAATTTGATATGTTATTTTCTGTATATGTGTATATCTCAAAATCTTAATTAGGAGGGATTTTACAGTTAGTTTCAAAATCAGAATTGCCGCTTTTTCCAAAATATTTATATATAATATGTATGTGTGAGATTCTAAATCTGGGTTATACGTTATGTACATATTTATCTATAAGTGATATGTTAGATTCTGTATATGTGTATATGTCAGAATCTCAATTGTGAAGGTTTTTACAGTTAGGATCAAAATCAGGTTAATATTTATTTTGCAGAATATGTATACATATATCTATATGATGAGATTCTGAATTTAAATTGATTTTAGAGTTGAAAGTGGTCCTTTTTTTAAAAGCCTTTTTCTGAAGTGTTCCTTTTGACGAAAGTCTTTTTGTGGTGTAACATTTTGTCAAGTGTCTTTTTTCGTGAAATTACATTATTGAAATGTCTTTTTGCAAAATGGATCTAGGCCAACAGTCATATATCCATTATAACTTTCTGGGCAGACTTTAAAATCGACTTAATAAAAAAAAAGAAATGATAGCCTGGTATTAAAAATATATCCCGGAATTTTAATATATTCCTATAACATAGTTGTTGAAAATTTAACTATGTCTTCTATCGTAGAACAACATAAGTTAAAATATTTTTTATATAGAAAAAATATGATCAAATATGGTTTTTCTCATTTCTGAAATACAAGGTGTTCAATTATATACATTTTATTTTCGTATTCAAAATTTGATTAGAAAATTGAATCTGGAAAGATTGTGCAGCATTGTTACGACTTTTCATCTTTTTCAATTGTTGCCTTCTTGGAATTGCCTAATAAAGAATGGCAGCTGAATACATATAATTTTTCTTATTTTCGCGTCAATTGATATCAAATCTTTTGTCTCTCAATAGTATTGACTAAAATTGAATGGGGAATTGAAGTGCGTCAATCGATTCTATCATTCGACAAATGGTTAAAATACTTGAAAACTGTACAAGCAGATAACGTACCCGGTTATAAAATGTAAAAATATTCGATGGAATTAGTAGACATTTTGTATCAGGAGTAATAATCAAATTATTTATTAACTTAGATTGATACCGTTACAATATGTAGAGATACTCGAATCGTACTTGTCTGACAGATTTTTTTCTAAAACTGATTCAAAAAATACAAATTTATAAAATATTTTAAGGCTATCCTTTGTTGTTGTTTAGACGGGGGGAAAGCAAGTCTCCCTTACACCTAGGCCTTGCGGCCCGTTGTGCACCCCTCATTAAATACTTTCTATTTATTTATAACTACTATATTATTTATTTTGTTTATATTATATATTTGTATATTTATATTATATTTGGTCACCATGGGGATTCGTAAAGAAAAATTATTTTTCAATAATTTTTTTTAATTAAATATTGTATGACCGGTCCGGGAATCGAACCCGGACCCCCTCGGTTAATAAGCCAAATGCTTACCCACTGCACCACCGAGGCCCCAGGCTATCCTTTACTCTTTTAAATTTCTGAAATAATGGTTACCAAACTTATTTAGAACATAAATTATCACAACCGATTCACCCTGTACATATTAACATACATAAATTTTAATTATAGAAAATAAAAATTATAAAAAAAAAAAATAAAAAAATATTTTAATTTAAAGTTTATATTTGATTCAGTTTTTCTGTCTCTCTTTTTTTTTTCTAACTTAATATTTTTCAATAACTATAATTTTGTTTTTATTTGTTTTTGTTCTTGTTGTTGTTTTTTTTTTAATACTTTAAAGTGAAATTAGCAAAAAAAAACCCAGGGTATCTCCAATAATAAAATTTTCTACAAATACGTACACAATATTTTTTTATTTTAAAATATTACCATATATAATTTAACATATATACACATATACATACATATATATATATATGTTATATACAAATCACTTTAAGAAAAAAAAAATTTAACTAAATATCCTGAATATTCCAATAATTAACTACCTAGGAAAAAAACAACAACAATAAAAAAAGAATTCTATAAAAAAATATGGTTTTTTTTCCCTTAAAATACCCAACATTCCTGTTATTTATTATATATTTTTTCTATAATATTTTTTATTACATTTTTTTTATTTAAATACACATATATATATATATATATATATAAATGTAAGTATGTAAATATATTAAAAAAATTTGTATATCCTTTTTTTGTATTCGTATATAGTCTCTATTTATGTTCAATATTGCCATTACTAGGCACATCATAGGACAAACAATTAAAACTAGATACATTTACATATGCATATAAATACACATATATATTTACATATATATATAAATTTAAGGTATTGTAAACATTTAAACCTAGGTGATTTCCATATTTATTTATTTTTTTTATTACTATTATTATTATTATTTTATATTATTATTATGTAAATACATTAATGTTTATTTATATACATATATATATAAATATATAAACATATCTAATATTTGAGAGTAGTTATAACAACATAATTTTTTACCTATGAGCATAAATATATTTCATACATACCTACATACAAAGAAAAAAAAATAATATAAAAATTTATTGTTAAAAAAAAAGTATAAAATAAAAAAAAAAAAAAAAAAAATTATATAAATAGATTTATAATTCCATGCTTGGTCTTATTATACACCTTACCTTAATATTTTGTTGTTTTTGTTTTGCTTTTCTGTTTTCTTTTTTTTTTTTTTTATCATCATCATCTTCAATAATTCCCAGATCTACAGATCCCAGGCTATATGTATGTGTATATATAATATTTGTATAGAATACTTATTATAGCACAACTGGAGCAACAACAGAGAAACCATTTGATATCAAATAGTATAAAAGAGTAATTTTTTTTAACATAATAGTGAGAGCAACTGTTAAAAAAAAACAAAACTAAAAAAAATTGTATAACAGTAATAAATAATAGTACTGAAACTGAGTACAGTAAATTAACAGTTTACCCTGTTATCCTTGATTTCTCTATGTTATCTTTGTTATTATATTTTAGGACATTTTATAAAATCGGTTTTTCTCTTCGTAGGAAACTTTTAAAAAAGGAAAATAATAAAAAAACAACAACAACAATAAAATTGAAATAGTGAAAACAATAAGTTAAATAAAAATGAAAATTGTTTTTGCAATAAATAGGAATTCAATGTCTGACGTTATTTAAAGTTAAAAAAAAAAAATGCATACAACATTTACATTAATACATTTTAATTTCATGTTTTCATATTCTATATGTGTGTATGTTTGGGTATTCTTTTTCTATTTTATATGATTGTATTAGTAGTGTATAAAATATAATAAAAAAAGAGGGTCGGCAGATTATTGGGGTTATAATTAAGTACATGTTTATAGTGTTGATTTTATCTATAAATTTGACTTTTTATCAATTGCATAATTGTTGGCGTTATCTCAATGTTTTTTTTTTGTTTGCTTTTTTATTATGATTATTTTTTATATAATCGTAGATATGTATATTAATATGAAATGTATATGAATTGGATGTTTGTATATATATATATTTAAAATATTTTTTTGTGTTATACTTTTGTTTTATTTATTTTAAATGTCAATTGAAGGTGGTATAGCATAAAAATTACATATTATTTTATGTTTTTTATAATATGTACATATATATAAATTTAAATATATATATATATATATATTATTTATGTTTTTGTATGTTTATATGTAATTTAAATATAAAATAAAATTACAAGTATTATTATTTATTTGATTTTATTATAAATATGACATTTAATGAACACTTATTTAATTTAAATTTATTTTATTTTTTTTTTTGATAATAAAAAAGAATGTTATTTTGACATATATACATGTATGTTTATATATATGTAATATATATATGTAAGATTTAACTAAGTATTTAATATAAAAACATGTAATTGAATTATAGGATAAGTGTTATTTTTATATAGCAAAATAATATGTAATTTTATGATTTACCTTTTGTTTTCGAACAAATTTAGATAAAACAAAATTGAGGTAGTGTTAGTTTCTTAAATGTACGAAAAGTGACGAAGTATATTTATATGAAACGACGGGGTTTTGTTTTAAATATACATCTGGGAATATTTGTATGAAATATGACATGTATTTAATAATAGATGTTCAAATAGAATTATAGATTAGGCGCACTTAGACGCTTTAAGTATTTAGATTCTAGAGCTAATTTTTTATTTCAAGGATTAATGGATAAATTACTTAATCCTTATTAATGGATTAATGGATAAATTACTAGGATTATGAAGTGAAAGAATTCACTAGGATAAAAATATATGATACAAGAACTAGGATTCATTAAAATTATGAAGATTAAAGATAGGATAAATAAAGTCATTATTGAAGGGTAAAAGGGTTGTTTATTTGAACAAGTTTTACGAATTTTTTTTGTATTTTTTAGTTATCCCAAAGGAAACCAAATATTAGTTTACATTAAGATTTCTACAGCACCTAGTCATCATTCTATTATTTTGCTTTATTTAAAGCGCTTCGAATTTCAGCAGATGTGCATAAAGCAGTGGATTACAGATACACACAATAGAATAAATTCTTTTGTTTTGTCAAATATGTTGATATTTTATTTATTTTTGTTGTTTCACATTTTAAATGCATATTTTGAAAATTATTTTATTGTACTCTGGTCCCAGACATACTAATCCAAGGGTTCAAACCTTGTATTATTAGTTTCGGGGTTAGGGAAGATAATGAAGTAGTTAGTGAAGCTTCAGTTCAATTAAATATTCGTGCCCTTGTTGCACAATTGTATCAACTTTGGATTTATAAGATTGTTATCTTCTCTTATGTATTAAATAATATAACTCAGTGTTTGAAAATCTTTTACTTAGTAAGCTTCATAAGTTGCTTGCCTTCTTTCTCCCAATCCGCAAGTGCTTTTCTCTGAAATGATATACTAGAACTAGCATCTCTTCGCGATACCTTTTTGTTTTTAATTTTTAGATCCTATTTAACAAAGTCTTGCTAAATCTATATTCCACATTTCTAGTATCTGACCGATAGCTTCGATAAAGTGGCGGTTTTCAATCGAAAAGTCTCAGGTTTAAACCCTGGCCGGATCATATCTAATATAAAAATATTGTCTATATTAAAATAATTTAATAAGAAGTCCAAATGTCAAATAAGCAAAGGATTAATATTATCAGGCAATATTTACTATTGTGTGGTACGACAAATAAATAAATAAATTTCTAGTATGATATGTTTTGACATACTCTAAAAAAATTTTAAATAAACTTTGCATTGAAACTAAAAATAATTTTAAACATCCTATTCAAATCTATTTATTGTGTTGTTTATAAATCTCCATATAATCAATACTCATTTTTAATAAATTTATTTAATTTTTTTAACAACTGTCACTTTATTTGTTGACATACTTCATCATCAAAATTTCTTATATATGGCGACATCCAAATGAAGATTCAAAAAAAAAAAAATGTCGGTTTATTTAGCAAAGATATTAAGTTTACCAAAAGAATTTACCAGAGTAAAAATAATATTTAAAAAAAATTATAAACCAGGAATTATTTAAAAAAAAGTATCAAATTACAATCCAAAAAAATTTCAGTAGCGGGTGCTAAGTATCACATTATGTAACAATTATAATAAAACAAGTGATGAAAAAAACCAAGGGTTTTTAAAAAAGCACATTTTCAAAATAATACAGTTTTTCATACTGAGTATTTTATCGGAACCAAATATATACGTTGGTGACTAAGTTACTACTTACTTATAAAAACAGTAATTTTTTTATTTTTTAGGTCTTAATAGCCCCTCTATTGGAAAGGTTGCCCAATTTCTCAAGGATCTAATACTCACTACTCCTCTTCCCACAACTTTTTTAGGTTCTAGTAATTAAATTGTGAATTCCACAAAAATTAGCATTTTACTTAGAATTTTACTATTTAAGCAAAAATAGTTAAAACTGAGGAACACTTTCTTCAATTTAAAGAACCGCTTTTAAATTTAAGAAAATCTTTTAACATATGTTAAAGTATAATGTTGGACCTTCAAATTTTGTATATTAACAAAAAAAAATTTGAACAGGTATTCAAGTTACAGGTGTTTAAAAATAGTAAAATTTCAATTTTCGAGCCCTTATAGTTGCTAAACAGGGAACGCGACAAAAAAATTTTGCTAACCGACTTCTACTAATTTCTAAGGATCTAACTTCCCCTAAAGTTTGAAGACCCTAGCTTAAACCGTTTAGAAGATATGTGGGGCCAAAAATTTTGTAAAAATTGAGTTTTGCATAATGGTCAATGTTAGTACTATATGGCAATCCGAAACATTTACCTTTTAAAAATTTTTAAAGCTTATAAAATCAGCTATCTTTTGCCGTTTTCAGATTGAAAGCTCCCTAACGGTTGGGACTACAGAAAAAAATTCTTCTACGAAATTATTTTTTTTGTAATACCTACTCGTGGTTAAAATTTCTTTTCTCTATTTCAAACGATGTAAAAATTTTTGTAAACATACGGACAGACAGGCAGATGGACAGAGTGAAACTATATAGGCACATTTTTACAAAATTTCTAGAAAATGTGCTAAAAAACGCAACTCAGAATACAGGTCACAAAAGTTTGATGAAACTACTTGTGAACTACTAACTAAAGTGAAAAATCAAAAAAATATTCATTATTTAATTTTTATTTTCTGTTCTAATTTATAGAAAAAAAAAAAAAATTAAAATTAAAAAAAAAAACCTATATCAATTTAACCCTTGACTTAACACTATGTCAGTGACCGTATTGAATTTCATACTTTGTTTTTTTTTTTTTTTTCTTTAACTGGACGGTATTTTTTACATTTTATACTCGTATATGATTTTGATTACCCCACATATATTAAACGCAGATGTTACTCATTTGTTCAGTAGTTTTTGTTTTTTTTTTTATTTTTTTTTGTGAATGGTAGGCATTCTTTAACCCATTAAGTTTTTTTTTTTATTTTTATTTTATTTTTATTTTATTTTTTCTTAGTTTTACAATGAAATTTGTACGCTCTCTACACTTTCGTAAACTGAAAAGAGAAAAAATATAATAAACAAAAAAAAAGAAAAAAACAACAACAATAAATAAAAAACTATAAAAAAAATATTAAAAGAAGAGTCAAAATCTAGAAATGATAACAAATAACAATAATAATAGAGGGTAATATGTATAATGAGTATATTTATAAATACAATAAAATACTGACAATTGAAGTAAATCTGACTGTGTCATGTTGTAGAAATATATGTGAAAATAATGTGGAGACTAAGGAGACTTTTTTTTGGAAAGTCATTTCTATACAATTGTATAATATTTTTTTTTTTGAATAAACATGAAGCACAATTCACAAAACAAATCCCAGTATATTTATCTCTTCAATTAAATAAGAGAAACTTATTGTAAGTAATAATGAGTAAAATAAAAGTGATACATAAATATAGGTAAGTACATAAGTATAGTGAAGGTGAGTTCAAAAAGCTAATAATTAAAAAAATTAAAGTTTACTCTTTTTAATATTTTTTTTTATATTTGGTGTTATACTCTTCCTATATGTGTATTAAAAACCTATTTTTTTTTGACATAACAATATATTTGCTGGTTTATTTTGTTTAAAATTTTGACCAGGTCTAATTGATGCATAAAATATTAAATGGAAAGTATATTCCACCTTACTTTTACGTATGTAAACTGTTAATACTATTTGCTCATGTGCAAGGAACTCAAGGGCAAAGGAGTAAATATCTAAATAAAGGAATAAATAAGTAATTAAATAATTTTAAAAGAAAATAAGATATTTGATGTTATACAAATGACATTTGACAGATCATAAACTTCTCAATTGATCTTCTCAATTCGTCTAACAGATTGATAATGAATCAATAACGAATGATTATTTTTAGAATTTTTCTTATTTCAGAGCTTTACTTAGGTGCTTCACACAATCTTAATAACATACTTTTGACAAGCACTTATCGTTCCAAAATGTGACCAAATGTCAATTGTCAAATGTCAAAAAATATACGAAACTTTTGGATTAATAACTTTAGATTATGGTAAATTTCAAATATCCTTTTTTTTTTTTTTGTAATAATTTACATAATGTTATCTACGAGTAAGTGTCATCTGTCAAATTATAATTCATATGTGAGTCTAGTATAAAAGAAGTTAAACAAGTTTTACATTACTCATATACATTTATTAATGAAATCATAAGCTTTTGGGAACATTCGAGTGACAAACGCGATTACAATACTATTTTGTTTCTTAGTTTAAGTATAGTATACGATGTATTATATATGTTTGCATGTTTGTGATTTGAACATAGCTGTTTGTATTATTGAAATTTATTAGAGAGAATTGAACATATGATGAGGCATGCGCTTTTTTAAATTTTGGTTTTTAGAATAAAATATAAAATAAAAATATAATATATTCACAATATTATTATGTACGTATGTATGTATGAATTTCACTACAATCCACTATCAATGAATTGTAAAATCTGAATGTATTGTAAAATGTGAGTTTTATTCAATGAGATTTTTTCTTAAAAAAAAAAAAAAAAAGAGAGATAAATTATGTTGCTTGAATCTGTATTCTGTATCTAATCTATAATTTTTGTATATAAAAGAAAAATTTTTTTTTCTCAATTTTAATTTATGAACGGCTGACATACTTACAGATATATACACATTAATGTTTTTTTCTGTATATTAACTGTATACATGGGTGAGCTGATTGCATTGAAACATTTACATTTATTCTTTTATATCGCAGGGCCCAGGATGATGTTCTTGTGATGATGCTTTCGCTCTTAAATTTTAAAAAGATTTTAAATATAAGAACCATTTTGAATACCATATTTTAATTCTACAGATACAGTTTTTTTTTTTGAAAGATATTTTTTTTTTAATAAATATTCAAAAGAACTTCGAAAAAGAGTTATTTTACTTTGTTTTATATTATATAAGTATGTATATGTATATGTAGAAACTCATAATTAGTATATATTATGCATGTACATAAAATTGAACTTAAAAATATATAAGAGAATGGGTGCACTTACTATTCTATGTTGTATATACTTTAAATACCACATAGAAGTTGTTGTATATTATATAAAAAATTTTGACGGAATGTTTATTAAATGCGATAGCACATAAAAAACTATTGTTTACGCTCAGCACATGATATACTCGGCTTCTGAAAGTTATAAAACAAAAAACATGTTATATGTATTCTATATACCATATGTATTTATCTAGCTAGGTGGTAATTTTATATGTACTTGTATATACAAAAAGCTGAAACTGGTCTGTATTTTTATATGTGTATAATATTGTTATTTAATAAAGTTCTTCAAGTGTTTAGCTTGACTGGTTTTTTTTTATTAATTTTTTATTTTGATTTTGTACAACACACAACAAGAACCTTAAAAATAAAAGACATTAATCTGGGGATATAAGAATTTGCTTGTACTTAATATATTTTTTTTTTATTTTATATTTGGTTATCTATGTTACAAAAAAAAAACATTTGGAATAGTTTTTGACTTTGTTTGAATTTAAACTTAATTTTTATTTAGTTTAAATAATTTATAATTTATAAATTTATAATTTACGTATAACAGAATTTTGAATATATTTTATTTAAAGATCAAAATTCGTCAATATAAGTAATAATAATTTTAAATTTTAATTTTCTTTTAATAATGTAATATTTCTTATACTCTGAAGAAAGGTAATTGCGGCAAGCTGTAAATTTGGATTCAAGAATGAATTTATTTTACTTATAATTGATATTACAAAATAAATTTGATTATGTGGTGGAAAAATATGTAAATTCTTACTTTTAAACACAGTGCAGGTAAATAAATTCAGATTTTGTTTAAAAATAGACCAGTAATTAAAGAATTGTCCACGTTTTTAGCTTGTTACATAGTCCCAATACTGATATTTTGCTAAAAACAGCTAGAATATAATTTAAATAATAGAAATTATATCAAATTACCTAAAAGTATGCAATTATACAAAAAAGTTATATTGATTTAATTAGATGCCGGATTAAAAAATTCCTTAACAACCAAGGACTTAAGTGGCATAATAATTGAATTAAAAGAATAAATATATTGAAGAAGGATACTTTTCAGCTTTTTATTGTAAATAAATCTTTGAAATCTTCTTGTTTCCTTATTTCGAAAGGGCTTCATTATCGTATATGACATTAAAACCATATTAAATATATTTATTAACTGAAACATGCTACATTAAAAATCTTAATATGTAATGTAATAATAAAATAAAAAAATAACTATTTTTTTAAATAAAACAATTTTTCTAAAATAGGAAAAATATTAAATAATTAATACCTATATCAAAATTCTTATTAGTTTCTTTTAATTTCTTTAATAAAACCAAAAAAAAATGAAATCTAAAATATTATCTACACATTAAATTATATTTAAATATCTGTACATTTAAAACTTTAGTCTCTTATAAACATTTTTATCTTTGAATTCTCTCATTTAAAAATTATAAATTTCTTTTATCTTATATAGGTACAATATTCCATTTAGTGTTATTTATTACTTGTAAAGTGTCTGTCTGTACACAATTTATTTATACATTACCATTTTATTCTCTCTATTTTTCATGCAATTCTTTGTTTCTCTATTTTCCTACATATGTTATATTTATTTATTTAATATTATCTTTTTTCGTTAAAATGTCATTTCTCTGTTATCAAAAAATAATAACAAAAAAAAACAAAAATAAAAAAAAATATGCCGCCGCTTTAATTTTTTACCAACAAGAAATAAAAAAAAATAAACAAAAACAAAACCAAATGCACTAGAAAATGTACATAATTAATTTATTTTTTTTTTTACTCTTCACGAGTTCACAAGTCATGACTATAGTCCAAGCACAGTACAATCTCTCTCGCTCTCTCTCTCAATATGATTTTTCTCTTGTAGTTTTTCAAATCAACTGAATAATAAAATTTTCTCTTATTTAATGTGTGTGTACTTTTGTTATGAATTTTAATTGTCAATTTGACATTTGAAAATTTTGATGAGAAAATTTTTTTTAATTTTATTATTTTTTTTTTGTTTTTTTTTTGTTTATTTTTTTATTATCATTTTTTTTTTGTTTTTTATCATATGTGGGGTTCTACTTGAAAATGTTCAGAAATAATAATATATGTATATATACAGTGTGTATATATAGTATTATAATATTTGTATACTTTGTACTTACTGATTACAGACAGACTGACGTTTTTATATAAAATATGTGTACACACTACACAGTACACTGTACATTAATGAGTAAAAGAGAAAAAAGTAAAAATTATACAAGAAGAGTCAAGAAGACTGAGACTTTTTTTGAGAGCTCTGTGTTCTATAATAAGTAGTTAGTTGAGTTTTTAGTATATATAAAATACATTCTTAGTACAATTTTATATATATATATTGTTTTTTTTTTTTTAATATTATTTTGAATATCATTTTATGTGGAGAATATATACATTCTATATTTATATATATATTCACTTATATTAATATAAGTATTTATGTACAAAAATAAAAATTAAAATAAAAAAAAAATGAAATATACAAATGTGTAAAAAAAAGAAAAAAATAAAAAAAAAAGAGATATATATGAATAAATATCTGGAAATTATAAAATATATAGAAGAAAAAACAACAACAAAATAAAGAGGACAAAACATTGCGTTTTTGTGAGTACAAAACGTTTTTTTTTAATTTTTTTTTTTCATTTAATTTTTGCTTTTTTTTTTTTTTTTTTAACTAGATATCGAACATTTAATTCCTCAGTTTTAGTTCGACCTGGTTAAGAGTTGTGTCTTGTACGACGACGAGTTAAAATAAAAAAAAATTCCCATAAAATAAAAAAAAAAAATATTTAAAAAAGAAAAACAAAAAAAAATATTAAAATTTAATAATCTTTTGGTTTTACAGTAAAAAAAAAAAAAATCTTTGTAAAATATAAAATTAAAATAATTTATTCTGATATATTTAATAATATTAATTAAAACAAAATATTATCTAATATTTAAAAATATTATTATTAAAATAAAAATAATATTTATAGTTGATGTTTTAAATAAATTTGTAAAAAAAAAGTATATATTCATATTTAAATAATAATATATATATATATATATACATAATATTATATTATGCATTTAAATATATTATAATTAAAAAAAATTAAAAAAAAGTGTGTTTTATTTAATAAAAAATATAAAAAAAATTATAAATAAAAGTTTCAAAAAAAAAAAAAAAAAAACAAATCAAAAAAAAAAAAGTAAACAAAATAAATTGAATTAAATAAAAAAAGTTAATAAAATGAAAGTATTATTAATGTAAATTATATATATTATTTATTTATTTAATTATATAAAATAAAAAAGTCGAAGGTTTTTTTTTTTTTTTTTTTCAATTTATAAAATAGAAATTTTTAAGAAAAAAAAAATATCTGAAATGAAATCTTAAAGATATATAATATAAGTACATATAGAAATATATATACATATAAATAATATAAAAAAAATACAGTTAAGTTATTTTAATATAAAATTATATACACATAAGTATATATTAAATATATTAATGCATGTAAATATACATGATATATATGCAATATAAAGTATATATTTATATTTATATATACAAATGATTATATATATATATATATAAATTTATATATAATATCATTAATATATATACCTATATAGTGTAGAGTATTCTTATCAGTAAAAATAAAATAAGAAAAAAAAAAAAGATTTTTTCAGAAGTATTTTTTGTTTTTGTTATGTTGTGAAACGTTTTTAGGATTATTATTCAAGATTTTTTAGTTTTATTTATATATATTTCTGATATATATATATATATATGAATATAAAACTTAAAAATACATAAATTTTATAAAACAATATAATGTTTATATACTATATAATATAATAATATGTATAATAAAATTATTAAAAATAAAAATTTAAAAAGAAAACTATTAAAATATAATAGAAATTTAAATTTATATTTAATTTATTTTGATTTTAATTTTAAAATTTGATTAATTTTGTAAAAAAAAAAAAAAATTATAGATATATAAATAATAATAATAATATATAATAAAAAGATATAATATATATGTATATATAAATATACACAGTCTAAGATAAAAATTCGACGCGCGTCTTTGTTTTTATTTTTTTTTTATTTTTATTTTGATTAAACATTATTTTATCACTTTTTTTGTTGTTGTTGTTTTTGTTATAATTTTATTTTAATTTTATCTTGCTTTGGTGAAATTTTTTACTTTTTTTTTTAAATATAATGGTCACAAAAAAAAAAAATTATTATAATACATATAACACATATTTTATCTGGTTTTGTTTATTAAAATATATTTATATATTTTATAAATATAAATAGGTATATATATATATTTTTGTATATTTACAAAATATATTTTAAGTGATTAAAAAATTTATATACAATATTTAATAAATTGTGTGGTACATTGAATATTGAATTTCAGACAAAAAAAAAACCAAAAAACAAATATTGGATTAAATAAATTCTAAAAAAATGAATAATTGATTAAAAAATTTATGAAAAATAATTTAAAACATAAAAAAAGCTTACAAAATAAGTATCTAAAGTCTGAAAACAGGGACAAGGATAACTATATACTACCCAGTTTTTTTTTTTTTAATTTAAATTTAATAATTTGTAAATTGCATATTCCAAGGTGTTTTTTTTTATTTTTATATAAGGTGAATATAAGTCTGATTTAATAAACGTAACTTATTAAAAACGTTGTGATATCAGTTTCGTTATAATGATATTGATTTTTGGAATCCACAGTTTCGTCCAGATCTATTGTGGATTTCATTATAACTCGAATAATAAATATTTCTTTGTAGAAATGTGTTTTAAAGGTCCCGATTAATGATAGTTTAAAAAAAAATCGATTAACAATTATATACAATGTGATATGGGTAGACAACAAAGGTTGGGAGGGTCAGAAATAACAAGAGGTTATTCCTGTAGTTATAAATTTTCCTATCCAAGTTATCGTGATGTGAACCGTTATATTTTTCTTGGGTTTTGTTTTTTTATGTGTGACAAATAGCATGCAGAACTTTCTGTAATGTGTGATTATGGAACTGGTAAAAGTAAAGATCCCGTCTATACTAGCGAGCAAAGCCCTTCAAAATAAGACGTGTTATTTGAGTTCTACCAGGACCATATTTTGTTGAAAATTCATTACAAATGACATATTTTGTTTTACTGAAAAGTTAGAAAAGTGTCTTAATTTTAAAGTGTATGCAGAAGATTCATGAGTGCATATATTTGGCTTCTTAACTTAAAGGTGTGTGGCAAATAAAATCCAAAAATACTTTATGTTTAAAAGCAAATCAAACGAAATGTCTAGGTTAAATCAAACGTCTTAGAATTTCAAATAAAAAGTCGATCTATATGTAGGAAATCTTTCTGTAATTAAAAGTGCACAGGACCATGAATTAAAAATATTTTTCTGCGCAAAATTACCATCCTTTAATCCTTCCATGTACAATGAGACACAAGACAAGTTTGCACTTTAACATATAACACAAGTTTATTTTAGATAATATATCTTAATTTAAATTAAATGCTGCATTCCATGTTTTATTCAATATTAAATGTGATAAATATTGATAAATATTATAATATTAGAATATGTATTTTTAATTAACTACTAACTTCATAAATTAAAATTATAATAAATAAACATTTGGTTGCATATCATTATGAAAATATTTACAAAATAAATCAAAAAATTATAAATTTTCTATTTTTAAAACACTCTAAGTAAACAGATTTTGTCCATAAATCTACTAAATTTAATTAAATACTATTTTAAAAGTAATAATTTAAAATATGTGCAAATAAAAACCAGCTTCTAAATTGAAATTTTTCCAAAATTTTTTAATTAAAAAAAGTAAAATAATTGGCTTTCATATCACATTACCTCATTACCTTTACAGTGTTATATAATAATTCTATTAATAATTAATATTTTTTTGAATTTTTGAAATTTTAAACAATTTAAAACTAAAAATATTGGATAACATGAGCACTAAATTAGTTCAAAAATTATATATATATAACTGGCTCTACGAGACTCTTATATTAGATTCTATACGAGACCATTAGATTCTATCTTGGGCAGCTCTTCTCCGTAAGCCCGGCAAACCCAAATTTCGATAGTCCTGTTCTACTCCTTCTTTCCATCTTAATTTTGATCTGCTTCTGCTAGGTACACCATAT
Organism: Dolichopus griseipennis; assembly: GCA_963082915.1. Lineage (NCBI taxonomy): Eukaryota > Metazoa > Arthropoda > Insecta > Diptera > Dolichopodidae > Dolichopus > Dolichopus griseipennis. The sequence goes on from OY720443.1 coordinate 63,973,029, forward strand.
GGCTTGGATTCAAAAACCATTCTAGCCAACACCCTAGCATGTCCTAGTCAACACAGTTTTTGTATTTTTTTACTATCCTGACTAGGTTTATAATGTCGTAGAATGCGTACAGTTCTTGGTTATATCTATTTCTTCAATACCCATTTATATTTACAGGACCAAAGATCTTTCGTAGGATTTTCCTCTCAAATATAAAATAAGTTAAAAAATATATTAAAAAATATAAAAAGAGTTTAAAAAAAAAACAATAAAATTCTTTTACCGGTAATTCAAAATAATTATCGGTAAATCAATGATAAGTTTTGAGGCGATAAAATCGAATCACATTTAATGCATTTTCCGTTGATAACCTATCAAGATAACACGATAACCAAAAATTAATCAAGCTTTAAAATTAATTTAGTACAAGGTAAATTAAATTTATTTAAATAACAGTTATCCGATTATAGATATGAACCGGTTTTAAGTTATGGAAAATCATAATATATTTTTATTAACCAATCTACGAGCCCAAACGCAAAAGAATTTGTCCATCCTTTATTTTTCATGAAACATACATTTCACTTCATTTTTACAGAACTCGCTATATAATAAATTTTAGTAAATACTGTATATACTATATAATATGTACTATGTACTATTAAATATAATTAAAAAATTTAATAGCCCAAAAATTATTACTGTAAAAAAAAAATTTATTTTCTTTAATTACTTCAGTGGAAAATATTTCGTCTACTCTAATTTTGAAGCCAATAAATTATTCTACCATTGTGTAATACCACTTTTTATTATCAATTCAATGGAACGGGGAAATGGCGCTAATTATTTTAAAACAAAGTGCTGAGGTAAATCTATTCCAAATTTTTTGCCCAATTCTAAAGAATGTGCAGTTCCTCTTAACTTCCACCTGGATTTGTTCTAAGTCATAAAATCTACATAAGGACAAATCTACACTACTAGGAGGTCATTGCACTGTTGGAATTCTTTTTACCTGATACCAGGAGCATGTGGTGTGTTTCTGGCATTAAAAATAAGATGTAGACGAGTTCTTTTGAATTTGGGCCCGTATTTAGTTGTATTTTAAAAAGAAGTTATTATTTAGATTTTTTTAATATGTTTTTTGAAATTAAATAAATTTTGCGGCGGTAATGGGTGGTTTAAGAGGGTAATTTGGCTTATTATTGAAGTATGACATAAAATATTTAATTGTTAACATTAAAGGGTTCATAATAAAAGTCTTAAGGGCTTAAAGAACTCATAATAAAAGGGCTCAATTAAAATCCAAAAGGGGCTAGGGACCAATAAATAATTTAAATATGAAATATATAACAGAAACCAAATAAAGTATATTACTTATTAATAAATATATTAAAGTATTGGATGTAAATTAAAAGGCCTAGATTATTAGAATGGTATAGGCTATCATATAACAACAACAAAAATTATTATTTAAAGCTCTTGAAATTATTAGCATTTTATTAAGATTTATCTAACTTTAAAATTGAAATGAATTTAACATTTAAACTTGGATCCCTGGAATTAAGTGGACTTCATATACCTCATAATGCTCTTAAATTGTACAAGTAATTGCTTTTCAATTGTACAAGTGTCTCTAAAACAGTCTAGAATTATTATTAACAGACAAATAATAATGCTAGACTGTTATCACAGACTGCAGATTGATGAACAAATATTGCTTTCAAAATTTTTTATTTAAACTAAATCAATATTAAGATAATTTATAAAATTTATTATTTTCTATAACTACTCATAATTATAATAATAAACAAAAAAAAAAAAAATATTAATTAAAAATTGACTAATTAAAAAAAAACTTAAAAATTGAAATATAAAAAAAAATATAAACAAGATATCTATCAATAGTACAGTGTACATTTTAAATGTAACCTCTTCAAAAAAAAAAAATTATCTTCATTATATTTACAATATGTACACAATTATATATATATAGATAATTTATTATATTACTATTTTATTTTTAATTTCTTTCAATTTTTTTTTCTTGTATTTAAATTAAAAAAAAAAAGTTCTTAAGAACAAAAAAAAAGTATCTTCAGAATGATAAAAGTTAAACAAAAAGATATATGAAGAATATATTTATATATTCAATATAAATATATATATACAATATAAATTATTAATATATTAATCTCCATATAACTATGTATCGTATGATATATATATTTTTAAATATAATTAAGAAGTGATAACATATATATATATGTATATATATATATATATATATATACATAAATATTATACTAGTGTACTATACACTAAAGAGAGTATATAAATATAAAATGATATAAAGTGATTAGTGAGTGGAAACAAATATAAGAGAGTAATAAGTAATGAATTAATTAAAATATAATAAACCTAAGTATAATATAAAAGATAAAGTCAAATCACATCATAGAAATTGGTCAAAACTCTTGGATTAAAAATCAATCTTCTCAGTTTAAATATAATATGAAATTAATATGTTAAACTTAAATTATTAATATATAATGATATAAATTACATATATATATATATGGAAAAGAAATTTTTAGAAATATTGGGATTATATAAATTTTTTTTTTTATTAATATTGTATATTATAATATGTACTTATAACGACATATTATTACATATATAATTATATTTAATCAAACAGGTTTGATAATATTAAGATATATTTAAATAATTTTTTTTACTGATAAGAAGTTTAAAAAAAAAAATACTAAAACATTATATATATATATATTTACATACAAATATTTTAATATAATTAATATGATATATTGTATATACGTAAGTAGTATAAAATTTATTCTGAAAAGCTGTCATAATGTATAACAATTTTAAATCATTATTATATTTGACATTATATCAAAATTTTTACTTCGAATAATTTGCATTTGAAAATCGAACACGTTGAATAATAAATTATTAACCATAACTATAACGGTTTAAAAATAGTCAAATTTTGAAAAAAACTGATCGAATCTTAAGCGCAGCTATAATCGTCCTAACTTTTAAAAAATCTTAAAGTCTAAAAATAAAATTCAGTTAAAATATTAATAATATTTCTTATATGCATTTATATGATGTTTAAAATATTAATACTTAAATATAATTAATAAATATTTATATATTATCACTTACATCAAACTTTTTAAGGATTTCTTAAGACTTATAAGACTCAAAGCTTACACCTTTACGCCTTAAAAACGCAGACTGCGCTCGAGCGATTTTTCAGAAAAAATTTTAAACATATAAGACTATTTTCATATAAGATTAAGAGGTTATATAGAAGGCGGACAAGGTAGTGCAAAATTATATGGCCATTTGATCGTTATCTGCATATTTGAGGTCTAAGACTTAATAAAAGATTCATTGGCCAAATAACAAAAAATTGTTTAAAACTATATTTCATATTCCTACAAAATTTAAAGTCATCTAAAAATTTCTTAAGACTATTATTAAGCTTGACTTATTGATGTTCATCTTATTTGGTAAATTATTTGTGTATAAGAATTTCTAATTAGAAAGGGATTTCCATTTAGAATTGGACGAATTCTAAGAACTATCAAAAAAAAAAAATTAAAATAGAACCTCCAAAAAATGTCAAAATTTCACTATGAATCTTGCAAAAAAAATAAATATTACTATAAGTATTATTTACAAATATTTATATTTTTTATAATTAACTTAATATTTATAAAATTTGAAATATTTTCATTTAAATTGACCTTTAGTCATTAGAATATTTTATAAGAAAATGTTTTAAAAATAACTAAATTTATTTTGTCACCTTTCACCACATGTCAGCTGTCAAAATTTGATTTTATATCAGCTGTTTTAATTTATCATATGTTGTTTGTGACTTTAATTGGTATTCATAACTTAATGTGAGCAAAATAAAAATTTATGAAAATTCTCCCTTCTCTTTTCTGCAGAGTAAATTTCATTACATTTACAACATCCAAGTTGTTGAAGAGAATTTTATTCTCTCTAATTCTGATCCAACTTTTATATGATTAAAAATAAATTCTATTCTATGTTAGGCAGTGTGCTTCATCTATGATTTTTTTGTATGTTTTTGATGATTTGCATATTAATGTGATAGAAATATACATATATTTTATAAATGATTAGAAATTAACTTTAATTAGAATTGCAGTATTATAATAGTAATTATAAATTTTAATTATTTATAGTGAGAACAGTCAGTTAAATAGTTCTATGAAATTAATTTTTTTTTATAAAATAATTATATATACTTAGTTAGTGATTATAAATTTAATTCTACTGGATAATAACCCTATATTTATTATAAAATTTAAAATTGTTTGATATTATAAGTTGAATATTATATTTTTCCCATAATTAATTAATTTTGTACAAAATTTTAATTAATATTTTATGGATTACTTATTAAAAAAAATACCGCAAGAATGAAAATTTAGATAAAATAAAATAAAATACATAATTGGAATTACTTATAAATTTGGAATGAATTTTGAAACAATGGATTCTAAAAAAAATATTATGATTTTTATAATCAAGCATTAACAATTTAAAATATTTTTTTAAATCATAAAAATTTATTCTAAATTTAAGGTTAGTATCTTGTAAATTGTAAGTATAGGCAAATTAAAATACTGTATTTTGTGCAAAACTCAAGTACCTATTTAACTATGATTAATAAGTTTTTAATTTTGAGAATTTTGAATAGCTAAATCATAGAATATGTTCTGTTCAGTTAATTTTTAGACTTATTTTATAAATAATGATGTTCTTTTAGATAAGCTATCTTATTATTCTTAACACAGAACTGTTAAATATTTTTCTATTTCGTTTAATTAAATCTTAAAATTTGATATTTAAAAATATAATCACCTAAGAGACATTTCCGATTTCCGTCTGACAGAAATTTATCTATATTTTGTAATTTATGTAAATTATCTTTCTAAGATTAGGGATTTTTCGCCAATATAATTAAAACTACTATCTTACATGATCTTTTATTATACTTAAAGTATTGTGTATCTGGGTTCTGACATTATTTATCAAAGCCCTATTGAAAATACAACTCATCGCTTAGTACTTAGAAAATACATCTTAGCAAAATTATACTTGAAAACAAATAGAAGACCTTCGTTATTTTGCTAAGTAAAGTAGATTTGTCAGAAACTGCCTTTTACAAATAAACCTCAAAAGTGATACTAGTAACTGCCTACACCTCAAAATTCGTTTCGATTTAGAATTTTCTTCGTAATGTATATACTTTTACATGGCTGAAAATGAAAATTGGAAAATTTTGGAAAAATACTTAGAATAGTATGCAAAATTCATAATTACCAACAATTTATGAAAATTGCTTGGTAATCGCCTGGTGATAGGTACTCATTTATTTTTATTTACAGATTAAATACTTATTATGAAAATTTTATATTTTTTCTTAGTCTATGCGAATATTTGCCGTTCAACCCTTTCTTTCTATTTCCATTCGGCTTCTTCTATCAATCTTTTTACATAATACAACTTCTTTTATACTTAAGGCTTATAAAAACAAGCAGCAGTTGTTTTTTAACAACATGTTTTTTAAAATCTCTCAGTGTTTAAAGTTAAATTCCAATTTAAAAGAGTCTTATTTACATTTGAATGATTTGACCAACAAGTTGGGGTAACACCAAAATGTCAATTTTGATGCAAAGGATTTAGTCACAGTTCTTTAATATAGTAGTTCCCGCCTTAATTCCTCTCGGTTAATTGCTTTTCCCTTTTATTTGTTAAATTTTTTTAAGTAATAACATTTTTTTATAAAAACTTGCATGTATACAGAATTTTGGTAAAGTGCCTTCCCAGATAAAAGCTCAAATTTTTGTTGCAGTTTTCGGTGAAACTGTTATCAGACAACTTCTGTACTCAATCTTATGAAAAAATGTGCCCACTTAAAAATGTGCTAAGTTTTTAAACTATTTGATTTTTCTTAGGCTTTACAGTCTTAGGGTGCATTTATATTGGAGCTGCGATAAGTGATAAGAAAATATATATTGATATATTGATTTTATTTGAAGTGTTTATATTGGAGCATCGCTCCGATCAACAAAAACCTACGCTATGGTTTTAGCAACACTTGTATGATCGCAGCTCCAATATGAACGCGCCCTTAGGCAAGTTTTATGTTTTACTAAGCTAATTAATAATATCGAAATCAATTTGATTTTAATATTTTTAACATACCTATTTATGTTAACATACAATTTGCAAAAAAAAAAAACAAGTTGTCATTGATTTGATATATTGCTTTAAAAAATTACAAGATAAAAATAAAAAAAATAACTAACAATAGAATTAAAAATAAATATAATGAGTTTCATAATTATTTACTTGTATGTTTGCACTCTATTTTTATACTTTAGAACTAATTAGGTTATATATAAATAATTATTTTAAAATTATAATTAGTTAAGTAGTTACAATTTTTTTTTTTTTTTTATTTTTTTTTTTTATAAAAACAATCCTTCAGTTTTTTGTTTTAAACATTTTTACTCATTACTTGTCTAAACAATTTGCATTGTAATTTTTCTATTTTTAAACAACAAAATTACAATAGAATTTACATAAATATATATATGTATGTATTGTATTTTTCGATAAGAATGTTAATTATCTAAAATATTTACTTATTGGAATTTTAAGCTTTTATTTGTTTATACAAAAAATTTAAATTTTAATTTCTATAACTAATATAATATTTAATAAAATATCACGTTGTTCTGTCGGTTGACTGCAAAATTATAAAAAAAAAATTTTACGACCAGAAATAAATTTTTTGGTTTTGTTTTTTTGATTTTTTGTTTTTTTTTTTGAATTGCAACTAAATACAAAAACAATTTTTTTGAAGGTTTCATAATTTTCATATAATCATAAACATTTTTTTTCTAGAATATTCGATACAAAGTTTAAAAAATTTTACAACAAATTCAAAAAAAAAAAACTACTTAAAAAAAAAGTCATAAAAATGATCATAAATAATTTAACTGTAGTGGGTGAATAGGTCTTTAGAATAAAACAAGGAAGATAGTAGAGTAGATTGTGTCAACTCTAGGATACCTGCATGAATTAAATATAAACATTATATTATTCAGTTAAATACTTTTTTTTTACTAAATCAAATTCACAATTTATTAGACTCTGAGTTATGTATAAAAGAAGATATAAATTGTATGGTAGCTATATTTGAAACTCTTGCACTGCACAAAATATAATTTGCGGAGACGTTGCCCATTAAAATTAACCACTTTTGACAAAATTTCAGTTACTCAGCTTCAGCTTTTCTTTATATTAAGTTATGATCATATTAAAAACAAAAGTTGTATGGCACTTAATCGAACCCGTTATACAGGTTGGCGCAAAGCGACCGATATGGTTTGAATGTTTAATAACTTTTTTATTTAATGTTTAATTATTATTATTATTTTTTTGTTATACAGTGTAATAATGGGGAATATTTCCCGTAAGTGGTGACCATTTTCGGCTTCGCACATTCGTGCTCCTTCCAGTATATTTTTGATCGCTGTTCTGTTGTGTACTGTTCCATTTCCAGTTACCCAAGTTGTCGTCACAAAATTCTGAAATAAAAATAAAAAATATAAATAAATTTTTTACACCTTGAATTTCAATGTCAAAGACAGCTCTTTAATAAAAAATAATTTGTCAAAATTTCACAATCCTATAGTTCTTTTCGCTTTCGGGGGTAACATAGCTAAATCGATTACTTTTCAATTCTAATCAGATTTGTACACTTGCATTTATATTTTTCTAATCCCTTTTAGAGCGTCACAAACTTAAAAACAAATTTAGAATACCCTGCGATTACGAGTATAAAATTGACAATAATTTATGAGAATATTATGATTTCAATTTTAATATTGCAATATATAGTTTAAGCAATAGAGATAGTTGTAATACAATGTTACAAATTATTAAGAATTTCAGTTTGAATTGATTTCTAGTTGCATTTGAAAACAGTTGATCGAATTCATAAAATTTACGTTGAGTTTAAATCTCAGCTTTTTAAAAAAATAGAGGGAGTGAGTTGACTTCAGTCTGAAAAAATAAAATTTGAGTTCAAGCTAAGTTTTTTGTGTTCAATGTAAAATTCAATTATTGAAATATGTTTTATCCGGAAGTTAATTTTTTTAAAGGTAGTTAGACACTTACAATTTTTTGACAAATTTTGTATTAAAACTTTATATTTTACATCTGTTAACAGGCAGCTTTTCTCAATTTGAAAGAGCTTCCATAAAATTAAAGGAAGTTTCTCCTAAATTTTAGGATATGTGGTTATATAACAAAATTCTAAGACAATTATTAAATTAAATTATTATAAATTTAAATTATTATAAATTTTTATTTTAATAAACTTTTTACTCAAAACTTACTTTGGAACGTTAGGTAATTTTGTAAATGTATACGTTTTTTAAAATCATTGGTTTTTTTTTATTACTTCTTCTAATGTAAAGTTTCGGAAGCTCATCAGTTGTACTTTTGTTTCTTAAAAGTTTTTTTAAAAATATTTCTTAAACAAAATTAACATCCTTGCAGTTGAAATTTAGTATTTTATAAAAATTTTATAGTTTCGTTTATTGTTGAGATATTTTTCCAACTCGTATATAAGTTTGACATAAAATTTTATTGTTGTTTTATTTTTAACTGTTACACCCTATAGATTTTAACTCAATAAACCTATTTTAAACTAAATAATGTATTATCAAACAATTCCTTTTACAATTCTGTGTAACTAGTGTATTTTGTGAATGCAATAGATTTTTTGTCGATAAATCAAACTTTTCTGGGATTTTTGATCCCTTTGAAATTTTTAAGGAGTCTTTAAATATAATAATTACGGCTAAATCATTTAAAGTTTCTTAAAAAATTTTTAAAATTAAAAAAATCCTTAATTTCTCAAAAATAAACTCTTAGTTGCCTGAAGATAAATAACTGCTATTTTTTTTGCAATGTTTCAAATTTGATTTGACATCTGTCAAAACAAAACAAGAATGCTAGTATGAATATGAATTTTGAAAACATGTTGAGTTCTTGCTAAACCAACCATAGTTCGAATAAAGTATAAATATTTATAATTATCATATTATGTAGTCGAGTACCTATGGCTTTTGAATAGAAAAACACAGAGCTAAGCTTAAAACAAAACCAATTCATAGCTAGTACATTTTCTGAACTAAAAGTTTAAACTTTAATTTACTCCTTCAAATAATCTGTTCAAATAAATGAACAAAAAAAATAACCTTTTGACATTTCGTTTACGTCAAAAGTAAATGTCAAAATCACTTAATACTTCGTAGTCTAAGCGTGTTTAAATAAACTAGTTTGCTATTTAGTAAGTATAAGTAGTTTCATAGTCTGAAGATATTTTAACTGACAAGTTAATTTTCAAATACTAAACTAATTCTTTTAATTTATATTAAAAAATGTTAAAACTAGTTCTATTAAACTGAGTTTCTACAAGCTTAAATTCAAAATATTTTTAAATTTAAAAGAAAGTTAATCAAGTCACATAAAAGAATTGAGGGAATGATATTCTATCTGTCACCGTATATAAGTACTTTTCAAATTACATACTTTGACACATTAATCCCTTAGGATGAAATATTGATTTTAACTAAAAAGCTAAAAAAAAATTTAGACATTTAGTCGCAAGTTATTAAAAAAATAAGTTATTTCATGGTATCCGTTTTTTTAATAAATTCATCCTGAGAATTATTTCCATCTTAAAATTACAGGGTAGGGATAGGGGGGGAAATTTTTTAAAAGATATATAACTGTATTAGGTTTTTACAATTACAGTTGAAAATACGAACAAAATAGTTATTGATTTTATTATGTGTGATATAATACATAAGGAATTTGAGAAATGTTTACGTTTTTTTTGTTTTTAAAATTCATTTTTGCTCCTCTTTTTTATTATTTTGAAAAAAATACCAAAAAACTTACCAACAAAACTTAAGATAATTAAATGATGAGAACACAAAACAAAGAGCAAAATAAAAAAAAAATAAAAATAAGTTCTTCAAAAATCCCTAAAAAGTCGAATATTATAAATGACAGGCATTTGCTTCTCTGTTGTTTTTTTTTTACATTCACATTGATAATGATGTAAAATACTCATGAATATGATGATGTTGATACTCATGATGATGATGATTCAGAAAGGTACTAAAATACATTCATTCATATATTATTTATATGCATATTTAAAAAAAAAAAAAAAAAAAAAAAAAATTCTTGAATGAGTTTGTAAGAATTTTAAAGTTTACAATATAGAAGGAAAAAGAAATGGGAATTTGCTAATGATTATGGATTTTATGTTTTTTTTTTATAATCGGGATTATTCGTAAAAGTCCACCTCTGTAGTCATTTTATGTTTTACTAGAATGAATAGTTTTGTGTCTAGGTTTCTTTAAATCTTCTGTGGTCCTGAACAGAATATCAGCTGTTCGTTATAGCTTATATTAGAATAAAAAATTCATAAAATATGCTTAGAGCTAATATTATGTAATAAATGAAACTGTTAACCATATTTTTTATTTTTTAATTTTGTTCCATATTAGTAGCAGGTGTATTTTATAATATTGGTTAAGGAATTTAATATTTTCATATTGCTAAAATGATCGATTTAGGAAGGTTTTAATGAATTAATATTGAATTAAACTTGAAGTTGTTAGACGTTTAAGATTAATGAATATTGCATTTATCAAGATAATATATAAGATAATTTAAAACTCTAGTTAACGACTATGGGACACAGTGAAACAGTGTCTCGATACTCTCTTCCGAGCTCTCTCAGTTCGAATCCAAGTAGAAGTTAAAAAAAACTTTTACCTTTTACAAGAAAGAATAGTTTTGTGGGGTCTAGATTTTTAGGATCTTTAGGAGGTTTGTGGTTTCTAGGATCCAGGTTTTTTAACTTGATTTATCTTTTCCTCGTTATTGCGTGGTTAAATATATTGCATATTTAAATAATTAATATTTTTTTATTAATAAGTTATTAAAAATTTAAAAATTAATAATTTGATTTAATAATATAACTCACAGATACAAAAACTACTAATAACTGATGAATTTGAATTTTTTTTATTAGGGACGGTGGAAAGCTTGGAAAGTTGACCATTGAAATGTTGTGAGATTTTAACGTATCAAAACCAAGCTCTTTTTGAACAAATTTAGAGTTGGGCTTGTGATTAATATATAGAGTTTGATTCAAAAGAAAAGGATGTAGAAGAATTTTGGGAATTTGGGTTTGGGATATTGATAATTATAGGATTATAGAGGATGTGGACGATTGAATAGAATATTTAAAAGAAAGATGTATTTAAATGTTATTCTTAAATTTAGGTAAATAACTTCTATTACTTGTAATTAACTCATATTCTATAGCTATTCTTAGGGCGCTATTTAATTTGAGCTGGGATATAAGTGAAATGAGCACATTGATAGCCTGGAAATCTATATACATATTTTATTTTTGAAATGTTTATATTAGAGTATAACGCTTATTACCGTGATAAACGATAAGAGTTTTGAAAAAAGTTTATTTAATTTTATAAGCTTCTATCAGTATCGCTGCTATCTTATTTCATTCATTATTTTAAATTTTCTTATAATTATTATAAACTAAATTAAACTTAAAAATTATTAACAAAAATTTAGAAATTTTCTATCAGTGAATTAAAAATTTTAAATATATGTTTCTGTTATCAAATAAAAAATGATAAGAAAATTGGATTAATTTTTTTTTTTCGTAATCTAAATTCATTATGTGATTCAGACCATATTAAATAGTTAATTAGTAAAATCAGAATATTTAGCTAATATCATAAATTTTTTTTTTAATTTTACAATTTCTAATTAATTATTAATTAGTTTTCAGAAGAGGTAGGCTTAATTTTGACAAGTCCAATACTTTAATTAGTTTTTAAATTTTTTCTAAAGAATGGATTAAGTTTAGATTAGTAGAACTTATATTAGGTAGACATAAAATTAGATTTTTATAAAATGTATCTACTGTGAGACTTTAATAACTTATTGTTCGTTATGGCAATAAATTTGAAAACTTTCCAAGCGAAAGTTATATTAATCACTATTTTCACTAAGCTCTTAATTATTCGGCTGTAGCTATTGCATAAGATTATGAATACATAAATGCTAAATTTTGTGCGCCATCTGTTATCTTACATAAGATTTAATATTTATTATATGTTATTTTATATAATGATATATATTGTTACGATATTGTATCTGACCGACAGAACAGTGGTAAAGTGGCGGCTTTTCAATCGATAGTGTATATTAAAATAATTTAATAGGAAGTCCAAATGTCAAATAGGCAAAGGATTAATATTGTCAGGGAATATTTACTATTTATTGTCTGGTGCTACAAGTAAATAAATTACGATATTGTACAATTTTTACGATATATTTTTGTGTTAGATATTATCTGAAAGTTCACAACTTAATCACTACGTAATTCGTCAAATGTCTTTAGTCTTGGACCTATCTAAAATGCTTTCTTCTTTGATCTGTAATAAATATGTTTTGTGGTATTATAGATATAGACTCCAGTGTAGCCTTCGGACCAGGGTTGAAAAATAAGCAGTTTTTGATATCCTTAACTGTCCATTTACTTAAAACACTACAATAACACAAAAACTAGAAAATGCTACTTTGGTTTTAAATCTTGTAAAATCTATGGTAACTTCCGATTGTTGAATGCAGTTTAATGGATGCAGTTTTCAAAAGAATCAGAACTAAGACATGGCAAATTAAAATAAATAAGAGGGTAATCACTTTTGTAAAGTGACAAATTGAAGAGTCTTCAATTGTACTTGATGAATGGATTCTGAAGACACAAGACTGTTCCTGTATTCTGTTTAGTTTCTTTTAAATTATTTTCCGTAGCTTATTTTTGATACCCAATTGACAAAATCTGTCTCATAATTTATCAATAAAAATTCAAGTTTAAAAGATGATTTTGAATAAATTAAAAAAAAAATTTAAACTTTAAATATTTACAAAACAGAATATTAACCAAACCATATATCGGGTTAACTATATAATACTATTTAAAATTTACAAGTTATTTATTTTATATTTATCGTAAATAACTAAAGTTGTCGCATGCCATTTTATCAATAACGTGCGTTTTTTTAATTTTATGTATACAATACACTTTGTGTGTACTTGAATCACTTAAATAGAATTATTAAAAAAAAAAAAAATAAAATAAATAACTTAAATAAATAAATGGCAAAAACTTGTTAATAATTTAAAAAAAAATATAAAAATTTTAAACTCCGTATAGAAGTTTGTTATATTGTCAGCGTTCTATTCAATTTTTAGAATTCTAAATAAGCAAAAAAAGAATTAAACCTACACAAATTTGTTTTTTATAGATATTTTACCTCCTTGTATCTGTAACCTATATTTATATATATATATAGATACTCTTTCTGTTAAATATGTACAGTGGCGCTTACTGAAATTAAATTTTGTTTTTTTATTTAATTAATTTTTTATATGTAATAAATTGTCAAAACTTCTACAGCTGTTGTCAAAACTTAAAAATTGATTCGATCACCCTACAATGCTTAAAGGCAGCAGTTATAGGGCTTGGTAACGAAATAAGCGGGCAGACAAATTTTTTGTGAGTAATTTTTTTAAAAATAATTCATACACATTGGTTTTTAAACAAGTGGATATACAGTGAGTATACAGTGATAAGCGACAGAAACGGCATTTGATAACGGTATTTGCTCATAAAAAAATCGTATGCCTACTTTATGCGTCGAAAAGGCCTAAAACTACTCTTTCGTTATTCCGGAATGATCTTATGGACAATTAAAGTTTTGACAACTTTAAAAGTCTTGGAAATTAATTGTAAAGAAGATAATAAATGAAAAAATGGAATTTAATGGCAGTGAGCGCCACTGTTCATATTAAGTAAGAATGTACAAAAGTAACAAATTTCAGTAGTAACTAGTATAGGAATTTCCATTACGTTGGGTTCGTGTTCTAAATTTTCCCAATTTGATTTGTTTTGGATGATCGATTTTTCTATTCGTTAGGTCAGAAAATTTTTATATAGTGTGCGATTTCAGTTTAAGTTTCAGTTACGTACGAATTATGAGGAACACTGTATTTAAGAAATTTTATATAATAATTATAAATACAGATTCAATATCTGTTTTTGTTGTCGGTTCAATTATTTGATATTTAATTCCAATAAAATTAATAAAAATTTTCAATATATATATATATAAATTTAAGGTTTTTTATGTATATAAAAGTATATATATAGAATTTAAAGATTTTGTTTCTTTTTGTTTTTTGACCAACCCACAAAATTATTGAAATTTACTTAATTGATTACTACAATAAATTTTTTTTTGTAAAACTTGATTAAGCTTTGAGTATTTATTTTATTTTGTTATATAACTAAGTGTATATACATTTATTATAATAGTACTTTATTAAATCTGCTTTATATTTATATAGGTATATATATAATTTTTAAAATAAATTTTAAGGCAATTAAAATTTTTGTCAATTTTTTTGGTATGATTAAAATTTAATCTTTAAGTACTTTAAAGTACTTGTAAACTAGTTAAATTGTAGTCTTATTATTTGGCTGAAGTTGGAAAAATTTGCTTCAATAATTAAAAAGAGTTTTTGCAGCTTAAGTATTTTAAATTGAAATGGGTCTCTTATGCTTTAATTTAAATTTCGGTTCAGTGCATCCCGCATCCCGAACAAATATAGAGTTTATGAACTCCTTTATTTTATCAACAATGACTCGTACTTATGGTATGTTCTATTTAATCTTCCCTGTAGAAGTTTTAACTTAAGGTAAGGCTCTAAGGGAACATAGAGGTTATAGATTTACATAATTACCAAATTTTTATGATTATTTCTATGTAGGAAGGGGTCAAAGTATAAATGTTTCGATTAGCAGAGCAGGTTGGCTCTTTGTTTAACAACCGCCTTTTTTTATTATGAGCGGATTAAAGGGGTAAAAATTTAAGAACATAACGGGTGTCAAGGGACCTTTAATGGTTTTATGATTAAAAAATATCGAACAACCTATTGAAGCTATATCGTAGGGATATTGCCAGAATGTACGTGTGTTCATGGTACATTGGAGAATATGCCAATTGGAGCCGAACTATGTGGCCGAACATATCCTATTTAATCAATCATCACTCCAATGGTGGTGAGCAGCCTATAAATGGCCAGTGGTGACTAGGCCTAGAGGAATGACTTTTTTTTATCTAATGTTTCTAAGAATCAATTAGTCAATACACAGATATGTTAAATTTCTCAATGTTAAAATTTATTGCCTTAAAAATAAGCTATATAATAATTTAAACTACATTATCTAAAACAGATTGTAAATATGATGAAATTTATTTTATTACATCTTACATAAAGATAAAATATTATTAAATGTAATTTTACTCTAATCAATATTTATTGTGATAATTCTTTATGTAATTTTTTGTTTTAATTTTTTTTTTATTATTTTTATTTTTAAAATTTATTTTTAAAAAATTCAATTATTTTTAAAAAAAAACGACAAACGATATAACAGCAGCTGTTATAGTATTAAAAATTAATAAATTTTAAGTGGTTATATTAAAAATTTCACACAGAATTATTATAACAGATAGAGACAGATATTAAAATATTATGGACAGATTAATAAAGATTAAAAGTTTATAAAATATCAACTACTTAACTGATGGGAATAATAATTATTTGTGGTTTAAAGGACAGTTTTTTGTTTTGATTGGTTTGGTTTTTTAAAAAAGTAGTAGAGTCTCGTAGAAGAAGTGGAAATGTATGTTTAAAAATTATTGAAAGAAGTTTTTGTGGGAATGGGAGATATACTAATATTAGTTACTGTAGTACTAAAGTACTGGATTAATAGAATCCTTTAGAATCAAATCCTTGATTTCAAAAAAAATCGTCATTGATGGATTACTAAAGCTAATTTGAAAGCTTAAGTCATACAAAATGTCTTATCATTCCTTGGAATTATAGTTTAAGTATAATTATAGTTTAAGTATATAATTTTGTGTATACTTGATGCAATATTATTTTCCTTTTAGGAGTATATAGTTTCCACAAAGCCAAACTATTTAACATTATTTTGGGCTGTTGATTTGATTTTCTATTTCTATTCTTTTTTTTTGTCGCTACTCCAAGTGTTTTAGGGTTTGCTAACTCTTCTTTTCCCCAAGGGTTCCAATATAATACCTATATCCATTGCCATGATTCTCTTCTTAGTATATGTTTCGTGCCTCTTCATTTCTCTTTTCTTATCTATGTTCAAATAGGTTCTTGTTGCGCTATTTGCCATGTTTTAGTAGTTTTCTCCGTGGCCAGAAGATTTTCCAGGGATTTTTTTGCACTACTTCATTAGCCAGATTTCACTGCAATAGAAGGATTAACTTCACACAGGAGTCGAATATTTTGATTTTTGTTTCCTTGACTATTTGTGTAGAACTCCGTATTCTCCATAGTCTGCCGAAATCTGTTCTTACCAAGTTAGGCTCCTTCTCGCTTTTATCACAATTTTTTGTTATTATGATTCCAAGGTAGTTGAAGTTTTCCACATCTTCTATGGGTGAGTCTCGAATTGTGATGTTAATTTTGTTAATGTTATTTTAATTCATCACTTATGCCTCATTTCTCATAGTACATTCTTTCAGTCTATTGATATTTTTTCTTCTATGTTCCGATGATTGTGTGAAAGGAGTCAGTTATGACCTGGATAATCCAGGTCTTCTAGTTCGTTTTCTAGCTGCCAGTTAGTAACATTATTTAATTGTATATAATTTTACGTAATTATAAAAGTATATTCTAAATCCATCGTTCCTATTTCGCGGTTCCATTTTTTTTCTGTCCCCCATATATTTAAGAACAAATCAATCCATTACTAGAGTTTGTGTAGTGTGTTAAAACATAATTAACTAACACTAAGATACTAAAGTACTTATATCAAGTGTATCTTTTTAGGCTTGTGATGGTGCTAAATTAATAAATACAAATAAATCTAAATAAGTTCTGGATTAAATATTTGGGTTCTTCAAGTTTTTAGTTAAAAAAATAATTATAACTGTAAAAATATGTCGCGTAATTTAGTTATAAGTTAACAAAAATTATAATTTAAATATAGTATTCATCATCATTTTAAGTACATTAAGTAATCATCCTGTGTAATTATAATTTTTAGTCATTGAATTTTTTTTTAAATTATACAACTTATATATATATTATTGATTTTTGTAGAAATAAAATATTTCCTTCCTCTGAGAAAATTGGTCCCTTGGGATGGTACACCTTATCAGTGATTACTTCATACATATTATAGATATATATATATATATATACGAGTACAAATAAAAGCTATAATATTTAAATAAAAAGTACAAAATTATTTTTTTGTGTCTTCTTTTAAATTTCATCACATTTTATTTTTTTTTCATCTGTTCAACGTTTATCCAACCCATTTACCCATCGCAACAAAATAAACAGGATACGGGATTACGGAATTGGTATCCATACATATGTACATGTATTTAAAATTGTTGTTGTTGTATAGCTGGAAAAAAGATATTAAAAAGTGAAATATGTATTATCCATTTCATTTCATTTTGATTTTTTCTTACCTTTTAACATTCAAAAAAAGCCAAACTGTAAATTAAAATATACAACAATAACAACAACAACAACAACAACAACAACAACAACAAGTATAATACTGTTCATAAATTTAAAAAAGGATTTTTCATCATTTTTGTTTTTATTTATAATACCTACCAACAAAAAAAACATATGCTATTTCATATACTGTATATGTATAGGTGGAAAAATAAAAAAAAAAAAAAGTATCTGTTTCCATTTGAATTTTTTACCATTATTTATAACGGATCACGCATTTAAAACAAATTTTCTTGTAATGTTGATATGTTGCCTTATCTATACACACATACACACATCGACTCCTAATACCCGCTGTATGATATTCCCTTTTTACCCAATAAATGTAAATATATGCTTTTATGATTTATATATACTCTTTTCACATAAACTTGGTCCTTTTTTAAAAATAAAAGTCATTTAATTATACCCGTATGACTATAAGTCTAAAGGGTATACTAAATTTGTCATTACGTTTGTGACGCAGAGAAGGAGGGGGCTTGGAATGGATCGGATCAGAATCGAAAAATAAATCGATTTAGTTATATATGTCCGTCCGTCCGTCAATACAAATAGTCCTACATTTTTAAATTAAGTTGGTCATTTTTTAATCATCCCCGCCCCAAAATTAAATCCCATTTTTTGAGGCCTATCTTAATTTGTTTTCTCATTTAAGTTTCTATTACAGAATAAGGGACTAGGTTTTTCAAAACATTTCAGTTCAACTTCTGGGTCCCAAGATAGGGAGAGGGGGGGGGTGTCTTTTTAAAAAACCAAATTGATTTGAAAAATGATCAATTTAATTTGGAAAAAGACCAAAGCCATCTGAAATTATACAAATTTCAGTTGTTCAGTTGTAAAAAGACCAAGTTCATGTGAAAAGAGTATATAAGTCTATACATGTATTAATACATGTGTATCGTATATCAGTTATATCGTATAAGTTTTAAATATTTTTGGGTTGAATATTTTGATCTAAAAATATTGGGATTGAATAGTACTAAGCTCTGAAGAGGGTTTTAGATAAAAAAAAAAGGAACAGAATGTTTTTTCTAGGTTCATATATTTATTATGATGAATTATATAAATTTAAAAGTTTTTTATTTTTGTTTTCTTTGGTCGGTTTTATATTAAGTTATTATTTACGCTTTTGGCATAAAGAAAACAACAACAACAACAACAACAACAACAAAAAAATTAAATAAACTTTAAATAACGATGTTAGCAAAATTTTGAAATTCTTAGTTTTTTTTCTTCAAAAATTAAAAGGGTTATGAAAAATAAACTTTATATTAACTTAAGTTCTTATTTATTTTATTTATTATTATTATTTATATATTTTACGAATTTTTTATTGTTTATTCATTTTAAATAAATATTCATTCATGGAAAAGATGATTTATTGAATATTAGTATAAATTGTATACATATGAAGGTTTATAAATAAAATGCTGATTCCAGACGGTTAAAAAAAAAAATTATATTATAATTATAGTTATTTTAAATTATGGTATGTAATGTAAGCATATCTTAAACTTACTAAAATTAAACTTCCCTTGATTTGTTTTTTGTTTCGAAATGGTAATTTTAGCATCTTCTATTATAAGCTCACAATTCGGGAATGTCTTTTTCAAATGTTATAAAACTTTTAGGGCTTGTCTATATTAGTACCAAGGATTTTATTATAATTTTTGTTTCATATCTGAATACAATAATGAGTCAATTCAAATTTCAATGGCTGTTCAATGAAATCATTAAAAACAATGAAATAATAGATTGACTTTTCTTCTTGCATAATGTGATTTGTGTTGTAAAATTATTAAAGTTTGTTTATTTTTCTTGTAAAGTGTGGTTATTTTATATGGAAGCCTGCATCTCAGCCCCCTGATAAAATTTAGCTCACCTGGGAAGTTCTTCTTTCTTTTGGCAAATACCATACCAAATTTCATTAAAATCGTTTGAGATTTTTATAACTCGACATTTCCGAAACTTCTAGGGTCACTAGCTCCCATGATACTAGAAACAATTTATGAAAGTTATTCTTCATGGGTACCCACCAATGTACCATATTTGAACTCACGATTCTGACGATTAGAACTCGAAATTTTTTGAAATGTCTGTGGTTTTTGTATCAATCCCATTGCTCAATTTGACCTATGTCCCTATCACCAGTTGCACTCAAACGTTCCATCTTATAACAAACTTTCATGAGTGACTTTTATGGTACAAATATGAAAAAAAGTTTTCAAATATTCAAATAATGTACGATTATTATTTAGTCACTCTTAAAAGACAAAAAATTAATTCGTTAATATTCAATTTAAAATCCGTTTAATTAATTTTATATTTTTATAATTAATTTTTTTTTTTTTAAAATATTCAAATTGTTATAAAGTAAATAATTTATTTATTTAAAATTTTCCTTTGCCAGAATTTAAAAAAAAAATATAAAATATAAAAAACAATAAAAAATTATATTTTAATAAACACACTTACATAATATTAAAATTATATTTAAAGTTAAAACTTTTAGAAAAAAATTCCATAAAAAACCGTTAAAAAAAATTAAAAGTTTAATTTTTTTCTACTTTATAAATTTTTACATTTTAAAAAGTAAAAATTTATTTAAGTAGAAAAAAATGTCGAAAAGTTTTTTTTTTAAAAATTAAAAAAAAAAAATGTTTTTTAAGATTTTGTTAAAAACATTTCCCAAAAAATATTTTTGGTTTCACTTGAATAAATTTTTTTTTTTTTTTTTCAATTTACAAAAGTTACAAAATTTTTTAAGTCTTTGGTAAAATTTATGAACACCTTAAGGTATACAAAAAAAAAAAAAGCAAAAAATCTGTAAATTTTGTGCACATCTCAAATACCGTTACAAAATGTAACTTCAAGAATTTGATAAACCTCCATGTTTTAAACGGTGCAGGTTTATAACTCCCAGGGTCATAATTTCCTTAGAGACTTATAATTCATTTATTGGGACATAAGTCCCAAAAGGACTTAAGATTCATAGCATTGAGCCATAACTTCCTAGGGGATTTATGACCCTAGTTTTGACTCAGAGTGGTGGATCATAACTCCCTTATACCGTTCTCAGCTGAGAGGTTCTTGGTAATATTAAAACAAATATTAATTTTAGTTATATAGCCATATAGTCATTGACGTATATGGGGATGCACACTTTCTCGAACTGTAATATCAAAAATAATTAGTTCACATTTTGGAGTAGAGTTCGAAATCAGGGTATTCCGTTTTTTCAAAATTAAAAAACAAACAATTATTTTACATATATACATTTTGAAAGACTATTGTGAAAAAAGGGCAATCCTGCTTTTGCAAACAAAGCCTTGCTTACATGAATTCCTAAATATTTCGGAAAAAGAGTCAATTTTAATTTTTTAACGAACTTAAATATGCTTCCTATTTTTATATATTTTTATACTATCACTTTTAAATCATACAGTTCGGAAAAAACTTTTGGAAATTATTTCAAAATATTTTTTGGCCTAAATATATTAGTATATGTATTTTACTCACAAATTAGTAAAGAGAGTTATTATAACTCACTTAATGGGGCATAAATTCCAAAGGGAGCTAATCACCCAATTGTCACGAGAGTTATGTTGCACGTAAATATTTTAAAGTGAGTCAAAGATCCCTTACGGACTTATGACCCTGGGAGTTATGGCCCTGCACCGTTTTAAACAGATCAAAAAAATTTATTTTTTTTTTAAATTTTCGTGTGATACAGAATTATATATATATTAGATATTTACCATATATACAGTGTGGAGTTGTATATTAACACCATATGTTAGACTAACATTTGGAAATTAAATCTTTTATATGAAGAATCTGCATAAGATATTTAGTCTCAAAAACTTTGAATTCGTTTTTAAATATGTACAATAAAACGCTTTTCAAGAATTTTGCATGTTAATTTCGTGATTTTTTATCTCAAAAAACACAAGAGTCTTGAAAAACAACTTAGAACAATGAGTGTATTCCCTTCAGTATAGGGTTGATAGAATATAATAGCTGCACATTATTTCTCCGTTTAAGTAAAACATATGGGTACTAATGTAATATTAGGATGAAGGTTCTAAAATGTAAAAGATGGTAACAAATATTTTAATCTGATTAGCAGGTGTTAAAATTAGAAAGAGTATCAAGGAATTTCACTCATGTTAAACAAAATACAAAAATAGAGATTTATTTTATTGAATAATGGTATGAAATATCTACCATCCCAATATCATATTACCTAAGTTGCAATTTAAATTCAAAAATTAACCTTACTTTCATGAAATAAGGCCTTGTTCAATAAAGCCCTCTCAGAAATAAAACCCTAAGAAGCCATTCCTCTTTGCAGATAGTTTTCGACTTTTTGTGAAATTAAGCCCCGGAGTGTTAAATCTCAATAATAGATATTCTGGAAAGATCTTAGAGTTAGATCTAAAAACAGGGTAGATATTCCACTTTTCCAAAATTTTGAATCCAAACTTAAAATCTCAATTAAGAAATAAAAATTGATAATAAAAATTCAAAATTGAAAACAAATATAAACATTTTGATAAAATGAGAATACCTTGATTTCGAATTCAATTCTTAATTTAAAACCTTTCATATACAAAGGTATAGGAAATTACACCCCTATCAGACTTAAAGTTTCTGGGTGTTATTTCTCTTTTTAAATTCATCCTTCGGCTTCTTCAGAAATAACACCCCTGGCATTCCCAAAAAGTTCAAAGTTTAACTAAATGAAAATAGCTCCCTGGGGACTTTATTTCGAAGGGCCTATTTTCCAAGCTTTTTGAATTACGTTGGCAATTTCGAAAAGAGTTATTTTAAAAAATTTTGAAATACTCATTCTTATATTTTAAGCTGAGTACATCCTTGTCCAATTCACAGCTCACTAATAAAAGTTTTAATTCGAAAAGAATGTTTATATTTTTCGGTTATTTTTAGTTGTTTAAATAAACAATAAGACTTTAATTATTAAAATAGGCATTTATTACAATTAAATAACCTTGAAATTTGGTTTAAATGAAGTGAAAAATCTATTAACACCTTTTGAAGTTACAAAAAATAAACTAAATTGAATTTGGTATAATTAAATTATTAAATCATCATAAAATAATCAATTTAAATTAAATATTCGAAATATTAATTGTATTGATTTTCGAAAAAAAAAACAATTAAAATTTTGAAATAATAAAATTTTTTAATTTTCTGCTCTTCATTTACTCTTTTGTGCGTGCAGTATTGTAATCGTGAAACAATTTTGTAATGAAAGTTTAGAATACATACTCGTATTTCACAAAAATGACCAGTTGTTAAAACATCTTTTGCGAGTGAGTCTTTATTTATCGGAAAAATCTATTAGAGCTTTGATGTTATAGGTAAAAAATAATTTAAAAACTAACTTTTTATCAATAAATATTTAGGCTAGGTCTTCGAAATCTATAAAGTTTAAAAGACAGAATTGGTATGTAATTCTAAAAACTTAGTCATATTTGATAAATGAAATGAAAGCATTTGTTTAAGTCAAGCATAGATTTGCTCTATTTAAAATTTATAATAAATCGATAAAGTATGTGAGAATACCTGAAAACAAGGGTCCCAAACTAAATTAAAAAATTGGGATAACTTAAGAAATGTTGAATTTATTTAAATTCTTCAAAAGACACATTAAATCCCCCAAATGAGGTTTTTTTTAATGAGTAAGTGCTCATTAAAAAAAACCTCATCTATTAGTCAGAATAATGCGATAAGCATCCAATCGCATGCGCAGTATAATAAGTGTAAAGTAACGATGGGACATTATGTCCATTTTGAGTTGAATGGAAAACTCAAAAGAAATTAGTTGACTTCGAAATCGAAATCATAAATATAGGGAAACACATAAGGTTTCAATTTGCAGGTGCGATTTATAAAAGAGTTCCAATATTTCAGTGTTCTAGTTCGAAAAATCTCTACAGTATACATTTACGAGTATATGGCAATTAAAATATTTAATCTCCTCATAAAATAGTTAATTTATTTTTAAATTGAAGAATTTGAAAAATAAAATTGTACAGAGTGAAATACTTTTGATTTATTTAGAATGGTATTTTAGGTAATAAAAATTATTTTTTTTTTAAATTTCCGCTACTAAAAATTAATTTTAAAAATTTAAAATCTAAAAATTATTTTAATTATTATTGCTGTATCTAAGACACAAAAAAAACAAAAACAAAGTAATTTACTTAAAAATGATAATTAAAATCACTTATTATTTACCCCAAAAATTTAAAAATTTTATTACTAGTAATAATTTTTCAGCCAAATGAAATCTAAAAAAAAAACTAAATTTGTTAATTTGGTGTAAATTTTTTATTTTTAAATAAAAATTCGGTAGAAAAATATTCGAAATAGAATTTCATCAAAGGTCAAAAACTTAATTCGGAATGAAATACGTTTAAATATATTTTGAATTTTTGTAAATTAAGCTTTAGAATGTACTTGTCACCGAATAAAGTATCTTTAACACTCTTTGGCCTTAAATGTGCAGACTAAATTGCAGGTTAGAGAAGTTGTCTACAAAAAACCTGAAGGACTAATGAAGCCTCAATTAATAGTTCTTCCCTAGACCACCACTCTAGAATACTTGAGAAAATTAATTTTTTGAATCAGTTTTTTTGATATATGGTTTAACTTGCATACAAGGCCTCGGTTTCTAAACTTCTCTCCTAATCTACTTTTCTATTCCTGATATTCTTGCATCTGGTAATTTTATATAAAATGTGCCTGCATAACTTCTGCCTTAGTTGGCATTCTTCTGAATTAGTTGGCTCTTCAATTGAAGTATTTAATCTTTTATATTATATGTGGGATTTAAAATTCTTGAATATAAACAATTTCGTATTTGAATAATTTTTTTGAATAATTTACAGCAATTATTTGTTTTTATTAACCATTTAAAATTTTTTATTTTAATTTTAAGTTTTGAAAAAAAATTTTTATATTTTTGATTTTTTTACAACTTCTAAAAAAAACTTTTATATTTCCTTCAATTAAATTTAATATAGACTTAATAATTAAAAAACTTAAAAAAAAAAAGTGTAATATAAATATTATTATATAATTATTAACATATCATGATAGTAAAAATGTTTTTACGATCGTATAAGTACATACAAGTATACTGTTGTATTTTTAAAACATATACAAAAGAATTG
Source organism: Dolichopus griseipennis (assembly GCA_963082915.1). NCBI lineage: Eukaryota > Metazoa > Arthropoda > Insecta > Diptera > Dolichopodidae > Dolichopus > Dolichopus griseipennis. The sequence goes on from OY720443.1 coordinate 63,998,048, forward strand.
ACAGGAAACTATAATTTATTACTATACTAAAATCATACATCTTGAAAATATTAATCACTATTTCAATCTTTAAACTTCAGTTTTATTAGAAAATGGTAATAATACTTGCAATCCTAAGAGTGGCTTTGTATATTAGTCCATTTTCAATAATTTAAAAAAAAACTTTTTGGAATTGGCTAATTAAGATGCCCAATAAGATTTTATTCAAAAACGTGATTTTTTAAAATCGTATTCTTTCAAAAACCAGTTTTTTAAGATCTAGTGTTTTTTAATAATTTTTGTTGTTTATTATGGAAATAAATATAAAGTAAAAAAGCCATAACCCCTAATTATTTCCAACTATATCAATCAATTTGTAAAGTATTTAAATAAACTGATTTTTAAAAGCTGAAATTTCAAAAACCAGAATTTAGAAAAAACTGACTTCAAAAAATAGAATGTTTTAAATTTGTAACAGGTACCTTAGCGCTTCTGTAAAATATGTCTTCAAATGAATAAGCTTTACTTATATATATTATTATTATTTCCTAAACTCTAATTTTGGAAGTTCTATCGAAAAAATGAGGGGCGGTACAATATCTTGGTTTTTAAAATTTCTTAAATCAAAATAGCTGTCTGCGTATTCAAAAATTTATATGGATTGGGTACGATATCTCGGTTATTAAAATCTTGTAAATCAGAATCTTGAAAATTAAAAATATGTTTTTTTAAAATCTCTAAAATCAAAATGTGGTTTTTTCAAAGCTTTTTGTTGGAAAAATCTGGTAAAATCACGTTTTTAAGGTATCAAAATCAGGTATGCATTTTACAGAATTTGATAGCTTTCATCTTCGAGATTTACAAAAAAAAAACGAGATTTTTATATTCGAGATATAAATGAAAGGAGATTTTGATCAAAAGAAAGAAGATTTTAACTAATAAGGTCATGAAGATGTAGACACCGAGCGAGTGATTTTTATTTCAACAATTTCCAACAAATGGCAATTATTTGAGATCTTATGGCATGGGCACTTATAAAAATCAATATATTTGAAATTTTTTGCTGAAATTTTGCTAGTTCCCTTATCTGCGTGTCCTTGGAAAAGAAAATAACAAGGTCGACTTTTTAAATTACTCGAAACTGCTTGAGATAATTAGATTAGATTAGATCGATTAGATAGATTATAAACATTGCTTGAGCTTTAAGCAATTGCTCCGTAAGCAGTTATGAGTACAAGCGCTAACTTTAATCGCAGCTGTATACATTTTAGCGTTTTAAGTTTCGAAATTTCAATTTTAATTGCAAGTTTAATATTTCATTATTTTGTAAAATTTTTATTAATGAAATGAATTCTACGACAAATTATCTTTTTATTAATTGATTAAAATTGATTGATAGCGTAAAGGTAATTTATAAAAAATTAAATACTATAATTAGCTTCTTTTAAAAGCTTTTTATTAAAGGTAATTTAATCACACAAAAACAGGATGTAATAATAAAAACATTAATTTTTGACAATAAAATTAATTTTTATCAAATATTTTTAATTAATAATAAGTTAATTTTAAATATCAAATTTTATTTGTTATTTTCTTTTTTTATATTTTATTAATTTGATTCTGATAAGAATCTTTCAATTATAAATTATTTAAATATATAAATATATATATATATATGTATATACTATATTGTATAGATATCATAATATATAAAATCTATAAATTTATTCAAAATGATATCACTAATACATTAAAATAAAATATTGCATTTTTAAATATACATGTCAATGTATATGTATTACCTGGATCTATTTTAAACAATTTCCAAATAACTATATATATATATATATATAGATATATGGAAAATCTTTGATGCCCTTGATTTTATTTTTCCACCTACATAACATTGTTTTAAACGAATATGTAGACAATTACAACTACACATACATATATGTATATATGCTATATGTAAAGGAAGGATATCAATTTGATTCAGTTTCTATATTTATTTACTATATATATACCAATTATATACCTATTGTATATAAAATAGAAAAAAAAGTATCTATGCATTTGTTGTTTTTAAAAAAAAAAAATATTTCAAATTTTAAAAGGAGACTTAAGATACCGATTTGTTATTAATATTATGATTTATTTTTATGGATATGAGTGTTAATATTTAAAAAATTTATATTCAGACAAAAAAAAAATCTGGTAGGATGTTAAGCCATAGAATTTTAAAGGAGCGCACTTTTTACACGTTAATGTATAACAGTGAATGGTATTATAAAAAAAAACTTAAACTTATAAGTTATTCTTAAAATATTTATTAAAGAGAGATATGTAGATCCCCAGAAATTATTAGGAGTCGATTAACAAAATTTTTTTGTGACGCCCCCTGTTTAGGAGCTGCAGGGGTGTAAAATTAAAATATTTCTACATATTTTTAAACACTTGTAACTTGAACACCTGTCCAAATTTTTTTTTTTTTAAAATTTAAAGCTCCAACATTGTTTTTTAACATGTGCTAAAGGATTTTTTTAAATTTAAACGAGGTCCTTAAAATTGAAGAAAGTGTCTCTTTGTTTTAACCATTTTGGCTTAGATAATAAAATTCTAAGGAAAATTCCAAATTTTTGAAGAAGTCACAATTTAATTCCTAAAACTTCAAATTTTTGGTTGGGGTTAGATTCTCGAGAATCAGCATAAGTTTGCTTAGCGAAAAATTTGGAAGCCTTCCCCATTGAAGGGCTATTAGGACTTAAAAATTTTCCATTTTTATAAATCGGTAACTTAGTCACAAGTGAATGTAATCCGAAAATTAAACTCAGTATAAAATATTATGAAATTTTAAAAATGTGCTTTTTTGAAAACCGTTGGTTTTTTTCATCACTTGTTTTGATTAACTTTTGTTAAATCCAAACCACATTTGACAACAAATAAACCAGGTTTGATTAGTAAAAATCACTCATTTATCAAAAAATTATTATTTAATTAGTGATATGTGGTTGGTGCAATATTGGATCCATAGGGTTGCATTCTTGCCTTACTTCGAATCTAGAGAAACATTATTTAACTAAGAAAATATTAAAGGCTCTTACCAATCAAAAAAGTTCAAAAATTAATTTTTGTATAACACACGGCTTCCAAGATATTGTTGGAGCTTCAGATATTTTTTAATTTTGAGATATGAAAGGTGTTGAACATGCAAATAGCCTGAGATACCTTATGAATTTTGTTGCAACGTTTAGAAGCTTTTGACATGAATGATAAACTTGAATTTTGAAGTGGTATAAGTCAGTAACAATTACATGTAATTTTATAATTAAGATTTGTTTAAAAAATATTTATATTATATGATATAAACGGACTAATAGACAGATTGAAATTGATCCCCACTTTTTATTAAATAGATTTTTTTTTTTAGAAATTTAAATATATATATATTTTTTTACACTACACAAGTTGCATACAATATTCAGCATATACTGCATGTATTATTTTTTTATTTTTATAGTTTTAATTTATTTAAAAACCTTTTAAGAATTTCTAATATAACGCATACACGTATATATATATTTTATCTATAGTTATCCAACAATATTACCACCAGTGATGCAAACTATTTTTATTTATGTAAAATTATTTTATATTCTCGAGATAAATGTCAAGTAATCATTAATCGCTGACTGCAGGTTATATTTTTTTATATAATTCATTTGTTGGACGTAAAATAAAATATGTATGTATATAATTCTCAAATTCATAAAACATGTATGTATTTGCGAATTCGAAGCATTGTAGCTCTCTGAGTAGCTTCTTTGATTGGAAATATCCATTTTGGAACGATAATGAAGATCAATTATACCGTTATACGTATATAACTATGAAAAATATCAATATTGACTTATCCAGAGTAAGAATACTATTCCGGAGATGTCTTTATTTAGAGAATTTTAATATTTTCTAACAGTGGAACTTTGGTCCAAAAATCCATCCAAAAATTTCAGGAGTAATGCCCAAAAAATTTTGACAGTGTTCCGGAAAATAAATTAAACATTTATCCGGAAAAGTACAGACTAATAAAAAATTTGTTTTTTTTATATTAACCCATAATTGAGTTTTTAAGAATTGGAAATAGCTCCCATTATTTTAAATACTTTATTGTTGACAGACATGTGTATGAAATAACTGTTAAAAATCCTTCAGACCCCTGAGAGTTGTACAGCATATTAGATTTTCAATATTATGAACATTGTCTCGGATCAATGTGATCAATGTGACGTGCGATTGATTTCTATTATCTGACAATTGAAATCAACCGCAAGTCGCTGCAGCAAATTGTATCAATTTTTTATTTAATATTTATTACTACAATAAATTACGAACAACTGTGCTAAGACTATCCCAGGATGTTCTTAATTTCCATAACAGAATATGAAAATATGTACTTAGTAAACATATTTTGTATATATGTATATATAATTATTAATCATTTATAAAAGTTTATATATTCATAAGTATTATAAGTCGTATGTTTTATAAATATATTTATAAAAAGAATTTTTTCAAATTTTTCTCATGTTTTTTTTTTTTTTATTTTCAAAATGCAGAGAAAAAAAAAACATTGTGTAAACACTTGAGAATTCCCTCCTAAGTGATGTTTAATGCGAATGAGCAAATACGTTCTACCTTTTCGAAATGTTGAATATGTTGCAAATGTTGTTAAAAAAAAAAGTAATTGAAATAAAAAAATCATAATGTATAATGCACCTGATATTATTTTTGTTTTTTTTTTATAATGCAGAATGCATTCGGGCAATCTGATGTCTTTCAAACTATAAAAATTTATGAATTTTTTTCAGTTTCGTGAAACTGGAGAATTGATGTTAGAATTATTATTAGAATATTTAACTCAGATATGTTTTTTTTATTTTATTTTTTTTTACGGGGGTTATGGAAGCATCAAAAGTCACCTTTTGGAACTGTGCGTAGTTTCACTGGGGAGCATGTAATTTTCACACTAAACACACTAAACCCCTATTTTTTTAAAATCAAACTTTAGAATGGGGTCTTTGATACGAATATACAGTTTGGTTTTGAGAATGGGGATTGGGAAAGTAAACTTTAGGAATTGGGATTGGGATGATGGATCAATTTGGAGGGAAATAAAGGAGAAAGATGTTAATATGTGTAAAGAAATAAATTTTTCTTCAAGTGTGGGTGTGATTTATGCATCTATTAAATAAATTGAAAATTAAATGACTGGGTGGCACAGTGGTAAATGATCTGACCTTTCATTTGATGGCGTCAACTTTGAATCCCAATAAAAAGTGATAAGACTTAATGGCATTGCCTTTAAATTTCTGTCTCAACTAATAATTAAAAAAAAATATAAAAAATATATATCAATACCATATATGTATTAACAGATAAAAAATATGCACAAAGAAAAAATTTGGTTTAATATGTATAACTCACAGATACAGAAGTATTCGAATAATTCAAAAATAAAAACTAATACAATAAATAAATTTAAAATTATATTTAAGTGGAATCTAAGACGTTTTAAGATTGTAAGAGGTACAGAATAGAATTATATTTATGTATCATGTAGTAATTGTACGTGACATTCATTAAGATTAATCTTAATAAAAATTAGATAATATGTCCAATACCTTCTTCTAAATGGTGGAAAATATGAAATTTATAATTTTGGTTGGTTTTTTCCGTTCATAATGATCTTAAATCCAAATTCCAGAAAATTAACTTGTTGTAACACTGCAGTATCTCGACTTTATTTAAGGCTTTATAAACCTACTTGACTTGGTCTCATAAAAACACCTTGCTTCATAAAAGTATCTTTGAATAATTAACCCTATTTACAAATGATAAGTAAAAATATGTACTCATTAAAACTCAGAGTGTACAACTTACATTTAATCTGCCTATTTGTTTATACCGTTATTCCATAATGTTACCAATAGTGTTTGACGTTTAAAGAAGATATGGATTGATGTTAAATTGCTTTTTACAACCCTAATCGAATTATAACTGAGATTTCCATTAACAATATATACTTTTTAATAAATTTATTCATTTATTTTAGAGTTACATTTAAAAGATTGTACCTACATTAAAACCTGTCATATTGTCTATTTTATAAATGTAATATAAAAGTAGAAAATGTATTATACATTTATTTTCATATATATATATATTACATTACAATTTGACATACTCTGTTACATTATCTGTTATTATTATACTAAAACAACATTTCTTTGATTATTTTTCGTTTAATATTGTAAAATTAAAAAACAAAAAGAGAGAGAAAAAATAATTGCATTTTAAACTCTTTGTATATATTGTATGCAATATGTAAAATAATAAAATTTTAGTGTTATACAATGACGTCAAATGATAAATTTTATTTTAGAAAATTTTTTGGTTCAGCTTATTTTGTAATTATAGAATAAATTAATATTGAAAAGATGGATAAAAATACAACCTATATATATATATATATACATACTTATTTTCAATATATAAATATCATAGTAATTTAGTGTATAGAAACATTTTGATATATTTTGTATTGATATTTTGAATTTGTTGAAATAAATATTCATAAAAATAAAATTAGATTATTCATCTATGTATATTAACTCTCAGTGGTAAATTGGGTTATCAAGATGGAATATTGTTTGAAAAATGCATTTAATGTAACATTAATTCGAGATTTGGACGAGTATATGGATATGCTGATAAGAAATTGGTACCTTTACAAATGAAAAATTATCAAAGATTTAAATTTATCATTTGGTAGGTTTAATGCTAAAGATCTTGGATAAGTAGAGAACTTTTCGTATAGACTTCTATGAAAGGATATGTATGTACAATTGGAAGTAGCTAATGGGGAGGCCAGTTCACATACTACTATAAATTTAAAAAAATTTTGCAGATTCAATACTAAAGACTTAAATAATATTTAAGAATTAGTTCTGTAACTCTTTTTCCTTACTGTTCAGGGTTTTTTCTAGGGTTTTCAACATCTTTTTAATTGAATTCTTGTTGCCAATTACAAGTTTTTGAATATCGCTTTAATTCTGAAATTTTTGATCTTTTTCATACTAACTATCAGTTAGTTCTACGAAATACAACGATTAAATTTTGAATTTTATATTTTCTATTTTGAAGTGTTATGATCGTCCATTAATAAGTATTACGAACTTTTATTAGCATTAGAATTTTTCGAAATTTATCAAAATTTTAAAAAAATTTCAAATTTCTTTTATCAAAATCGCGTTTTTTCAAATTTAATTTATGGGATAATTTTTTTTGGTGAACATACATAAAGTGAATAGTATATAACTCTTAAAAACCTTCCTAAGTCGCTTTCTCACATGCGTATGCATTTAAAAATTCTGAAAAAAGTATAAAATACTGATTTTGAATACAAATCTAAAATCGTTTCTAATTTAGAATCGTTAGAATGAAATATACGAATAAAATTTTGCGATTTCGTTTTCAAAAAATCGTATATCTACATAAAAGCGATTTTCAAAAATTATTAGACAAATCTTGTTCTATGAAAAAATTAAAAAAATTTTAAAAAATGAAATTTTGATAAAACTAAAGATTTTGATAAAACGCGATTTTAAGAAACGATATTTTAAGAAGCGATATTTTAAAAAACGACATTTAAAAAACGAGATTTTAAGAAACGATATTTCATAAAACGATATTTTAAAAAACGATATTTTAAAAACCCAGATTTTAAGAAACAATATTTTAAGAAGCGATATTTTTAAAAAACACATTTAAAAAACGAGATTTTAAGAAACGATATTTCATAAAAAGATATTTTAAAAAACGATATTTTAATAAAACGTGATTTTTAGATAGAAATGAAAATCGCAAATACGAATTTTCATAAATTAAGTATCAATTTTCTTGGGTTTGTCAATCAATAATTAAATTGAAGAAATCAAAGATAGTTAGGAAGTTAGGAAAGTCAAAATTTACAAGAGTTAAGCTTAGAATAATACTAATTCAAGAGTTAAATAGAGTTTAAAAAAAAACTTTGATATTATAAAAAGTATTATTAAGAAAAATACAACAAAAACCTAAAAATTGTTTGTTAAATACCACATCATCCGCATGCAGTTTTATATTTTTAATTATTAATTATATTTTCTTTAGTTATATATTGATTATAAGAAAATAATATTGTTACTTCTGTATAAAAGGAAAAAACAAAAAAGAAAATTATTTATTTTCAGAGAAAAGCTAATATACAAAAAAAAAAACAAATGAAATCTTAATTCTTAACAAATAATTTAAATAATTCTGAATGAAAATTTGTGGTATTACAATATACAAAGAATTTCAAGTGAAAAATTCTTGCATTTTCTGTTTCATATCAAAAATAATTTTCATAGATTGAATTTTCATATTTTTAAATTATAAATTTTTTTTTTGAAAATTTTGTGTTATTTTTGTTTTTGTTTTATTTTTTTTTTTTTACAATTTTCTATTTTCTCTTTTGTTTTGAATTATTATTTTTGACTAAATTACATCATTTTGATTTTCAATTATCAAAGTTCATCAGATTTTACCTTTGTAATACAAAGTATTGTAAAATCTTATATATACATTTATATAAATATTTATAATATATATATATATATATATATATATATATTTATGTTAGTCTTATTGGGAATATTATTTTAAGTAAAAATTAACGAATGTATACACTTAAAATTTTATTGAATCTATAGTGTATATGGAATATTAGTTACCTCCAATAAGTTGAACCGATCTACCATTCAAATTTACCTTATAAGAGAGTTCATAAATTTCACTTTGTTCTGCAAAATAATTACAAAAAAATAAATATATTATATATATTTATATATATATAAACATATATATTAAAATACATTTCGTTTACATTTTCAACTGTATAAATTGATAATATATACATTAAAATGAAACCCTATACAAATAATTATTAAATAAAAATATTTTAAAAGGAAGAAATGTAAGTACAGTAATTTAGTAGGAAAAAAGATGGAACTTTTTCATTTATTTGAATGAAACCAAGAAAAATATTTATTTATTGCCTTTTTCTACAATAAAACTTTTTGATTCTTGATTTTAAAAGTAGGTATTCTTTTTGTAAAAAATTTTTCAAATTTATAGAATATTTTAACAAGATGCATAGTGACCATTACTTTTGGTTTAAAAAAAAAAAATATATAAAATTAAATAAGATATGAATTTATTATTTCATTGATCTAAATATGAGTGAATATCGTTTTTAAATAAAAATGAATAATATTCTTGTAATTATATATATATATTTATATATAACTTATGTGTCAATATACAGATAAATTCAGAATATATCGTTAGAAAAGCAACGCATGACCAAAAGGCAATGCCAAAAAATCCTCAATATTTCAAAAATTCATGCGTCTTGTGTGTACTCATTTTCTAAACTTATTTTTCAAAGTTTATATTTTGATGATTTTAAAAGAGAAAAACTTGTTTCAAAACAACTTATAATCACCCTTAGAATCTAAAAACAGAAGTATTTAAAAAAAAAACATAAAAATATAAAGCTGACATGGGAGGCTTACTATATTATAGACTGTGGCTGGAAGAAATAAACATTTTATTTGTTAAAATCTGTGAAATTAATTGAGATGTAAAAGCCGTTATAAACCTAAATTCAAGAGATGTAAGAAACTCTCAAGAGATGTAAGAGCCGTTATAAACCGAAATTTGAAAAGTCTTTATAATTGTCTAAAAAGGTTTTAAAATATTTTAATACAGTGATTCTTCAGCAGCTGATGGTAATGACATATTTACATTAAGTGACACATTAACAGAATACTTAAAACAAAGGTTTAAGTAACTGTCAGTTTTGACAATTTATTGTCAATTTGAATAACAACATAACTCACACTCCACAACATGCCACTCAGGGTACAAAAGACTTTAACGCATTATCTTATAAAACCTAATTTTACCAAACTTTTGTAGGCATCAATCTAAGCCTACAAAATTATTTAAATTATTTATTTTAAGTGACATTTAATAAGAGACAAACGATAAAGTAAATTTTATTGATTTTTTAATTCGTAACAAAATGATAAAATGAAAATGGTCACTTAAAACACAATAAAATGATAAAATTTTTTTGACTTAAAATTTTATTTCAATTCACTTTGATTTTTACAAAATATAATTAAATAATTTAAATTTTTCTCTTTATTTTTTTTGATGATCCTTTTGACTTTTTCTTTAATATTTCAAATTTATGTGGAAAATTCTATAGAAAAATTAATGAACTTTTCTTTATTTTTTTTTTTGTTTTTTGTTTTATTAATTCTTTCCTTGGTAAATATTTAATAATAATTATTATTACTTATATATTATATTTTATTTGAAAAATTTTATATATTTTATAAATAATATTCTGAATATTTTCACAAAAGGCATTTTTTTTGAAAAATTTTCTTTTTGAAGTGCTGTGAAATCAATAAATGAAAGAAAATTAACGCAAATTAAAGAAAAAATTTTTTAAAAAATTAAATTTGATTCGAATAATTTTTTGTTACATTTTCTTTGTACATTTTGTAACGAATTTAAATAATAGATTTATATTTCATAATTTGTCTGTTCTAGCAGTTTAAGAACTGAAAGGGGGTCGACGGATTTAATATTTTACCAATTTACTTTATAAAGGTTCGGAAGATTAAACCTACCTAATCAAAGACTTGTATTAGTTTAACTTTTAAACACACCAGAAAGGGGTGTTAAGGGTTAACTAAACATTTTCCATTACGTTTTTAAAGATGTAGACTTAAGTGTATTGATCGGATCAGAAATGAAATGTGATTCGAACGAAAATTCTGAAATTTTCATAAATATCTATTGTATCCAAAAACCATTTCTGCTATTGAATCTGAACAGGTTTTCTCTGCGGTTTTGAGTAGTACCCATGCAATTTCTACTTTTAGTATGAAAAATCAAATTTATATTTGAAGTTCCCCATCAAATTTAACTAAAATTAGTTAAATTTGATGGGGAACTTCATATAATCTCTGTTTGGTAAATCCTTTTTTTTTTAAATCTCCTTTTTAGAAAATTTCGCATTTTTTCAAAATCACGTTTTTCATTGAAGAGCTTCGCATTTTTAAAAAACTCGATTTTAGAGTAGGAAACAAAGTCAGAATTATTAGTCTTTTCCAGAATATAAAAAAAGAGTTTTTCTAAAACGAGATTTTATAAACGGGGATATTCTAAAACGTGTTTTTTTTAAAACGCGATTTTGTGAAAAAATTATTTACTAAACCGAATTTACTTTCGTATCCAACACGTTTTTTGAACAAGGCATTATGAGATTGCTTAGGTAGTATGATTGCTACACATGAAACTGAGAAATTTGTATTCTCATAATCAAGCTACACCTTTACTGAAGTTCTGTAAAAGTTAATTAAGTTTCATGGTAAAAATTATCAGGTAAAACAAACTCCATACCACTGTCATACCACTGTTTTGTATTTATAACAGATTAACATTACAAAAGTATCTCTGATTTACTCTGGTTTAATTCTGGGCAAATTTTTAAACTTAAAGAAATATTAATATACATATATATAGTAATTATTTTGTATGTTGAAAGACATAGTATTTATTTATTTGATTTAAACATGCCTTGATCAAAAACTTATGGCTGTCATCTGTTTTTCTTAATTTCTATTTTTTCCATCGTCCTTCTTAATAACAAGATCAAATATCTTGACATGAGTAGATGTTTTTATACTTTTACTAATCAAATTTTAAAACTTTATTTAGAAATCGTATCCAAACATTTCTATGTAATTTTTATCAATTTTCACTTTATAATTAAATAATACAAACTAAGGTGTGTTTTATTTTAATTTGTTCACAAAATTTGATTTATAACAAAAAAATTTGTTTTATACGTATTCGGAAAAATTTAATTTTTAAAAATTAAATTTGAAAGTTTTACATTACGTATTTAATTATAAAGTTTAATGAGATAATTATTCTGAAATACAATGTTTTATGTAAATATACAATGTGTACAAAAAGTTGTATATAGAAAAAGTGTTTGAGAAAAGTATATTTTACTTTAATATTGCCAAAATCAGATATATATATATAAATTTAAGTAAATATATGTTTTACCAGATAAAAAATGTTTTCAATTTAACTGGGACTTGAGCACTTGCCATTTCAAAGTCATCATAAATCACGGAATTATTTACTTTTTGTACATTTGAAGTACTTACTTCATAACTACTCCGGATTAATTGGCGAAGCGGGCACAAAGAAATTCGGAGCTATTCCAAATATGTAATTGGAATAATTTTGTAAATTCTTTAAAATATAAATCTTATCACTTTCACAATCTATATAAGTTATAACAATTTTAATCAAATGATTACTTTAACAATTATTTAATATCAACTTAGATATTTTACGCAAAGTGTAATAATGATCAATATCTGTTATAAAAATGAAATTGCTGGGTGGCACAGTGGTTAGAGTGCCGACCTTTCATGCAAAAGGCCTGGTTTTGTTTCCCAGTGAAAATGAAAAAACTTTTCTGATTTTCGACTCGACTCAGCTACCATTCGCCATTGGGTTCAAATTAATGACTTAATCAATAATTAATAATTATATATCTTTAATAAAAAATACATTAATACAACAATATAAACAAATGCAAAATATAAACAAATAATTTAATTAAATAATATAACTCACAGGTTAAGAATACTATCACTAATACAATATATTACAATTTAGACAAAAATAGAATTGTATCTATTGAAAATCTAAGACGTTTTTACATGTTATAAGGCCTAGTACTATATTTTGTTTAAATTTTATGTGGAATTCATTAAGATCAATTATAAAATCCGAATATAATATGACCCCCAGTTCCAACTATGGTATAGACATGCTTACTAGCCTAACAGTTCAACACTTAACGCTTAAAAAAAAAAGAAAACTATAACGTCAGTTGAAAATTATATTGGAGCACTCTGTGTATTTTAATAACATGTTGTAATGAAAAAAAAAAATATTTTACAATATTAAAACAAAATACAAAACCACTTCGTATGTAATTTGTTTATTTTATATATGTACATATACATAAAGTACACACATCAAATTAAACATTCAATAAAAATCATCATAATATATCCAATAAGCATTAGCAACACTTAAATTTACAAAAAAAAAAAAACAAAAAAAAAAATAAATAAAAAATCGACACGCACGCACTATGCGGCAAAGAATGTAAACAAATCTGTTAGCATTTCATTATTTTAATTGAAAATTTGTTATTTTTTTCCGGGATTTTTGTTTTATTTTTTTGCTTTGTTTTTGTTTTTATTTTTTAAAAAAAAAGTTTAATATATTTTTTTATTCTTTGATTTGTAAGACTTTTTGACGTATTCAACTTAAAAACTTGCACAACATTTTGGGTAAAAAATAATTTTATATAATACATATACAAATTGTATAAATTTTTTTATTATGTTATTTTAGAAATATTAAAAAAAAAAAAAAAAAAAAAAAAAAATAAATCCTTGGAAAAATTCAATTATTTATCTTTGCAGAAAAAAAATAAAAACAAAAATATATTATTCTGGCATAAATAATTATGATTGTATTAAAGAAGGATAAATAAAATGTTTTTTTTTTAATGAAATATTTTTTAAATAGACTGCACAGTTTTTGTTCTGATTTGTCAGTCAATTACATGTTACAAATTGTGTCGCTTAACAAAGGTTTAAGTTACTAGACATAATCAAGGTAAACTGTCACTTCAGCTGTTTTTGACAATAATTGAAATTTATAAAGTTAAAACATATGGTCCTATTGACAACAAAAAAACACAAAAAAAATTTGGTATTCCTGATTGTCATTCGTGTTGGTCATTGAGTAAAGAATAAAAGCTGCAATGTTTCAATGCATCAGAGTTTTTTTTAGCTAAATTTATTCAAACAGAAGATTATTTGCTAAATTATGTAGTGCAGATATGCTGAAGTTTTTCAGTTCATATTGGTTGTAAATTCTGCTCAGTGAAAGATTAATTTCACATAGCGAGGTGTAAAATTTAATCTATTGAATGTGATTTCTTGATAGAAGTGTTTGATAAACGACTTATTCTGAGATTTAGAAAATCTGCTAAGTTTTTAAACTAGGTCTTTTTATGTATAAACGGAGCACTTTTTTCTCCCCTTTAGGGAGTACTCAAAAAGTCATTTAGACTAGGCTTCAGTTTCTTCTTTATTTACTAAGCCGATGTTAAATATTCACGAAGCTGTTGTTAATATTCACTAAGCCGTTGATTACTCACTTGTATTATATAAGATTATGAACACACAAATTGCAAATGTTGTTCTCCATCTATTATCTTATACAAGAGTTATATAAATATACTTAATATTTTTATATAATCTTATATTATCTATAATCTATTTTAGTTTTTGATCTGACCTGGCTTTGAACCCCAGACCTTCAACTTTAAAGTTCGGTGTCTTTAACACTATGCCATATAAATTTAGAATTTTAGTATAACCGATTATAGATTTTTAATAGAATAATAATAATAATAATAATAATAAACGCAGTATTGAAATATATTTGGACAATTTGCTGGGGTTCTAATCTACGTCTATAAAAATTTCTGCTTTTAATTTCCATGTGTCAAATAAATAATTATTTTGTTAAAATCGTCTATCGGATTTGATTTTGTTAAAAAGTTTTGATTCTTCAAAATTGAAAAAAGAAATGTATTTTTAACGATAAGATAAAATTTGAAGTAATTTAAATATTAAAAAAAAACAAAAACGTTTACATAACATATTTTATACATTCTTTCAAATATTTAATTTGTTCTTATAATTATTTATTTTTAATTAATTTAGATTTTGTATATATAAATGATAACATTTCTAAAATATACCTATATATTTATACATATCGTAATGTTGAAATGTCATAATATATGTATGTTTTTTTTTTAATTTTTTTTATAATATTTTTAAAATCTTTCTTTTTTTTCCAAACATATGTATATTTAAAGATACGATTAAAATTATTTTATACATATACTAAAATATTTGTATAAATATACATTCATAATATTCTTCAAATTTTTTTTACATATTATTTATAAAAAATTATTAATAAACAAATTGAATTGTTTATAAATAACAAATTCAGTCAACATTCAAACATTAAAAATGTTTTATTTAAAAATAAAGAAAATTTTTTTTTACTTCCTTTTTTTTTTGGTATTTACTTTAAGATTTTAAGATGAAAGTTATTAGCGAGATGATTTCAAAAGTGTTAAGTTCCTAATATAATTTCGTATGAAAAGTAATATAACAGTTAATATCATATATAATTTTCCACAGAATTATAAAAAAATTGAATTTTAATGATTTACTGGATGTGTCTTATTTTAGAAATTAAAATATCATAAATTATCATAAGCAGGCCAACAATTATTTCATTTATTTTTCATAAAAAAAAAAAAAAACAATAAAAAAATTTTTATGAATTAGTTCATTTCAGTTTTTAAAACTCACAGTACATTTTCTGGAAATTTTATATAAATAGTAAAACATTTTGATATTAAAAATTTATGTTTCACCGGAACATTTCTGTAGTATGTCTACATTATTTTCGGTGAAATAAAGGCAAAAGCCCAATGTACGCTATATATAAATAGGTGTATGATTAAGCAAGTTGAATAGGTACATTGTAAAATGTTGGCAACAACCAAGAATTTTGATTTGAATCTAAACAAAGGTTGTGAAACCATATACATAGCTTAGCTACATTTTTAAACAATATGTTATAGATGGAGAAATAGATCATTATTGAAACAGAATTAACCTATTAAAAAAATTAATTATTTTAAAAACTTCTATTAACAAACAAATTTTAAGAATTTAATGTGACGGGCCAACAGTTAGTTATATATAATAACACTTTCTTCTTATATAGGGAGATAGTTCTTTTTAATTTTTTTAAAAGTAAAATGATAAGATTGGCAAACAAAAATAATATTTACTTGTACAACTACTTATCAATATTTTTTTAATTTTTATATTTGATAAATACTAAAATATGTATTTTAAGAAATAGTTATCTAAAGTTGTCTTAGTCTTAGGATCTTAGAAGATCAAACCTCAAAAATTTCTCTTAATATTTAATTAGTTTTATAGAACTTTAGTTTTTTTTTTGTATTTTTTTTAAGTGCTAACTGTTTAACTGTTAGGCTAATAGACCTGTCTATACCATAGGTAGATATTGGAGTAGGGGGATCATATTGCATACACTCCTTTTGAATATTAATAAATTTTTCATACAATTTAAACATGAGATAGTACTGGGCGTTTTACAACATGATGAAACGTTTTAGATTTTCAATAGATACAGTTCAATAGATACTGTTGTTATATATTGTAATAATTTTATATTGGATTTTGTGGTATTTTTAACTCACAGATATATATAATTAAATTAAAATCTTCTAAAATTAAAATTAAATTACAAATCTTCGAGAGGAACTTGTATTTATTGTAAAACTTTAATTTTGTATTCATATTAAATGTTATAATCTTTTTCACTCGGATACCCATGATAACTAATAAGGCCCAATTTTTTATACTACCCTATAAATGAATTTATTTCAAATTTTCCAATATTAGTACATGAAGTTGACTATCACTGTTATTAGTTTCTTAACTAGTTTTGTATTTAATTATTTATTTATTTTATAAGAAAACGATTTACCATTATTAAAATTAGAATTTTCAAAGAAATATTCAAAATTCAAATATATTGAAATTCGAAAAATGAATGGTTTTATAAAACATAACGGTTCTTAAAAATAAAATTGGAAATTTTGCATATATTGAGATTGTTTAAAATTAGATTCCGATATTATATAAATCTATAATTATTTTATTACATATCTGATGTAAGCGTGGGAATTTTTAATTTTAAAATTTAAAATAAATTTAATAATTTAAAAATAAAATCAATTATAATATGAAAATAAATTTCTATTATGTAATATGTATGTAACAATTGCATAATTAATTTACAAATTTGTAATAAATTTTGATTTGAAATATTTAAAAATAGAATAAAGTGTGATTGAAATTAATATAATATTTATAGAAAATTCTTATTAAAATTTAAATATATAAACAATTTAATCTAATGTTCCAAATGTCTTATGATAAAATACAATTTTCTAAGTATCTATTTATTAAAATACCATTTTTTTGCCAAATTTTTTAATCACGTCAAGCGCCGCATTATTATTAAAAAAATATTAGCTTTACCTTTAAATAATATTTAAATTTAAAAAAAAAGACGTAAAAATATATTTTTAAATACAATTGATTCTAATAATAGAATTATTAATATACTAAATAAGCTCCTTTAAAAATAATAATAGAAAATTAAAATAAAAATACAATTTTAATTTATGGATTTTATTTTTTTTTTGTTTTAAATAAATAAATATAATAAAAAAAAGTTTTAATATTGAAATAAAGAGACAAAATATTTAAATTTTTGAATATTATTAGATTTTTTTTTTTTTTTTGAAAAATAAGACAAATCGGTCTTATGTTAAACCTTAAGAATTTATAATTAAATCAAATGATAATTTAAGATGGCACCAAAAGAATAAAAATATCAAAAAAAAAACAAAAAAGTGAAAGAACTTAAAATTATTGCACAGGCTTTTGTGGTTATTGTGTTGTGGTTATTTAAAAAAATCATGGGATTTTGAAGAAGTTTAATATCAATAAATCTATTATTATTTAAAAAAACTCAGAATTTATTAATTTATAAATATAAAAGTTTACAGATAGTATACATAGAAATTTTTAAGGTAAATGAAACTTTTTGCAAAAATAATGAAACATTTTGAAAATGTATTTTTTGCGTAAAACATAAACTTAAAGATGTAGCTTTAATCTTTTTATACGTTTGCTAATGGTAAAGCCTTTAAGAACTTCAGTGCGTTAACCTTGTTATATTTTACTGCAATGTAATTTGATGTTTTGTAACACAGTATTAAATCACATCTTTCATGTATTTAACATGAATTTCGTGTTTAATAAGATTAGATCTAATATACCTCACATCATTACAAATATCAAATTTATTTGTTTTGTACGGCTGTAAAGATGGGTTCCAAAGTGGCATACATAATTATTATTTCATAAACTATTAACTTGCAATAAAAACTTAATTTAGTAGTCTATCCATTATAAAATTACAATACTTATTTTATTCAATAAAATATTCACCTCATCTGCGGTTACCCTCGTAGGGTCAAATTTCCATACCTCAAGGATACTTGGCATTTCCAGATTTCCAAAAATAACGAAGAAAAGCACATTTAAAAGTATCCTTTTTGTTTTGATGGTCTTGTATATAAACCGTTTTATCTGCTGATCTGTTGATATATATATGTATTGGTCGTTTGTAGTTTCCTAAAATCAATATTTGAGATAATTGGAATTGGAATTCCAAAGTACAATAGCATATACATATTTAATTTAATATTATTAAATAATATATTAAAAATCCGCATGTAATAAACAAATTAATTTTATAATTAATTTTATTTTTAGTTATAATTGACGGATTTTAAAATGAATAATTAGTTAAAGGCGAACTCTTCCCACAAAATCTTCTCAACAACACCTACGCATTACGTTAAATACGTCAAATACGTTCAAATAAATAGTAGAAAATAAGGTGTGAAATGCTTCTATATTATGCTGTATTATGAACTTAATCTGATATGAATGTTAAATAATAATCATTATTTAATAATCATTATAATCGTGTTAAATAATAATACTTGGTAATAATTATTTTAATACATAATTATTTATTAATAATTATTTGATTAAAATTTTTGAAACCTAAAAGTATGCAATCTATTCTTTAGTTTAATTGAATTTAAAATGAAATAATAAAAAAACGTATATAGAAACAAATTAGAAAAAAAGGTAACTTATTACAAAAATATAAAGAAATTTATTATAACTCTTTATAGATATACATTAATCATAAGCAGGGGTTTTCAAAAAACAACTTAAAAAAAATGTATTTATATTTTTACTTTATATTTTAAAACTCATCAGCTTAACGATATTTTTAGTGTCAAAACTATGGAACTGAAGTATGATTACAGGAATAAAAATCATACACATCTGTAATCTTTTAAGCAATTATCGGAATTAAAAAAATTTATAAATATATTTTTTTTTAACCCTTGTTTTTTTCAATTATTACAAAAATAATCACTGAAAATCCAAAAAAATATTACAAAAAAAAAAAAAAAAAAAAAAAATTCCCTTGGTATTTTTTTTTTTATTTAAAATTAAATATAACAATAAATTACTAAAAAATAAATAAAATATTATATTTAACAAAAGACTTTTCAGAGTTTCACGTGTACCTTTAATACATATTTTTATTTCAATATTTTCTTTTTGTTGTTTTTTTTTGTTTTGAAACTTTCAATATAGATTCCTCTATTTTTGTTTTTGTTTATATGTCAATGTCAGTCTTATATAATAATTTTTATGGTTTTTTCCAAATTTTTTAAATATAATATTAAAATATTAAATAATTTTAATATTTAATTAAGTAGTTGAGGTGGTGATACTCCTTTTGACTTATTCGTATGCATTATATCAAATCTAAGTCAAGTAGCTGATTAAAAAGCTTTTAAAGTGTGCTTCATAGTCCTAGAACCTTTTTTTGCAATAAAAATTGTTGTAATATTAAAAAAGGTCCAAATTGTTTTAATTTTAATTCAAAAGAAATAAGGGTTTTCGTCTGTGTAGTCGTTCGTTTATTTATACCCTTTTGATAGAACGAATGTAAGCCATTATTGTAAATGTTTAAGCATTTCTATTATGTTTCATCAACCACAAAATATAAAAAGAGCTTTAAAGCTTTTGGCACCACTGATTCAAAAATTAGTATAGAGTTGGGAGTATTAAATATATTGAATTAATAATCTTACATTCTGTGAATTTGACGATACTTCATTCTAACACCGTGTCCAAGTGTAATTCAGAAGTATCAATATTGTAGTTCATATATTAATCAATTGTGATTCATATTAATTAAATTTTAATTCAGAAAACGTCAATTGTAATTCAGATTAATTAGTCTTAAATCTGAAAGCAATAGAAAGTATTCAGGGAGCATCAATTTAAATCTCAGCTGTATATAGCATGCAGCTATACAAATACACTGTACAATAAATGTTGTCGCTTTTTTAAAAACCATTAAGGCTTTTTGAACTACCATTGATAATTTCTGAATTAAAATTTACTAATCTGAATTACATTACAGAAAGAATTGATGTTTTCTGAATTGCACTTAGAAAAGTTTTACTATTGGAAACAAAAAATTGTATCCTTAGGGTATTCAAATGTTATATTTTGCGATGTGTGTGTGTGAATGAACGTTTTTTAAATTTTTGAAATGTGCTTATTTAAAAACCTTTAATGTCTTTTTATTTAAAATGAACAAAGCTATTTATCTCATACTAGAAAAACCCCTGTACAATTCCACAAAGAGTCATTGTAGTGTCGCTGGATTTATTTTTTTTTAAAAGCATTAATAGGGTTTCTCAGTTAATTGTTACAAAAAACTTCTTTATAAACTTAATTTTCAGTCACTGTTCTTTTCGAGGTTTGTTTCTATTTGGGTCCAGATAAAATCTGAATTTTTAAATCCGCAAATTAGTTTCTCGAGAAATTGCAGAAAACAATTGGACATGAGCGAAGCAAAGTACTGAACGAAAAAAATCTATCTTTTTAATTGTTTGACCTTGTTTAATAAATTAAACAAAAAAAAAAAATCATAATTAAACCTTATTTCATAAATTTAAAAAAAAAGCATGTACTAATATAATAATAAATTGTCAATATAAGTATCCAGTAGGTGATATTAGAACTGTCATTCAAAATAAATGTTTTAAATACAAAGTATTAAAAAATCTTAAAATTCCCTTCTTGTTTAATTATTGTATAGATTTATTTTAACCATTTTTGTATTTTAACAATCTTTTCATTTTTTTTTTTTATATTTATCTTGACTTAAAACAGTGAGTTATTTAGAAGAACGAGCATTTGCAATTCAATATTACTCCTGCTCTTGGGGTTAATTTCAAACATTAACTTTTGCTTTTTTGAATCCGAAACTCAATACTTTCTATTAGTTTTATCTGATTTGCATTATTTGTCAAATAATTTGCGTATAAAAGAAATCTACAACTAATTTATTATCTCTAATACAGTTTTAACATTTATCAAAAATGTAAACTTCTCTAATACATAATGTAGCCCATACATGGAGGACTAGGTTTTCAACTTGGTACGTGGACATGTTTACAAACCTACACCATACACTGTTCAACCTACCATCGAACCATCGTATAATTTTTTTTTTTTGTTTTGAAAAAAATGTTAAATGTCAAAAGAATCTGATAATTTTAAATTTGAATTTTTAACAGTTTTTATTTAAATATATTGTTCTGCCTATTTAATTTTTTTTCTTCTAAAATTATGATATTTAATATTTTTTTATATTTTAAAACTTTTTTCTAACTTAATTTTATAATTATTTCAAATTCTTTACTTAATTATTTATTATTTTATACATTATAGTTTTCTTATTTTTTCAAATCGTAATATCTCAACGTTCTTTCATGTCAAAAAATGAAAAAAATTAAAAGAAAGAAAACAAAATGACATTTAAGTTGTTCAACTTGCCCATACATGATAAAACTAAAATGCAAACCAAAGACTACGCCCACAAAAAACTAAAATTTTTTGATTTTCTTCCAACCAACTTTTCAACCTTCAAAATGGTCTTTCAACTTGCCCAAACACGATTCAACTTCGCAAGTACGAGTCCCAATTTAAAGACTCGGTCCATCGTGTGTGGGTTGCATAAGGGTGCGTTTATGTTGTAGCTGTGATAAGTTATACTCATATCGACGCTCTTATTGCTTATCGGAGCTCCAACATAAACGCACCTTAGACATAATAGAATTTTAATTTCAATATCTATTAATTTAGTAAATAAATACGTCCAGTAAATTTTATTACGATTTCAATACTTTCATTACATTACATATGTATATATATATATATATGCCTATATGAAAATATTAAAAAAGTTCCCAGGCAATAATTCTTTTTTTTTTTTTTGTTTTTTTTCAATTTTTTATAAAAGAAACAAAATCTATTATTAAAATATAAAAAAAATTTTTGAAAATGAAAATTTGATATTATTATTTACTTTAATTTTTATGTTATTATTGTAAAAATTTTTCTTAATTTTTTTTTTTTTTAATTTATTAATAATAAATTAGTAAAAAACAAAAAACGAAAATGAAAGCGTTTTTTTGTTTGTGCGAAAAAAGATTAAATCTTAAAATGAAAGAAAAATAAAAATTCTTTTGAAAAAATAAAATATATAAAAAAAAAAAAAAAAAAAAAATAAAATGATTTCTTAGAATTTATTAAGTGGAAATTATAATCGGTAATTTTTAAGTTAGAAATTTTAATTAATTTTTATGATTTGTACTTTATTTATTTGTTAATATGTTGAAAGAGATCTGAAAGTCTAAATATTGTGATGTAGGTAAAAATACTGTCAAATGTTTGTATTTTTTTATCGAGCTGGCAAGCTTTTTTTTTCTGAGAGATTTATATGTAATATTTATAAAGTAAGAATTAGAGTGACATTTAAAATGACGTACGCCACACACTTTTTTTGGAGACCTTAATGAATTTTTAAATGGTACTCTATTCCAAATTGATGATACCACAAACCAGTCAATCTTTAGTCCCTTCTTAGCATTTGTTGTTTTATTAGAGCAATTACTCTCTATGAATCTTGTAGGTAGCTAGTTCCATTGAATATTTCAAAATAATTGCTCCTACAAACAATTAAAACGCAGGATGTAAGGAAATTTTAAGTTCTAATTGCTACACAGTGGATGCGAAAATATAAATATTATATGCGAAAATCTGATTGGGTTGGTTGTAGATATTTACTCCTTGGGAGTGTCTCGAAAAATATGTTTGCATCAAAGGTTTTCCTCTCCAATAGAAATAATGCATTTTATGATTTTTAAGTTTTCCAAAACAAACCGGTTTATTTTACGTAAAGGAATCCGTTCCTAAAGTTTAATAAACGTTTGAAAATAAAACCTGGAAGTTCGGTTTAATCCTGTTTCAAAGCATCTTTCCAACCTTGGAATCATTTCCACAGCTCTGTCTAAAGTTGCAATAAGGGCTAACCCAAATCACAATTATTGCAATTTAAATCAAATTTATTACGGATTTATAAAAGATTAATTTCCTGAAAATTTTTTTTAATACTGTTCTTACTTTAGGGTGCGTTTATGTTGGAACTGTGATAAGTGATTAGAGGTTGGATAATAGCAAAGCGCAGAAAACTATATAGATGATTAAATAGAGGTTTTTATCTTGGAGTATCGCTTTGATCATCGAAAAACAATGTAAATTTTCTATGCTATTCTCTTATCGACGCATTTATCACTTATCACACCACCAACATAAACGCACCCTTACTCATATCACAAACAATGATTAAAAGAATTTAATCTGTGAATGTAAAATCAATTAATGTACAATTATATTAAAAAAGTTAAGAACATTTTTTAAAAAAGAATATATGTAAATTTTTAAAAACAAAACACCATACCTGTATTACAAAAAATTAATTTATCTTAAAAATATTACGTGAAAAAATTGTGAACTCAAAAATAAAAAAAAATACACACTCTAAGCGAATAAATTTTCATTAAATTTTTGTATTCTTATTGGTTGACATCCTGTGATAATTTGGGATTTTCCATGGAAAATTCTCTAAAGACACATTTTTTTTGAAAAGAAAAAAAAAAAAAAATTAAGAAAAATGGAAATTTTTTTTTTGTTTCATATTTTTACAAAATATTTTAAAAAATTTTGGAAATTATATACAATTTGAAAAGGAAATCTACTCTTATTTTTTTTGAGTTTTTCATTTTAAATGGCGTATT
The DNA here is from genome assembly GCA_963082915.1 of Dolichopus griseipennis. Taxonomy (NCBI): domain Eukaryota; kingdom Metazoa; phylum Arthropoda; class Insecta; order Diptera; family Dolichopodidae; genus Dolichopus; species Dolichopus griseipennis. The sequence goes on from OY720443.1 coordinate 64,022,229, forward strand.
TAAACAAAAACAATAGAATGTTTTTTATTTTTCAATTTTTTAGAAATAAATTCTAATAATTTGATACCATAAAAAATGGTTGAAGAATTGGTTATAAAACAGAATTTTGAAAAAAATATAAATTTTGAGAAAAAATACAAAATATACAAATGGCATTGAATATAACCATTATAAGTAATTTATATTTGTACCTAATATCATTAAAAAATTGGCCCTCAATAAAAAATTTAGCGATGCATAATGCTGTATAAATTTTAGAAATATATTTTAATGTATCTGTACCCTTTTCAGGGGACTGAGAGTGGAAATTGTGGGAATCGGAAAAGTGGATATTGTTTTTACTCATTTTGGAGTTTTTTCTGGGAATTTAATATTTTTCTCACAAATATGACTCTGGTTATCAGTACTGAAGTAAAGTAAATTTTACCAATATCAGTACTGAAGTTTGACTACAAATAATGAGTTTATGTAGATTTTCAAAATGTCGACTCTAAAATGTCAACTCTCAAACATTGACTCCAAAAATATCCAAACATTGTAGATTTTTTAATTTTATATAGAGGAAATCTCTTGAATAAAAGCGCAGAAGTTTGACTGAAATGACGGAGTTTATGTAGATTTCAAAAATGTCAACTCTAAAGTGTCAATTCTCAAACATTGACTCAAAATATGTCGAAAAACTGTCAATTTTTTAATTTTATATAGAGGGATTTTTCGGGAGGGAATACATTTTTTTCAGGGTATTTCCCTTTTCAAGAACAGTCGATATTTTGGGAATGGGCGTAATTTCCTCGATCCGTTTGACTGATATCTTTCTAAGTATTTATGTAATTCTGAGGATCTCAAACATGTAGACAGTAACGAGCGAACAATGTTCTTCTAAGTTCTATTATGTATGAAAACTAATATGTTCGAAAGTTTTTCAGAAAAAATAATCTTATGAAAGTTGCTCGAATGCAGTTTGCGTGTCCCAGGGTTTGAGTTACTTTTATTTTGTTAATTACTAATTAAAATTGAATATAGGTATTTAATTTGATAAAAATTTAGTAGAAAGGTAATATTGAATACGAAAATTGCTAAATTGCTCATTTCTTTTGAATAATTAATACTTTTAAATAGTCATCACTCAAATAATCATGCACTCATCAGTTATAATAAGTGGATGACTTACCAGTTATAATATTCTTCATATCTGGTTTGATATGAATTTGATAATATATTTTCTTTTACTGAGTCCAATGTTCAAAGTTGAGAAGGTTCATATTTAAAAAGTGCTATCTTAAGTATTTCTGAAAACTAAAGAGCTCTAATTCCGAAAATAACTGAATATTTACGATAGTCAATACTTAGACATTTAGTTATTTGATGTTTAAAGGGATACTTTGTATTGTGTCTTCAGCCTCCATCTCTTGAATGAAGTAATTAGATAAACTTAATTCTAAAGTATAACAGTTTCTAAGTTCTATATTTACTATTGACTTGTTATATTAGAAAATAAATAAATTACTAAGATATTAAAATTTATTTTTTCAGATATCTCGTTATTACACTTAGCACACTTTCAAACAAATTTTTTTGAAATTCTACCTATCAATTTAACTCTATCCATGTTTGTTTGTCTTTCCGGGTTTTTAAAAGAATTTCTACACCATTTGAAATAGAGAATTGAAATCCTAACCAAGGAACGAATAGAAACAGATTTACAGGCACAAGAAATTCAAAAAGATTTTTTTTTTTAAAGTGTTTGATTCCAATTATCTTTCGAATGAGTTCAGGTTAATGGTAAGATCCGTATTAGGGTCCGTATAAGTTAAGTTAGGGTCATTTCATAAAACATTTTTCATTGCCCGCTATTTAAAAGCTGCATAAAGTCATAAACTAAAAGTTGAAGAAAATTTTTTGAAGAGACTTGGAAGCTCAGGCTAAAAAAAAATTTCCAAATGTAATTCAAGTCACAATTTGAATATTACAATTTGAATGTTTTGAGAGTGATTCGAGCTTTGATAATTAACATAAGCTTGGAAAAATTTTGGGGTCTTCTTCTGTTCAAGGGCTATAAGGAATCAAATATAAAAGAAAAATCCCTATTTTGTTACACCAGTATAACCTCGGCACTTGTATATACTTTTTTCAAAATTAAAAGTAAATATGAAAGCTGCAAGGTATTTCTCGACATTATGTTATCGGCTTTTAATAGGTTGCTAATTATAGTTTTTATTATTCTATTAATATAATACATAATTTTTATCATTATAATTATATTTTTCAATGTTTATTCAAAACTTTATATCGGAACAATGTTTAATTATGGAAATATGCTTTTTTTAAAACCTTGGGTTTGTTTTCATTACTCAGTTTTAAATAAAATTTAATTGATGCACTTCACATGTTATATCACCATATTTTCCTATTTTTATCTTACTTTTAATTAATATAATATTTATTTTTGTGATATAATTAAAATTTGTTTTTTTTTTTTTTAAAATAAACTACTTATTATTTTATAAGTGTAAAAATAAACTCTTTTTCAGTATTTTTAATTGTTTTGTTTTTTATACACTGTTTAAATAGAAATTCATTAAAAAAAAAAAAAAAAATAAATAAATTAAAATTGAAAAGACGTTAAATAATTACATGTTTTTTTTTTGTTTAAATTGTATAGTTTAGTATTTAATTATATACATTGAAGAAATTGTATTATATTTAAAATTGCATATAGTTATTATTTTAATGGAATGAAATGTTTTTTATTAAATTTACAATATTTTTGAAATGAAAGCTAAAATTTAATTTGTAAACTAATTTAATTTCAGTTGTATGAAATAAATATAATAATTTTAAATTATTAATTTATTAAATTAATTTAATATTTACAGTGTTTTAATAATTTTGTAAATTTAATATTTTCTCTTATACTGCCGTCCTAAGAAAGAATTCGTTTCTTCATTACCTTGGTTTTAGGTAATTTAACATTTAGTGTTTTATATTCGCGCATCACTATGTTGAATTATTTTTGAACTTTTGAAAAACAAATATGTTAAATAAAGAAAAACAAATTTTTTGAACTTACTTGAGATAAGATACTATTATGTGTTCATAATTAATTTCGACATACGACTTTTTTGCACAGCAATCCCAGATATATTAAGTTAAAGCTTATATATATATTAAAGCTTAAACATAGATGCGACTTAGAGGTAGATGCGACATATTAGCTAGTAGTTTTAAATGAATTTGCAACAAGATATGTGACATTTTTTCTTTGTACAAAGTTATGAAACATTTATCTGATGTCAAATATTCCATTATCCCGAAAATTAGTTTTTGGCGCTTACAAATGTTTTCCTTAGGACGGCAGTATACTATGTTATTCTAATAATTCTAGGGTTTTATTAGTAGTTTTTACAATATTACAAATTGTAATTAAAAAAAAAATTCAATTGTAACAACAATTGTAAATAATTAACAAGTGCAAACATTCTATGCTCAATTATTGTAAACTTGTAAATTTCACATAATTACTGATAAAGATTAAATTCCAATCTCTAAAACTTAATTTAGCTAAAAAATAAACTTGTAAATTACGGTTTTTAATATTTTAGACTCCTCAAAAACGATTTAATTTTTGTACAACAAGTTACTTACAAGTTTAAAAAACATGAGTTAAAAGTTTTGAGGATATTTACAAATAACGGAAAGTTGTAAAATTTTACAAAATACCTGAAATTTTTAGGATTTGAAATATAAATTTTAAGTATTTGTAAAATGCTTTAAAACTTAATTACCACGAAAAGCCAAATTTTAAAATTTTTGTAATTGGTACTTGAAATTTCACAAAAATATATATATTGAATATTTTTTCTAATTCTGGGTACTTACTTATGTTTTCAAACTACAGTTACAGTAATAATTTCCTGTAAATTTCTTATAATTTACCAACTCATTATAATCCCATTACAAACTAAAAATAAATTTAGTACTTTTAATTACTATTTCACTACTTTTAGCACTACATTAATAAAAACATTGTCTAAAATAAAAGTCTTTGCTTTCTAAATGTTCAAACAACTATATAAATTTAAAATCTAGCTGAAGATACGAAAAGGTAAAAATATTTTTGGATATTATTATTGTGCTGTATTTGAACGAAACCTTTAGTACTTTAAATCCAAATCTCTTAAGAGTGATATACTCAAATAAATTCTAGGTTAATTTAAATAACCACTGCTTAAATGACATATAATATTCTTGAATCATATCCTAAGGACATTCCCGTTTAATACCCAAAGGTGGGAACTGATAAAAGACACTTATTAGTTATATATCTTCCATCAATAGACTATAAAAGATAATTTAATTTCCTATATAGACTTCCTAAGGACTCTCAACATTTACTTTCAAGATACTTGATATATAACAATAAAAGTAATTGCACTTACACGTAGTTACATTTGATTACAAAATAGGTATGGCTTAGTTTTGTTTTTTGTCATTCGAACTGCAAACAATTTGGAAATGATCATCATTAGCAAATAATTTTAAATAATTAAAATAATAATTATATAGGTACTTAAAATAAATTTTTACAAAAATTTCATTAAAAATAAAATAAAAAATTATAAAACTTATGTTTTTAAAAAAAATTTCAAATTAGGACAAAAACTAATTAAAGACCAAAACTATTCAGATACGAGTATTATCTAAAATAGTTTGCTCTGTTATTTTTTTGGGTATAGCAAATAATTGAATTCATCCATTTTGCAAGAATATTTTTTATTATGTATATGTATATACATATTCAAAAACACACCTATACAATATAATAATACATATATACCATAGATAATTTTATGTATAAAATAAATTAGGTGATGTTAGTAGTTTTTAATAGCTAAATTAGTTCTTTTATATTCATTAGGATAATTAGAATCTATATCAAAATGGAAGGTGAAACTTCCGGAAAGGGGTTGTGAGCTATCAAGATGACGTCATCACATAACGGTACTAAATATCTCAAAGTTTTCGAATATATATACCATTAGTGGCGATGGCGCCATCTAGTGGTCGAAAAATGCATTACAAAATGTTCCTAAGATTTTGTAGCATTTTTATTAAAATGTTATATTTTTCCTGTTATTTCATAAACTGGAACCAACTACTTACACTATTGTAGGGCATGATATTGTCTTTCATAAACATCTTGTTTCATCTGGGTCGGTGCTACCGTTTTTAAGATATTGCAATTTAAAGTGAAAATTAAAAAAAAAAAAAAAAAAAAAAATCAAACTTTCAAAAAAACTACTATAACTGTGAAATTTTCAAAAACACTCTGTATTATTATTATACCATTAGAAAGGTCTCTTAAAACTCTTTCCAACGGTATATAATAAGTATGGCATTTGTTGACAAATAGCCCCACCAGAGAACATAAATGCAAAAATGACGCAACAATTTTATTAAAAAATTAATTTTCATACTTTATTTGTCATAAATTTATTTTGCCTTTTTGTTTTCCATTTGAAATATTTATTTTAAAATTTAAGAATGTACTTTATAGTTTGATACAATATTGAGTTGGGTTTTGTTTAGAGGATTTTTGAGGTATTTATAAGTATGTAAAGTATAATTAGAAAGGACCTTAGAGTTGGTTATAAAGTCAGAATTATACGCTTTTTCCAGAATATTTATATACTAAGATTTTGAAGATTGGCAGGGTTTTGAGTTGGATATAAAATTACGCTTATACTGTTCCAACAACCTGTACAACATTCAAATGCGAAATAAAGCCATATCGAGAACTTTTTTACGTATGGCTTTATTTCGCATTTGAATGCGAAATAAAGCCATATCATTTTCTAAAATTTTACCAAATAAAGTTACTATATGGCTATAGTAATTGATACAAATAATAACAATTAAAATAGTAATTAATTGATACAAATTTTAACACTAAAATGAAAAGAATGGTATAAGAATTTGAATACCTAATTCATTCAAAAAATTAATAAGTTCCTAATTTTTTTTAATACACTGTAATAAAACATATTAAATAATATTATATTTTCATTACGGGGGCTGCCGCCCCGAACCCCCGCTAACTCAATTATTGAAGCTAGATTTTGAATCCAACACTAAAATGAAAAGAATGGTATAAGAATTCGGATACCTAATTCATTAAAAAAATTAATAAGTTTCTAATTTTTTTAATACACTGTAATAAAACATGTTAAATAATATTATATTTTCATTACGGGGGCTGCCGCCCCCGAACCCCCGCTAACTCAATTATTGAAGCTAGATTTTGAATCCAACACTAAAATGAAAAGAATGGTATAAGAATTCGGATACCCTATTTCATTAAAAAAATTAATAAGTTTCAAATTTTTTTAATACACTGTAATAAAACATGTTAAATAATATTATATTTTCATTACGGGGGCTGCCCCCCGAACCCCCGCTAACTCAATTATTGAAACTAGATTTTGAATCCAACACTATAATGAAAAGAATGGTATGAGAATTCGGCATAGCTATTTCATACAAAAAATAATCAACCCTAATTAATAAATATAAATATTCTGGAAAAGGGGGCAATCCTGCTTTTGAATCCAACTCCAAAATCCCTCCTAATTGAGAATCCCACATATACACATATATATAAATATTCTGGAAAAAGCGTAAAGCCCTGCTTTTGAATCCAACTAACAATCCCACATATACACATATATAAATATTCTGGAAAAAGCGGCAATCCTGCTTTTGAATCCAACTCTAAAATCCCTCCTAATTGAGAATCCCACATATACACATATATAAATATTCTGGAAAAAGCGTAAAACCCTGCTTTTGAAACCAACTCTAAAACTCCTTCCTAACTATTTAAATAAAAAAGTTTGGAAAATTAAATTGCTTCTATTTTCACAAATAAAATTACTTCTGATTTTGTAGCCTAAGGGCCTTTCTAATTATATTTTTACATACATATTTAAATAAAAAAAATTTTAAAACTTTGAGGTTGTCACCTCCAAAATCTCTCAAAACAAATTGTCAGAACCAAACTCAATATTGTATCCAAACCTAAAATGAATTCTTACATTTTTAAATTTGCCAAAAAGGCAAAATAAATTTATGACAAATAAAGTATGAAATTGTATTTTTTAATAAAATTGTTGCGTCATTTTTGCATTTATGTTCTCTGGTGGGGCTATTTGTCAACATATGCCATACTTATTATATACCGTTGGAAAGAGTTTTAAGATACCTTTCTAATGGTATAATAATAATACAGGGTGTTTTTGAAAATTTCACAGTTATAGTAGTTTTTTTGAAAGTTTGATTTTGTTTTTTTTTTTTTTTTAAATTTTCACTTTAAATTGCAATATCTTAAAAACGGTAGCACCGATCCAGATGAAACCGGATTTATATGAAAGGCAATATCATTCTCTACAATATTTTATGATGTTGGTTCTAGTTTATGGTCTTACAGGAAAAATATAGCATTTTAATTAAAATGCTACAAAATCTTAGGAAATTTTTGTAATGTATTTTTCGACCACTAGATGGCGCCATCGCCACTAATGGTATATATATTCGGAAACTTTGAGATATTTAGTACCGTTATGTGATGACGTCATCTTGATAGCTCACAACCCCTTTGCGGAAGTTTTGCCAAATGGAATTCAACCATATATATATAAATATATACATTCATATATATTTATTTATATAAAATAATTGCGTGTTGGTTTGAATGTGGTTAAATTTAATTTAGTGAGTAGAAACTAAAAAAAAAAAAAAACAAAAGCAAAATAAAAACAAAAAATACCATTTCTTTTATGCGTGTATAGGTTATATTGTAATATTGAATAGATTTGAAAAATTAATTTGGCTATTTATTTTAGGATTAAAAAATTACAACAAATTATTTTATTTAACAAAAAAAATATATCTATATATATATAATACTATATTATCAATTTTAATTAATAAAATATTTATATACGCATTTACATATTTATTTATTATATATATTATGATAAAAACCATGGCCAACTAATTAAAAAAAAAGGTTATGGTAAAATAATGATTTAAAAAAAAAACTCTTTTTCAACTCAATTCACCTCTTACTACTTTTGCAAAAATACTGTTTTTTTTAATATTCAAATAATTGAAGTTGAATTTGGTTTTAAAATTCAGATATTTTAAAAATTTAATTGCAGTTGGGAGGATATTTATATATTTATATTAATGAATATGGTTTAATTTAATTGCCTATAGGACTTTATGTTTCAATCAGGTTTTGTACTGAAGGAAAATCAACTTTTGTACTCAGTAGAATTGTGAAGTTAGAGTTTTACGTCAAAAAGTTTAATACTCTTTTTTAAGGAGTAAGATTTTTTTAATTCTTTAGATTTCCATCTTACCATCTTACACACCTATTTGCAATTATTTGCATTTCTATGATGCACTCTGCGACTTGGTTAAATTCAATTTGGTCGAGCTTTAGTAGATTTTCAGAAGTCCAGAACTCTACAAAGAGTGTATCACCGATTGATATATAGTTCCAGCTCAGTTATTCTCAATTCCGAACCTGAATATGGTTAATGGAAGATGGGAATGTGAAATGATGTTATGGAATGGGTTTTGGGAGATATAGGATTCTAGGAATACAGAGGATAAGGAAAATTGAATGTGTTCTTTTGAAACTCTTCCAAACCCTACTAATATACAATAACAACTTTAGGGAATACATTTGATAGGATATGGTTCTATATGCACTATGACAAACGAATTTTCGTAGACCACCTCAACTCTCAACTGTATAGGTATATGAGCATCGGACCACAGTTGGTTTCCTGTTGGAAAATCTTGGGTGTAGGCATTAGTTGTTAAATGTTTTTTTAGAAAAGGTATTAGTTTCTACAAGATATCTATAAAACAAGATCGGTAATCCAATTATACAAAAATGGCTGAGTGATTGCATTGATCTCTAAAGTGTAGAAATTTCCTTGATTTGGTTTTTTCTATTAAACCTGAAGTTGTGAACCTTTTTTTTAAATTCTCGAAGTTCCTTTTCTTAATTAAATACCAATTCGAATTTAATTATAAATGCTTGGAACATATTCTGATTGAAATCGGGCATTCAATTTTATTCAAACTATGTTTTACTATAATTACCTTTTTCAGATGATGTAAAATTTGTATTTATTTAGGTTTTATAATTAAACAAAAGTAATTCCCCTTTATGGTGTAGGTGGAATTTGAACAAATTGGAAAAAAATCTATAGATACTAATTTCAACTACAAAATTGAACTTTTTTAAAATTTAGTAATTTTATTATGAAAATTTTATAGTACTTTTATTAGAAATATAAAATGGATCTGCAATATCCGCATCAATGTTCTATGTTGACATTATATGTTAATTAAAAACATATGTGCGAAAATGACAAACAGATTTTTATCACAAGTGTACATTTGGTGATTGTGTATCTAATTGCATCTAAAATATAAATTGAAATAAAACAATATCAAAAATTTTATTTTGAATTAAAAAAAAAATTTATGATGTTTATTTGTTTTTCAATTAGAAACAAAAAAAAGTTAAAACACCCCTGTATTTTTCTCATTACATTTTTCAGAAGTCATATGTTTTTCTAATTGAATTAATTTTGTTTCATTTTAATGTGTTCATCAATTGCATTAGACGCATTGCTATTGTTTGTGATAAAATGTAAATTTAGTACACGATGATCTAATTTATTACTTTGTTTGGGTTTTGGAAGGTGCTGCCAGTTAAGTTACACGAATCATTACTTTAATTCACCCTACATTTCCGGAACATCAAGAAAACCGAATTGATTCGGGTATCAAATTTCAACTTCCTTACTTTGATTCGCATACTTAATACCAAATTTGAAGGTTCGTATACTTGTACCAAATTTGAAGGTTCCATCCTTATTTCGAGTTACTATTTTTATCAATTTCGAGGGTATGCTTTTAAGTCATAAGAGGTGTGTAAGAGGTACCTTAACCATCAATTTAAGTGTTCTAAAATTTTAAGGACAAGAGGAAAATAGTCAGGAACACTTTTGTATCAAATTTCAAGTTTTTATCTATATTGATTTCATAGAAACGATCATTTGGCCTTTGTTCGATTAAAAACTACTAGAATACGAACCCATGGTACGATTTCGTAAATCCGATACTTCAAATACCATACAAAATTCAATAAACCCTTGTATGTCCACTCATATAAACTCTTAAAATTCAATTAACCCTATATTTTAGGTGTAGGGTATAAAAATGTAGTTTAGAGACACATTAAGGTACATTTTGATGAATTGAATCCCACTCCATTAAATATTTTTAAATATAAAAAAAAATTTTTTTTTAGAAATATTTAATTAATTTTGATATTTTCCAAAGAAAAATTAAATGACAGAAAATATTTGCAGGATATTAAAATATTTAAAAAAAAAAAATAAAAATTTTTCCTCTTGTTCTTTCAAAATGGTAGGTGTATTTAAACATTTAAAAAAATATTTTCCGAGAAAACAGTCAATACTTTCTTTTTCTTTTGTAAACCTACCTAAAAATTTTTTTGAACGTAGGAATTATTGGTTCATAAATAGCTTAAAAAAAAGTTTCTCATTTTTATTTCATATATGAATAAATTAATATTAAAAAAAAACAAAATCCTAACATATGGTGGACGTGCAGTTGAATTAATTTGTTTTAATTTCCTAATACATTCCAGTAAGAGTGGGCTGTAAGAAAGTTCTAAAGAATTAAATTACCTAATATCATTTAAATTTTTTAATTTAAAAAAAATTGGGAAGTCCAACATATTTCACAGTCCCACGTATTTAAAACATTACTACGTTTCGAATTCAAAAAATTGCAATTTGAAATCACAATGACCATAATGCAAAGGTGAATTTTGTAATCAGTGAAAGATTTCTTAATATATAACAATCAATTTCGGACTTCGATTTATAACAGACTTTGCATTCAATTTCCATCCGAAAAATAGTATTTGTCTGTATATTGACTATATATATATTTGTTTATTCTGTACAGTCTGCATATTTCATTAAATCATATATAATATAATGACCGAGGTATTAGAAATGGCAGGAGAGTATTAAGTTAAAGCCAAGGCTTTGAATAGGAAACTAGAATTTGAAATTAATATTACACTTACAGTGGCCTTAAACATATTCTGCAGGTTGTGCACGGTAATCAACTTCATTTTGAATTAAAAAAATTGCGATTCGAAATCACTATGACCGCAATGCCAAGGTGAATCAATTTTGGGCTTCGAATAATAAAAGGCTTTGCCTTCAATATCCAACAGGAAAGTAGTCTTCGTCTGTATATTAACTGTATGTATTTGTTTATTCTCTAAAGTCCGATTATTTCATTAGTTCACATACAATTTAATGACCGAGGCATTGAGAAGGGCAGGAGAGTATTAAGTTAAAACCTAGGCTTTGAATAAAAAAATAAAATTCACAATTGATATTACACTTATAATGGCCTTAAGCAGATTATGTAGGTTGTGCAAGGTAATCAACTACTTTTCATACTTAAAGAAACCTCAAAAACTACTACAATCTATTTGCGGACTTTTATAGATGCTTTTCAAGATCACGAGAATCATTTTAAGTATTAATCAAATATTCAGACCAAAAAAAAATTTAAAAGAAATTGCATGACGTCGTATTTAAGTAATAAAAAATAAAATTGTTTTTTTTTTTTATTTTTGGAAACTTTCAAATTTATATGTACATATATTTAAAAGTTTTTAATCATTTTTATTTTTTTTTTCTCCTATAAATTTACGAGAAATATAAATATTCTTTTTTTCCAGTTCCTTAATTTGGTTTTATTATGATAATGTCAAAAGGTTCAGATCCTTAAAAAAATTTTCTATTTTTTTTTCCGAATTTTAATTGAAATTTTCATTTAAAAAAAAACACAATATACATATATAATATATATATATATTTATATATATGGAAATAAATAATTAGATAAGGTATATATACCACTTGACATTTTTTATAAACTAAAAGGTAAAGACAATTAAGTTAAATTTGGTCTATATGAATATACATAGATAGATTCGCTTTGAAATTCTATTAAATTACAGTTTTTTGAAGAGTTCCGGTACGAAACTACGAGTAATTCGAATTAACTTATTCGATTCTTTGATTTATTCCTTAAAGACTTATAAAATATGAATGCCTTCAGCGTCAATTGCAATAAACGATTAACTACTGGGGTGACAAAGTTCTTCAGGAATTCCGGGTTCTAATTCCAGTGAACGTATAAATGCTTTTATCTGATTTCGGAATAGACACAGCTCACATTCCCCATTGAGTTCAAATTGATGACACACCCAATAATTAGTAATTCTATATCTTTAATAAAACATACTTTAATTTAACAAATAAAACAAACACAAAATATGAACAAATAATTTAATTGAATAATATAACTCACAGATACAGAAATACCTTAAAATACAAAAAGAAAACTATTACAATATGGAATAAAGAGGAATTTATTATATCTTATGTTTAAATTCTTTGTGGAGTTCACTAAGATCATTTCTAATTATAAAAATATAATATGTCCGTTGCCTGTTCTAACCCTATGGTATAGGAAGACTTATTATCCTCAAATTAGCCTTCCGAACTATAAGCACAATATTGCGGAACTTATAAAAATCCAAGCGTCGAAATCGATCACATTTCTCCTACAATTATTTCTACAATATATTGAAGTTTGTGTTCAGCTTTCTTTCAAGGTCGTAACTTTTAATTTCAAGGTGTTTTAAAAATGAGGGGGATCTATTTATCAAAATTACGCACACGAATTCTATTATGTTCTTAATTCTTTCCTTTTACTACGATACCAATACAAAAATATCAACAACAACTTTAATATAAACCTCAAGTTGTAAAAAATTTTATTTAAAAAAAAATTAAATAAAGGTTTTTTGTAATCATAACTAATAAAATTTTATAGTTAATTTTCAAGCATAAAGTTATTACTTTTTTTTCATAAATGTGTGTAAATATATTTATGTATGTATGTGCATATATAGATGTTATTTTAAAAAGAAATATATATATATTTTTTAAATTGTATATACATAGGTAAGTTATGAACTATAAATTTAAACTTTTTTTAAACGATATAAAAAAATTCATATTCTTTTTGCCATCAAAGATCTAAGTTCTAAAATTCATCTTTTAATTTTGAACTTTTATATTAATATTCAATTTTTTGTTTTTATTATACCCGTATGACTATATAGTCAAAGGGTATAATAAATTTGCCATTACGTTTGTGACGCAGAGAAGGAGAGAGGGTAGATATAGACTCAAGTGTATGGATCGGATCAGAATCGAAAAATAAATCGATTTAGCTATGTATGTCCGTCCGTCTGTCCGTCCGTCTGTCCGTCCGTCCGTCCGTCTGTCCGTCCGTCCGTCCGTCCGTCCGTCCGCACGATAACTCAAAAACTAAAGGAGCTAGGATCTTGAAATTTTCGCAAATTCGTTTTTTTGCAATAACCGTCATCGCTATTTAAATCCAGCCATTTTGGTCCATGGGTTCGGGTAGCTGCCATACAACTTCTTTTTTTATATGAGCATTACTCTGTACCTATTACAACTGCGTGTCTGAAATTTTGCCAAAAGTAGTTTAGTTTTATGGCCAAAGTTTCTGCAAAATTTGGTTGGTCTAGTGGAGTGAGTTCGAGTAGCTGCCATACAACTTCTTATTTTATATGAGCATTACTCTCCACCTAATGAAGCTGGGTGTCTGAATTTTTGCCAACAATTGTCTAGTGCAATGGCCAAAATTTCTGCAAAATTTGGTTGGTCTGCTGCAGAGGGTTCGAGTAGCTGCCATACAACTCCTTATTTTATATGAGCATTACTCTCCACCTAATGAAGCTGGGTGTCTGAATTTTTGCCAAAAATTGTTTAGTGTAATGGCCAAAGTTTCTGCAAAATTTGGTTGGTCTATGACAGAGGGTTCGAGTAGTTGCCATACAACTCTTTATTTTATATGAGTATTCCACTACACTTAATAAAGCCAAAAGTAATTAACCGGATGTTATAATGTATATGTTACGGTCATACGGGTATCCCAGAGTTGACACAGTCTACTCTACTACACTCTTCCTCGTTTTTATTTTAATTTTATATTTGAAACATTAAAAATAGAATTCAATTACTAGAAATATTTGATGTGATTGTAAATGGGAGAATGACAAGAATTATATATGAAGTATAGATAGTGTAAAAATCGGTTCTATGACAGTTTGGTCTAAAACCATTTCACAAAAAAAATACGTTTCGCGTTACATATAAAATTAAAACAAAATTGACATTTTGGAAATCGAAATTTTGAAAATTGGCATAAGCTTCGCGTTCTATTTAATTTCAATCGTTTTCAAAAAGGGAATACCGAAGCTTTGAACACAACTTTATATAATGCGTACTAATACTATGAAATGTCTCTTTTGTTAAAAGTTTGTGAATGGTGTCTTTTGTGAAAAATCATTTTGTGAATTGTCTCTCCTGTCAAAAGTCGTTTTGTTAAATGTCCTTTTTGCAATCAGTCAAATGTCATTTTGTCAAATAGCATTATGGAAAATTATTTTTTTGCGAACTACATTTAGACAAACTGATATGCTCCCATAAAACTCATATAGAAATTTTAGAAGGCCTTTGAACAACTCAGAGTTTTACTTCGTCGGGGAGGTTCTATATTATATATGAAAGAACAACAATTTTTGTTTGATATTATTATTAGTACACAAAAAAAACAAAATTGTTAGAGAAAATTTCAACTTATTTAAATATATAATAAAAGAATAAAAATAAAATAAAAATAAATGGATATAACAAGTATAGAGCTGAAAAGTTTCAAAAAAAGGTTCCATGCTGGGAGAGGCAAATATAAACACAGAAGAAGAAAAAAAAAAAAGAAAAAAAGAAAACATTTTTCAATTATTTATTGTGATTTAAATTTATTTTTAGAATATGTAAATCTGATTCCACTAATCTTTTTTAAGTGTTTTTTCATTCTTAGATATTGATTTGGTGATTTTACTAAAAAAATTTGACATTTACATATACTTGTATAACATGTTCTGTCATACATAAATATGTACAGTATATGTATTAATGTAAATTTTATTTAGATTTATTATGTTTCAGGACATTTTATGTATGTTTATTTATGTATATATGTATAAATTAATATATATATAAATATGTATATATTAATATGTATGGAAAACCATAACAAATGTTTAAAAAAAAAAGTTTCTAATTTAGATTACATAAGTATTTAGTTCTTAAAAAGGACATAAATAAGAAAATCTCAAAACTTATTTTAATATTATTGTTAAACTATTTAGTTGTTGTTTAATCTAAATTTTATTTTGTCAATATAAAATCACACATAAGATACAACAAAGAAATATGAAATTTATGTCCATATCTGATACATCTGTATTATTTGCATTTTTTAGAAGTTTTTAAAACAAAATATTTGTCAGTCTACACATGTTCGCCAGGTTGTAAATAAAATTTCTGTTATGTTTGAGACAAAATATTAAAATTTAAAACAAAGGAAAGGATACTGTCTTTCAAAATAGTAAAAAGCTTCTTATTCAAACATTTACAACTAATGTAATTATTCAAAAGGTTCCCAATCTCAAATTTCACAAAATGACAATTGACAAATGACAACCAATTTCATTAAATCATTTGACATTTAAATTTAACATTATATAAAATCAATATTTTGTCAAATTAAATAAAACAAATAATGGGTCAACGATAGAAATTTGAAGTTTTGAATAAAGGAAAAGTTTTCAAGAATAATATAAGTTACTTCAGGAAATTGTTTTAGATTTAGAATAACTTTTGACACGTAAGACTTGAACACCTTCGAACAATTTTCCAAATTAAATGTCAAAACTTAAATCTAATTTAAGCAAATTTTTGTTAAACCGATATATAGTCAATATTGTTAGAGCCCAGGCAGAAAAGACCAAAATTGCTATTTGTGTGATAAAAAAAAAATTGATAAAAAATCGGGATAACCATCCATAAATATCGGAAGAAATATTGAGAGAATAACTATTATATTTTAAATACAGGCTAAAAGATGTTCTCTGAATATTACAACCGATATTTTTGACTCGATTTTAACTAATAAAAATATATATATATTTTACACGGAAAGCTTTCGCACATTATAACTATACTCAACTTTTTTATGGATATTTGACATTTGTACTTTGAAGTTTATAACTTTTGACATTTAAAACTTAAATGCATTTTTGTAAATTATTTTAGAGTTAGTTTTGCACTATTTTGAATAGTCGTAGAAAAATAGTTTAAAAAAAAAATGATTTTAATACATTTTTAAATTAACATTTACATTATGTGTAATTTTTGTGTTAACTTTTTTCAATAACATCAACTTAAATTAAACCTCCATTAAGAGGCGCAGATACGCGCAAAGGCGCTGAAATAAGACGTCAGAAGTTTAAAAATTCCATAAATAACATTTGAAAAATATTGAAAATTAAATTCTAATTGTTATTTATTATATTAAAAAGTTATTTTAAAGAAAAATTTATTTGAGTTTTCATTTATTGAACGTTTTTTAAAAACTTTTTAAATTTTAAATAAATTTATATTTCTTTAATTCAATTTTAACTAAATTTACTTTTTTTTATATTCGTGCGCTTTCAAACCATTCTACATCCAGGACTACATATACCAAGTATATATATATATATATATATATATATATATATATATATATATTTTTATTCAATATATAAAAATTTTTTACAAATGTAAAAAATATAATTTTATTTTTTACGAATTCATCATTTTTGAAATACTAGAAAATATTAAAAAAAAAATGCCCTCTACCAATTTGGTATAAAATTGAGAAAAATGAAAATTATGTAAAAGATACCTTTAGAGAACAAAAACATAAAAAAAAAGGAAAACTGAAGAAAATTTATCAGCCTGTAAACATTTAATATTTTATATATATATATAATATTTTTTTTAATGCCCAATAGCATTATAAACATAAAAGTAAAGTATTGACACCTCTTTTGCAGTTTTATTTCAAATTTTCTCTGGTTAACTTCTGTTTTCTACCCATTTTTGTTTTTCTTTCGATTTATTTAATTTTTTTTTTAAATTTATTCTCTTTCCTTAAATTAAATATTTTCCTTTGATATTCTCTATGGGGGTTATAAAATTTTATATATAAATAAGTACAACTCTTCGTTATTTTATTTTTTTCATCGGAACTAAATCAAATTTTGTAATAATATAAAACAGAAGAATAGAATTGGTATAAAATTTAATATTAACAGGGACGTATTAATTTTATAAATATACACATATATTATATATATACATATTAATATAGAACTTACATATTTTATGGATAGAAATATATTTATTTATAAATCTATAAACATGAATTTAACCATTAACACTTTTATACTGTAAAGGATACATACAAATACCATTAAATAATACGTGAGTTACTATATTCTGAAATAAAAATCCTTGAAATTCTCCATTTATAAATTCGAATCAAAATTATTTTATGACCATTTTGTTTGAATTAACCATAAAATGCATAATAGTCTAAGATTATTTATTTTATATATATATGTATATATATCTATAATCTATATATATATTTTTTATTAAAATATTAAAAGAATTATGTTCAAATCGTTATTATATATCGAATATCGTAAAATGGAACTAATTTATTAAGATAAAGATTTATGTCTGATTTAATGGGTTAGTTTTGAACACTAGATCTAATATCTCCCAATATATATCAAAATTTGAGACCCACTTGATATGTTGCAGACATATTTATTTTCTAAATCTCCTTCAAATATAAACAAAAAACTTGAATTCAGAACATAAAATTAATTGCTTTGAAAAATTGAGTACATATATCTTCAGTTTAAAAAAAAATCAAAACTATTCCTTTTTTATTTTAAGTAAAAGTATTTTTACTTTAAGCGCAAGTTTATTTTTAAATAGCAAGCTATCGTTTTTATACACCTTTGAAAATATACTTTACCTTGAGAATCAGAAGTAGGAGTGTGTATTTTTAAAAAACTAAGCCCACGATTCTGTAATAAAAAGGAAAAATGAATTAAAAGTCCGAAAAAATAGGTATCCTATTTTTTTTGAGCAATTTTTTGGGGCGGGTTAAAAAGTCTAACTTTTTTAATTCTTTTTGTCATATTTAAGGACTATTAAAATCGGTTAGTGTGGTTTATAGGTTAGTTCGATCCAACTTCTATAATCAAAGATACGGGTGCAGACTTAAGGTGTACTATAAGAAAAATCTTCCAATGAAGAATAATAAGTAACTGTTAAACCAAAGCTTTTTACTTAAAAACAAAACTTTCTAGTTAAAGAAAAAACTTGCACTTAAAAATAAAAACTTCGTTAAAAAAAAAATTTTTAAAAAGTTAAGTTACGTGTTGTCTTTGGAAAATTGTAAAATAAATAGATGAGACCACTTCCTTTCCTCTTTCGTTACTTCCGGGCCTGTTTCTTGTGATAAATTGTTTTACATTGAAATTTCATTAACTTTATACATTTATTTTCATTTGTTATCTTCCATATTCATTATAAAACCTCTCCTATTTGACTCATTACTATTTGACTCATTACTTTACGTCAGAAGTCACAAGGACAAAAGTCTCTTAGGATGGAATGACTAATTACTATTGATTAAAAGTATGTTAGGATGTTCGAAGTTTTTACTATGGGTTAAAAGTCCCTTAGGGAACCCAGTAAAAGTTCCTTAGGATGTTATGATAAATTACTATTCGTTAAAAGTCTTTTTCGGTGTTCGAACTTTTTACTATGGATTAAAAGTCCCTTAGGTTGTTCTAACTCATTGCTATGAGTCAAAAGTCCCTTTGCAATTTAAAATTCACAAATTGAGTGAAAAGTTCCTTAGGGAATTTAGATTCAAGTACCTGGAAACGTCACTTTTTAAACCATATAATTTGTTTTAAAAATTTTATATTGATCAATACGATCGCTTTTCTTCAAATACAAATATTTCGAAATGTAAGTTCTCTTTTCTATAATTTCTATTTAAATTGTAATTTTACAGTCCTGTAATTTTTCATAATTTTATTTACTACTTTTTTTTTTTTTATTTCTATTTTTATTTTTTTTTTTTATTTTTCTAAAAATGTTTTTGGGGCTCCTTTTATTACAGTACATAAACAAATGGAAGCAGCAGTTAGCGTACTCATTCGCACAATTCATTTCAAAATTTATATTTGATCATTCTTCATAGGGTTAAATTTGAAAAAATAAAAAAAAACAATAAAAATAAAAATCAGAGTGAAATAGAACAAGCTTTTATTTTTGTTTTTTTTTTTGTTTTTTTGCTATTGTATTTGATGTCAATAACGTTTCATCTGCTTTTTCTTCCTTCTCTCATTTTTCTAACTCATTTTTCGGGAGAGGGTTTCTTTTATAAATTTGTTGTTGCTTTTTCTCTTGTTATTAGGATTTTCTTTGACAGCAAAAAAAAAAAAACAAAAACAAAAAAAAAGAGAATAAAAGGAATAAAATCTTTGAAAAATAAATAGCAAAAAAAAAGAGATTTTGGCACAATTCCGCACAAGGTTTTTTATAACAATAATATTTTCATAGGTTTGATGACTCCTAGTTCTATAAGTATGTATCTATGTGTATCTATTTTTTTTAATATATAATTATATATATAGATTTAAAACCAAATAATATATATATATATATATATATATATATTCATATATTAAATATACTTTATTATATTATATTACATCTTACATATACTTAAAAAAAACATACAATGAGACAAAATATAGAGACTACAATATAAAATTATAGTATGAAAATTTTTTTTATTGAAGTGAGAAAATAAAGAAAAAGAGATAGAGAGAGAAAAGTTTTCACTTTACCATAGAAATTATATTGCAAAAAATTTTACATCAAAATATATGTACACATACTTAGCGCTTTTGTTATATAGTACCTATTATAAGAATGGGAGTTCAGTACAAAATTGGGCTCAATTTTTTTTTTTTGGATAACAAAATTTTTACTTTTCAAAAGTTGAAAAAAAAAAAAACAAATCCAAAAACACCAACAACAAAAGATGGGAATTACGAAAATGTGAAAGTTTAACGAACTCCTGAAGGATAGAAAAAAAGAATAACAGTAATAAGGGGATGGAAAATTTTTATATTTTCTCTTATTTTTATTATAACATGATTTTATTTTTTTTTTCTTGTTTTTTTATATCTTATGGTTTCTCAATTTAATTGTTCTGAATTTTAAAATAGGATTTCTGTATTTTATTGGTTTGATACTTTGAAGCAGTAAAAAAAATTGTCTCTCATTTGATTATTATTGGCTTAAGTTTTATTTTTGACTTAAGATATACTTTTATTATATAAATATATAAAATATTAATATTTTATTTATGAATGTACATGGTTATATATGAATGTAACAAGATAAAAATTATATATTACAATATTTATTGTTTATGTACCTATAGTGAGTCTAATGTAAAATAGGGGTTTAATATAGGGGTTTCTCTGTTCTATAATGGGTTTACAATAAATCGAAAGGATGAATCGATAAAAACAAAATAAAAATGATTTCTACTTTCATTCTTTTACCAGTTTTAATTTAAATTTTAATGCGATTACAAATTAACCTCCACTTCTTTTCAGTTTTTATTGAATCTCCATTGGAAAAATCAATTATACATGTTAATTTTTAGCAATAGACTACTAAGTTTTTAATAGTCTAATAAAATTTTGTTGGACGCCTGCTGTTAATAATTATATCATATATAAATATTAGAATAAAATTTATTCTAATGGTTAATCAGAATTCATTCAAAGCTTTATGTTTTCAATACACATATTTAAATCTTAGAATTGAATTGTTTTTTTTTAATGAATTGTTACGAGTAAATATAATTTAATAAAACAGCTAAGAAACAGGTCTCTGTATTTCTTAAGATTTCGAATTGCGCACTCACACAAAAGAAGTTAATTTGGGTGGCACAGTGGTTGAGTGCCGACCTTTCATGCGGAAGAGCCCGGGTTCGAATTCTAGTGAAAGTGAAAAAACTTTTCGGGTTTTCGACTCGACTCAGCTACCATTCGCCATTGGGTTCAAATTAATGGCATTAGCGCTTAAAAAAAAAAAAATAAAGAACTCTATTAGCGCATGTGGTCTCAATTAATTAACATTTTTATATAGAAACTCTTTATAGTCGTCATTTATTCGTTCTACATAATAAAGAGGGATTCAGAACCAATGCGGCCTAATCCACTAAATAATTTTAAAAGAAAGAGCCACAAAAGTTAGACCACTAAAAAAATAGGAAATTTAGCTTAGAACAAAAAAAAAACAAATTAAATACAACTGAAAATTGACATCTTCAAGTAAATAGACCCAATTTTATATCTTATTCTTATGCACTTTATGCAAAGAATATTTTTTAAAGGTTTGGGTCATTTTAATTCTGAGCCCCTCTATGTACATGTAAAATTATGATACAGAGCTGATGGTTACAAAAATTATAAAAATAAAAAAGGACTTCATATATTAAGGATATATGAATTATTTAATAGTTGAATAATTAAGACGTCAAACAGAAAGCTTCTGTTCAGATTTATATTGGCTTTCATCAGACGTGATCACTTGTTACTTCTTTAAGTCTTATTATTTTTTTAATTCGAGCTATACTTCTTCACTTGCTATCACTTATGCTGTTTAAAACAAAAAATTTATGGACAGACATGTAAATTTATTATGAAGTGTAAGAGTGCAACTCTTAACACTCTCCCCATTTAAAATTAATTCTAAATATCAAAGAGTTCATTTTACAGAAAACTTGAAAATGGTATTAAAACCTATTTTGAGTAAAATAAGAATTATGTAAAAAATTTTAATTCTAAATTTTCGGCCCACTACTACTGTATTTTTCAATTATCACGCTAAAAATATATTTTAAAAATTGAATATAAAATCCTTTAACAGAAGAGTTCATTGTCCCCGTTAAACAAGAAATACCCAAATCAAATTTTTTCTTTTATACAATTGTAAAAAAATATCCTGTAGTCCTTTAATAAATCTTCCTTGGAAAAATTGAAATTAAAGATTCGGTGGTATTGTTGTTAAGGTTGTTGTCATGTTTTTGTTATTTATATAGAATTAAAAAATCTATATGTATCTTATATATATAAAGATCATTTATTTATATATATATATATATAAATATATATATATAAATGGTTTTAAATGAGAATCACAAAAAAAAAAAGGAAAAAACCAAAGAAAATAATAATATTATTATTTTGTAATTAAAGATTTTTCTCATTTTCACAATAAAAAAAAAAAAAATGGTGATTCGTTTTTCTTTTGAAATTTCCCAAAATTTTTCTTTTCTTTTTTCCTTTTTTTTTGTTTTTCAAGGCAGTATTTTTGATTTATCATAATTAATTATTTAAACGAAATAGAATATTGGTATATAATTATGTACACATGTTTCGATTTATATAACTTGGTTATTTAATATAAATTATATTATATATGTGTATATTATAAAAATAGGTTTAAAAAATTCTTAATGACAATAGAAATAAATTTTAATAAAAATGAAAAAGAAAAGTTTGGTAAATTAATAGGGTAAGACATAAAAACCAAGTTTTTTAAAGACGGGCATTTTTAAAAATGACTCGAAAGATTGTAAAGAATTGTTAATAACTTTTCTCATAATAATTTGTCTAAATAAAAAATTAATATTAATTATGAAACATAGCTAATCTTCATAAGAGGCAATTTCAGAAAGTGCCAGGCTCAAGAGCTTAAATAATTATATTTTTACAATGTTGAACTTTAAAGCAAGCCTTGCTAGCGGAGGATACAAAAATTCTAGGATAACTAATACATATTCACTTTGTCACGACATCCTTTGATGCATGGGGACTAAAATTTTATATACAATGGTGCTTAAATACATAACAGTGATTAACAAATTTCAAAATTCAGTATTAGCAAAATTCAAATATTCAATAACTTTTCGATTTTCTAATCAATCATTAGTTTTTCGGTGCTGTAATTTTTAAATAATCATTTCAGACTAAATTTTTCAAAATTTCGGGAGGCTGTTGCTTTTATAGAGCCTATCATATTGTCCATCGGACAAAAGTTCATCGACGTCTGCTTGTTTTCTCTCAATATACTTTACTACATTGCAATTATTCCATATTAATTTTCTTCTCCTTGACCCCTCAAGTTTATTAAAAGATTTTAAAATCAAAATAACAAGTTCAATGTCAGGTCAAGAGACTTTAAGTTAGAAATTCAAAAAAAAAAAATGAAACAAAGGATTTTTAAATTTAAATATTTAAATTAAAAATTAAAAAAATATTATTTAAATTTATTTATTAATTTTAAATCAAAAATCAAAGAAAAATAATAATGATATTCTATTTTAGGATTTTATATTATTTAAGTCAAAATTGCTATACGTATTAATAAATATTAATTTTTAATAATGCAATAAAAATGCTACGCAATATATAATATTTTTAAAAATATTTATTAGCTGCTTTTAACGCCATTATATTTAATAATTTAATTGTACTCGTATATATATAGTCTTTCTACATGACTTTAAAGCTAGGTATTTCATATCAAATCATTCCAGTTCTACCTCTGGGTCCCAACATACGGGGCATTTCAAGATAGGCTCAATTAATTCATTTGAATTATCTATTGAATATTTGTATCATATATCTGATCATATATCTGATCTATTGACAATTTGTATCAATGGCGTAGTGGTAAAGGTGGCGCTTTTCATGTGGAAGTTCTTGCGTTAAGAACTCAGTCAGATCATATCTAATAAAAAAAAGTCTTAAAATTGTTTAATTTTATCGTAATATAAAATAAGATTTAATAAAAATATATAAATAACTGTTGTGTAAGATAAATAGATGGCGCACAAAATTGATATTTGTGTATTTATAATCTCGGCTACAGCCGAGTAACCCACGGTTTAGTGAATATAACGATTAAAAAAACTGAAGCCTGGTCTAAATAGACTTGCTGTTTGCCCTATACTCCTTGAAGTGGGATAGGGGGAAAAATATGTATCCCATAGCACGATTCCTTTTTCATATTTCATTCTATTATTAATGACAAGCGAATAAAATGGTGTTTTGGAGAAATTATCATTTTATTTATTTGATCATTGAATTTAATAAATATATTAATGACGAATATTATTTAATTTCTTCCGAAAATCGAATTTCGATAATTAACACAAAAAAAAAATACTTTAACGGTTTTTAATTAAACTCAATGTTTGCATTTCTTCGATATTTAACTTAGACTTATTCAATTAAACTTTGCCTCAAATCAAATTCTTATAAACTTGTACTATATGATTTAAAGTAATTGAAGAAATTTTTCGAAAAAAAATACCCATGAGTTCGGAATATTTAATTCTTAAAATTCAAGTACATAAAATTAAAAACATAACGATATTTTACTAAACGAATGCATTTATTGCTTCCGATTTTCTCTGAATTGAAACTAGTAATTCTATTATCAAGTGACATGACAATCATTTTAAATTAATAATCTCAATTTAAAAAAAAAATTTTTATTCCTTTTACTTTAAAAAAAAAAGCAAAATTGATTCGAAAACGTATAATTTCATCTTTTACTTTCACTAATTACAAATCAACAGACTATATAATAATATTTAAAAAGAAAAATTTAAAAATACTATTTTTTAATTCTACAATTTTCATTTTTGACAGATATTTCAAATATCAATCAATTATAAAATATGAAATACTCTAATCATCAATCGGAGAAAATAAAATTAACAATATCCACATGTGAATTTCAATTTTCATTTTCATTTTACCGTTTTACAAAATTTTTTTTTTCTTTCTGTTTTAAATCAATCATACCCTGCAATACACACGTACATACATGTGTCAAAATGAATGAAACAAAAAATTGGATTTGATTGACATAACTCTTATCTTGAATTTCTATTTAGTTGGTTATTATAAGTGCATTGATTGCATGCATCAAAATTGTAACAATGAAAAAAATAAAAAAAAAAAAATTGAAATGTTACAATTTTTACTAAAATCAGTTTTTTATTGGATTAATTAAAAAAAAAAAAAAAAAAAAAAATGTAAATAGTCTTGAGAGTTAAACAATTTCATTTCATAAATGAAAAAGCGACAGATTTTCAATTTCTGTTGTCGTTAATTTGTTTTTCAATAATAGATGATAAACGAGAGAACACATAAAAAAAATATGCAATAGATGCCGCTCTGCAAATCATCAACAAATCACGAATGATTTGTTGTTTTTTTTTTTTTTTAGTTTCTAATGAATTACGAGGAAAAGTGTAGAGTAGACTGTGTCAACTCTAGGATACTAGCATTAATGTATTATAGATATTATATCATCCGGGCAATTAAAATTACACAAGTCTATTAGACCTCGAGTTATGTATAAAAGAAAATATAATTTGTTTGCCACCAATTGTGCTGCACCAATTATCATATTGAGCAAACGTTGGTCATTAAAGTTAACTACTTTTGACAAAATTTCCGATACTCAACTTTATAATATATATTAAGTTATTCTCAAATATAAAATAAAGTGTTATGGCAGTTACTCGAATCCGTTATTCAAATTTTGCGTAAACTTTTGTTATAAAACTAAACTACTTTTGACAAGCTTTCAGACAATTCTACCGAAATAGATAAAAAGTAATGCTCACATAAAAAAAATAAGAAGCATGGCAGCTTCCTGAAACCGTTGAGCAAACTGTCTGGAGTTCAATATCAACGACGACTCTAGTATAAGTACGAATTTCTGCAAATTTTAAAATCTGACAGAAGCATCGATGCTGATCGGATTCATTCCTTTGAGTTTCTCATCCTATACATACCCTCTCCTTTACTTCATCATAAACGTTATGACAAATTTAGAATGCCCTTTGATCTATGTTCATACGGTAATAACAAAAAAATAAAAACATAAATTTGTCAACATCTTGTTCATTGAGTTCACATCAATACACACATTTTTTAATTGAATCTGTTCTATCAGAATTACTACAAAAATTTATTACTAAAATGCCTGCTTGTATGTGCAATATATATATATATATATATATAAATAAAATATATAATAATATTCAATATGATTTAAGTTGCTTTTACAGTAAGAAAAGTACATTTCAAAATAAATCAGAATTTGAAATTATCACATTTTGTTTTTTGTATATCTGAAGTTCTCTGAAATACTTTGATTTAGGTAATTGAGAAAATATGCTATATCAATTAAGTTTTCAATTTTCTAACTGATCGCTCTTAGGACAGCTTTTAACTCCTCAAAAGCTAAAGAATTTTTAAATACTTAAATTATCTAACCAATGGCGTTGTGGTTATGTCATCAACATTTTAAGTGGAAGGTTGTAGATTCAAACTGTGGTCGGATCATACCCACTAGCAAATATCGTAAAATTGCATATATCGTAAATTAAATAAAATGTTTATAAAAATTTTTATAACTGTATGTGTAAGATAATAGGTTTTGTATTGAAAATTTTATACAATAGCTATAGTCAAGTAATCAAGAGCTTAGTTAAATTTTTTTATATTTTTCTAATATCCAAAAATATTCGAAGACATCACTACACATTCTCAATTTATGAAATTCTATTTATTTTGTAGTACAACTGGAATTGCTATATATGTTGGTATTTCACGACATTTGCAATAAAGGAAGTTCTTTTCAAATTGATTGCCATTGATTTATTTTATAATAAAAACTGTATAACAGTTTGTATCTTGTGACACGTGTATTTTCCTTTATATTGTGATTTTCTATTGTCAAAACAATTTATTGAATTTTTGATATGACCTTTTATGAATTTGAATTTTTTGTGCAAATTTAAACTAACACACTTCCAAAGTACGTTTGTGTTTAAATACAATGTAAAGTACATATTTTAATTATATTTTTGTATTAAAATGGAAATAATAAACATAACATAATACAGAGAATATTGTGCACCATCTATTGATGGTACAGTGAACTGTATCAAATAATTACTTTATTGTTGAAAATTTTCCATTAAAATTGCAATTTATTAATACTAAAGACAAAAATAAAAGGGTTAAAAATACAAGTTATTTGTAATAAATACTATTGACTGGAAAAATTTCTACAAAATTTTTAAGTAATTAATGCAATAATAAATTTTATTTTATTTTGTATATAATTTGACATGAAGAGCTTAAAAATATTAAATTAAATTATTTTGTCTCTTCTATTTAAATTTGTTTTGACTATTTTGTTGGTTTAAAAATTAAATATTTGTTTATTTCATTAAAATGATACGAATTGAATTAATACATTTTGGGAAAAGTCTTTTTAATTAAATATGGATTGTACTAACAAAACGTGTACATAAAAGTACTTTAGCAATAATAAAACCAAATTATATTGATATGATTTTGATTGTACTGTAGTTTAAACTTACTATAAGTACTTAAAGTATTTTATTTTAGTTGAAGGAGTGTTGGTTCGATCCCCGCACAGATCGTAGTTTACTTTTAAGGAAAATTATTTTACGACAGTGTTGTGCGGTCCTTATGTGGAAGGTGTGCATTGCATTTAAACGTCTTTAAATTTTTATAAAAATGCATAATTTCAAAATGTTACTTTTTTTCGAGCACGTTTATTCGTACATTTAATAATCAATAATTCTCTTTAATTTTCCCATCCTCTTTCAAGTTTAAGTTTAGGCGATAATCGTTTTATAAAGATTTATCAGTTTTAAAAATAGGATTTAGAAATTATACTTGCAAAAATCTCATGTTAACTAAGGAGCTTACGCTTAAATAAAGTTTTTAAAACTGAGAAAGTGTTTATAAGTATACCAAATTATTTATATTTTTTTTTTATGTTTAAATTTATTTTTACTACTAAAATTTTCTGCAAATATCAAATTATAATGATTTTAAAAGTATAATAAGTTTTAATTATAACATACTTATTTTATTTGGAATACAATGAAATTTAAATCAAATGATACTCATTATTTACAAAAAAATATTCGATTATACTTTTAAATTTAAATATAAAAGTGGATTAATATAATAATTAATAATTTGAAAAAAAATTTTAAATAATAAATTTGTAATTTCTTTTTTATTAAATTAATTTCATAATTAAATTAATATTAAAAATAAAAGTAGTATTTAATAAAAAAATTTTAAAAGAATTAATATATATAAATTTTAAATTAAAAATTAATAAAATTTTATATTTCAAAAGAATTAATGAATTATGAAAATTATTATTTAAAAAACGCTTTTGTTATTAAATATTCTCCATAATTCTTTTTTTTTTTTTTAATACTTCACAAGATTTTATTACATCATGGTTTTTATTTTAAATAGCACAAAAATGTTTTATAGTCAGCCTAATAGCCTACCTACAATATCACTTTCGTTTAGCTCTCGTCTCGCTCTCATTACGTAATCAACAAAGGAGTGTTCACAATAAAATGTAGATGAGAGCGTTTTTTGACATTGTTTTGTTTACAAATTTCATGAATTACAAAATATTCAATAGTTTAAAGTTTATTGTACAGTTAATTCAATACATTTAACTTAGTTTGACAGATAGCTGCTTGTAGAGAGCGATGCGAGAGTGTTAATTGTAGATAGGTTATAAGTGTTTAATTCGTATTTATTCAATAAAATAATATATTGTTCTAATAATACACATGCGCATTCATTGACAGTTCAATAAAAACTGTTTTCTATTTCATTTGAACTGATATATGACGTATGTCATAACTCTCATGTATGACAATTTATTAGTATATATTAAATTAGAGTGACCAGTTAATAGTTTTATTTATACATACACTATTATTGTTTTTAAATTATTTTAATTTTTTATATATTACAAAAATTAATTATATAACAGAATATTATTAACTTTCAAAAGAGCTTTGTATATTAAATGGAATAAAGTAAGAAAAAATTTTTAAATTTTATATTGTAACCACAGTTACAATAAAGAAAAGAATTTATTTAATAGTTCCATCCATCATATTAACTTCTCTTGTTATAATTTATGTGTCAGTTATTTTATAAATTATATATACTAGTATACTATATATATATATATATTATAAGAGTTTTAAAAGCTCTACCTATACCTTCATTCATACATTATATTACTTAAACAAATGCTATTATTAAAAAATTATTTATCTGGCAGTAAAGTTTTTTGTTAAAAATTATTTTCAATATAATATAATAAAATATAAGAAGATTTTAACTACTTATATTATTTTTTTTTTATATAATTTAAAAATTTTTGTTTCGCTTTTATATTTTTTCGAACAATATTTTACACTTTAATGTTTTTTCATAAAATTTTAATACTTAAATAAGATTATTTATTAAATGAAAGTTCAATAAAATAACCTTTTAATAACTGAATGTGTGTTAAAACGTGTGTTAAATTCTGAATCTATCACTGGTCGTAAGTTTTTAATCGAAATACATGCGCCCTAAAACTCTACCACAGTACCCTTATTTTTCAAAATACTTTATCTTTAATATAAAATATATAAAATGTAATTTCAAAATGGATATCTGAAACGCTAAGGGGAACCTATATGCAATGGTTGGGAAAGCCCATATTTTATTTTGACAAACATTTGAGTTTTTTATAAATTTTATAAAAACTCACTGTTTTTCTCAGAAAAAAGTTCAAATTCAAAAATAGTTTTTTAAAAATAAAATTAATTTATTGCTTACAGCGCCAAATTTAATGTTAACGCAACCCTATGTATTTTTTGACATGTTAAATTGTCACAATTAAATTTAAAATCGATTTTAAAATGTCATTTGTTTCATTTTTAAAAGTTATAAAAGTCTTTCCTAAAAATTAAGTTTCTACTAAAATAAAATCGATTTTAAGAAACTGTTGTTAATTAAGGCCATAAATGAAAATCCTACAAAATTTTTAAATTTAAGATTTCATTCCGTTTTAATATTTTATGCTTAAAATATTTCGAAAAATAAATATAAATAATTAAAAATATTTATTTTTATGGGGGGCTTTGCTAACAACTTTATTATCAAATCAACAAAAAAATGTACAAAAATAATTTAAAAAACAAAAAAAAAAATACTTACAAAAATACAAAAATTACTAAAAGGTCATAATATACCAGAAACTAATAGTTAAACAAAATCTACCAGACATTTTAATAATAAAAAATAGAAAAACACAACAGCAAAAACTAAATTAGTCATAAATTTTCCCGCCAACAAAAAAAAATAAAAATATAAATAAAAATATCAAAATAAGTAAAAAAAACAAAAACTAAAAACAGAACTCTCAGCCATTTTATTATCGTTTCATACCCTTCCAATTGAAGTTAAGATGTTAATTTTTTTGTATATTTATTTTTGAATTCTATGGTGGTTAAATTGGTATAGAAGGTTTTGTGGTTTTTTGTTTATTTTAACTGCTTTTCCTGTTGAATATTCTATTTTTATAAACAATATTTTACTTTAACATTTTAAATAAAAATTATATAAGTAGGTACTATATGTTTCTATTTAGTTGGATTCGGTTTATATTTAACTTTTGTTTAGTTTTATTTTTTATTATCCAATTTTAATTTTAGTCAAATATAAATAAAGGAAAATAAAATAGATTTTACTACCTATGCTTTAATATAAAAGTAATATACTTAAATGTATGGTATCATAAAATTGTATTGAAACTTATAATGTTATCTTAATATATTATACTTTAAATATAATATAACAGTTGGCATGTATCGATTCTTAGAGGTGACTTTTAAATAATCGTCAAACATGAAAAAAAGGTAGGAAAGCACTTTCAAAAGACACCTGACATTCGAAGCCCACCGAGTAGTAGCCAAAGTATTGGGGTAAACACTCAACATGTCTGCTTAGTAAAATGGCGGAATTATTTTAATGAGATATAAATATTTATTAAGTAGGAATCCAAAAAGATTAAGTTAACTTCTTTTTTGAATTTTTCTAAATCATAAGTATTGAGGAACACATATTAAAAAGAGTAATTACAATTCAGGGTTCTAGTTCGAAAGAGCTCTTCATCTATGTATAAATGATCAGATTCAGTTGCTATGTGTGTATAAGGCTTCGAGAGCGTTCAATTTTTCGCATAATATTTTTAACTTTTCTAAAGTTTTAGAACATATATATGGGTTGGGTCTGAAATCTTGGTTTAGAAAATCTCGTTTTTAGAAAATCTCGTTTTAGAAAATCTCGTTTTTAGAAAATCTCGTTTTAGAAAATCTTGTTTTTAGAAAACCTTGTTTTTTTTATATTCTGGAAAAAGCTGATAATTCTGGTTTTGCATCCAACTCAAAAATCTTTAAGAACCAGATTTTTCAATAAAAAAGAGATTTTCTTAAAAAGCGAGATTTTTCAATAAAAAACGAGTTTTTCTACAACGAAATTTTCTAAAAACGAGATTTAAAAAAAAAAAATTTACTAAACCGAGATTATGGAAGGTTCCCCAAACATATAGAACAAATAAAGAAATAGCTCCAATATTTTGGCAATGACTTAAGCTAACTGCTGTGAAGAAATTAGCTTTTAATACCATTCCGATACGTTTATAGAAGTCCAAATTCCTTCAATTAATAAGCCATGTGCTCAACTTCTCTTTCAACAATCCCCAACACTATAATGTTATAAATTACAATTAATTAACTAAGAATTATTTCGTAAAAACTTATTACCCTAACTTAATCCTATAATTTACAAAATCTATTTCAGTTTCTTTCTTATACATATACTTAGTTTTTATTTCCTTTAATTTAATATTTTTTTTTTTTTTTATTTTACTATTGCATGCTATCATCCGCCATAGCAATTAAATATTAGCGTTTTTTCTGTTACTATTTGTTTTGTTTTTATTTTTTATTTTTATTTTTTTTTTATTATTTCGTATTTACTATCAAAAAACTATACATAATAATTTTTCTCTCTTCAAAAAAAAAAAAAAAAATGAAAACAAAAATAAAAATAACAGTAAAAACAACAAGAATTTAGCTGTTAAAATGTTTTTGTTTTGCTTTTTATACACTTACTGTTAGGTGGTGGTAAGGTTTTAACTTTTAAGTATAGGAGAGAAACGAAAGGATGTGACAATTGACAGTATGAAAACTGTATATATATATATATATATTTTACAAAAACAAAAATGATCAACAGGAAATAATGAGACCCGCCATTGACAAAATAAAAAAAACAAAAACAAAAAAACAAAATAAAAAGCAGACAACAAAAAAGAATAAATGAATTATATTGATAGAGCAATAAATAAAAAATGTTACCAGGCATATGAAATTTTTTTTTTTTTTGAAATATAATAAAGAATTTTATGTATAAGTACATTTATTATTTTTATTAGTTTATTTTGTATATATATACATACATAAATATATATAACTAACGTATATATAGAAAAATCAATCTATATATAGTGAATGTTACTTTATTTTAACTTTTAGATAAAAAAAAAAAAACAAAAGAACAACTGTCAGTCAATGTTTTGTGATTAATAGAAGGAAAAAGAATTTATTTTTTTCTTATTTTTTATTTTATTTTATTTCCTTCTCTTTTTTTTTGCCTTTTCATTATTTGTTTATTTTGATTTTTCTCTTTTATGGAATTGTCGCATGAATGAATAAATGAATCAATGAATGAACATAACAACAAATTTGAATGAATAACTATATATATATGGGAAAGAGTATATTATATGAAATTGGTTAAATATATTGAAAATATATATATAATTTATCTATATATATAAAATAAATATAAATGAATAAAATAGATGGATGGTTGATAGGTTGATGGCTGTAATATCCTTGTAAAATGTATACATGTGCTAAAACAGTTTTAAAACAAACGATGTGAAAAACTGAACACTAATTTTATTTTGTATTCATATATAATATATATATAAATTTTTAAATTGTTTTATTTGTATACATATATATATATTGTTACTGAGTATTCAAATAATCTTATTGCGGATTTAAAGGGACATTTTTCATATATTTACTTACCCTTATATTTAAAAATTGTCAATTAACTTTAAAATAAGTAAATTTAAAAGAGGTCATATAGGAGTATTTTACTGGCAGTAAATACCATGGTAACGCGTTTTACATAAAGGGAATTCAAGCTATAGTTGGCAAATTTTATTTACAAATTGACGCGTTTTTCGCTCTAATCATTTATTAATAAATTAAAGTATATGGTTTTAATACGAAATTGTTGAAGGACAATAGATCTAGGTTATAGTCTACGTTTATAGGAAATACAAGATCCAAACATTTTTGAAAATATATAAAAATAGAAATTGGAATCTGTGTCAAGATAAGCCTATAAGAAATAAAATTAAAATCAGTGTCAAGATTACCTTATAATATTTACAATAGTATTCTACAGTTATTCCGTAAAGTAATTGGTTATACTTATTTGGAATTATTTGTGATTTAAATTTTGAAGTGTTGCCAGCTGTATATAGGTTTAAATTTTTTATTTGGATATAGATATTGTAATACTTTTATATTTAAAAACTCACAATTTTACTGTGTAATTTAAAATTACTATACAGAATATTATAATATAGAACTGTTGCTATCAATAATTGATTCTGTTGTTTACGTTACTTCTATTCTAATCTTCGTGGTTCTACTTAAACCTCCACCAATCTTGAAAATTAATTTATCCAAGTTTTGTAAAATTGAATGAAATGAAAAACTACTCTTTTAATATTGAGCCCTTCTGTTCCACTTCAATAAGCTATTGACAAAAACGCAACTAAACCAGCAGTTTCATTTGGGTTAAAAGCAAATATAAAACTTATCGAACATAGTAGCTGGTTACCATTGATCATTTGGAATGTGGAATGGTATCTTATTAAAATTTAACAAAATATATTATATATAGAAAATAAATATAATTTTAATGATGTTCTCATCCACGATGTGATCTTTAACAACCAAAAAACATTGTTTACTGCTTAGATGTTAAACAAGATTCAAAACATGTTGGATGTTATAACAGAAAAAAAGGAAATGAAAAAATAAAATTTTTTCTTTAATATAAAAAATACAACAAAAAAAAAAAAAAGAAAATATAAAATTTGGAAAATTTTTTTCATTTCACTTTCTTTTTATTTTAACAATAGAGTTTATTATATGGCACACGCAACTTATATTATATTAGATGTCATCTTTAAAAACTCTTCTCAGACTCTTCTCTATTAAAAAAAAAAGAATTTATTCTTTATTCCTTTCTTATATTCCCAATTTTATTTCAATTTTTGTTTTATTTTATTTTTATATTTTTTTTTTTTTTTTAATAATCGTTGAATTAATAGAATTTGTTCTTTTCGACTTATCAGGCTTATCACTTTCATTACATTTCACATCATTCAAATTGTATTTGTGTATATCTTCAGTATACAATTTATCTTCATTTGCATGTATGTACATTATATACTATATACTAGGTATATACGCTCATATATATATGCTAATGACATTAATGTATGTAAAAAGCTATTAAAAATAATTTTAAATGGATAAAAATTTAATAATCTTATTATTTTTTTTTTTTTTTTCGGGCAAAAATACTTTAAATTTAAGTTTTAATAAAGTTTAAGAAATTTCATGAAATTTTTGGAATTTTTTTGTAGAATACAGTTAAATATTAAAAGTACAGTAATGTTTTTCATTTTTCCTAACATTAATTTAAATTTAGGTTTCGCGGAATGTAGCCTGAGTTCTTAGACAATTTTTAATAAAGTAGGATTAAGCTTTGAGAAAATTATGAATTTTGAGGTTTCAAAAGCCAATTACTAAGATTTGGAATCAAATAAATAAAGCTGTAATTTCGTTAAAATATATTTAAAAAATTTTTAAAATATCTGTATACCCCATTTTAATCGTAGGATGATTTTTGAGTAACATAATGAATAGCTGCTACTGTCCTATGAAATAATTTAAAGCAGTTGCAGTGAAAAAGTATAAGACAAAAATGAGCTCAGAAATACCCTAGTAATAAGTTTGATATTTTTGATACCCGACAGAGTTCGTAGTTTAAGACAGTCTTAACCGACAACCAGCTCTATAAAATCATACTTAAATACGCTTGTCTATTACTGCACATAAATCTTTTACAATACAGTTTCTTTTGACTAAAAATGAAAAAAGGTCAGACATTAATAAGAATTTTTAGAATATATATCACGGTCCTATGTCGGTGCACTTATCACTAATGAAATAACAATTTTTTTTGATAAGTGAGTATTTTTATTAATGAATTTATTTAAATAAGAAATTATTTTTTAATTAATTTATTAGTTATAAGCAGTTGGTACTTTAGGCTTCTAATTAGGTAGCCGCTTTAAATACTAAAGTAGCCACATACTTTTCAAAAAATTTCTGAAGCTACCTTTTAATAATAATTACATAATAATTTATTAGAAAATACATATTTTATTTTCCCATTAGTTCAGTTTTTCATCACTTACTATTGAAATTTTTATGAAAACTTTAAGCGAGCCAACATTCAGTACTTTCCAATTTTTTAATGAAATATTTTAAACCAAATTTCTTCTTTTAAAGAAAATATTAAATTTAAATATTCAACATCACAAAATTTTTTTATAAAAATAAAAACCTAATTGAATTTGAAAACTCAAAATAAAATTGAATCATAAATAAACTTTCTTGAGACATTTGTTACATAAATTTAGTTTTTTTTTAAAGATAGGTACTTGTATATTTTTTTTAATTTGCCTAAAAGTCTGCAATATTATTTACTTAAAAAAAAATTGTGGGGGATAAAGTTTTTTTGACGAACGTACATATTTATTTACATAAATCCTTGAGTAAATATAATATTAATTCATTGATTCTATAAATGTTTTTTTTTTATTTTTCTGTTTTTTCATTTTTTTTTTAAGTGTGTGTAGGTGAGTCATGCAAACATTTTTTTTCACTTATTATGTTTAAAGTGAAAAAAAAAGAAATAAAAAAAACAATCAAACATTATTATTATTTACACGGATTATTATACTTTGAAAAAATATAAAATAAATAAATTAGTTGGATTTGTTAAAAAAAAAGTAAATTTTACCTGTAGTACAGTTTATATAAATACACTTCAAGAGAGTTGATTATTGATGTATTTAGTAGGCATATCGATTTTCAGAAGTATAACATGACTCTTGATAAGTTAACCATAACTTTTGATAAGTTTAACATGAATTTTGATAAGGTTGAAACTTTAATCTGAATTAAATAGAATAAAATAAATTTATACTGCAATTTTTAAAAATTAAAGTTAGTTTTCTGATATTTTTTGACTAACACTCAGTGTATGACAAATTATAAACAATTTTATTTAACTTTTATACATTAAAAGTAATTACATTTTTTTCCTACATAATCAGAATATTCAATAAGTACTGGGCTCAGTACTCACTAATCAAAAAATAAATAAGTTAGATAAGAAGCTGAAGCGCATTGACTAACGAGGTTCGTTTCAAACATTTTACACTAGTTAAATAATCAAATAAATAATCATATTTTTGATTTGATTATTATACCCTACACCTATATAATAGGTAAAGGGGTATATTAACTTTGGTATGGTGTTTGTAACCACCTAAAGGAAGCGAGCTAGATATGGAAAAGTATATATATTTGTGATCAGCGTGACCGCCTTAGTCGATATAGCCATGTCCGTCCGTCCGTCCGTCAGTCCGTCCGTCCGTCCGTAGGCACGATAACTCAAAAAATAATGGAGCTATCTTGATAAAATTTTAACTGTAGATTACTAGGACTGAAAGTACGGCGGGGATTGCATATGGGCGAAATCGGCCCATGGGTTCGGATTTTGGACCTTTAAACCGATCGAAGGGCTAACGCACATATATAAAAAATCACGATAACTCAATAACTAATGACGCTATCTTCATCAAATTTGTGCTGTAGGTTACTAGTAATGAAACTACTTCGGGGATTGCGTAAGGTCGGGATTGGACCATGGGTTCGGAACCTAGAACTTTTTGAACAAATTTAGGCCAAACGAGCATAATTCCGAAACCAATGAAGATGGAACCTCCAAATTTGGTATCAGGGTGTCCCTTCCTATTTCCTAAGTGTTTTGGGAATTTGGGCCCCATTGAAGTAGTGGGTCGGGGACCAGCCACACATTTCCGAAGACCTTAAAGCATATCTTTAAAACTAATAAAGATAACAACTTGAAATTATGTAGAAGCTTCCAATTTGCCACAAGGGTGTTCTTTACTATCCCTTGCGTGTTCCCTTAATTTGGGATCAATTGGAGAGGTGGTTCAGTACCCCTCTCAGACCTCCCAAGTTTTAAAAGCTTATAATCGAAATTACTAAAAATAGTTACTTAAAATTAAGATAGACCGTTCAAATTGTGTACAAGGGTTAACTAGTACTATAAGTAAAGCGCGGGCTGTATAAGGGCGAAATCAGCCCATGGGTTCGGATTCTGGAAATTTTAATCGGTGTCAGGGATAACGAACATATATTAAAAATCACGATAACTCAACAACTAATGAGTCTATCTTCATGAAATTTGTGCTGTAGGTTATTGGTAATGAAACTACGACGGTAATTACGTACGGTGAAGATTGGACAATGGGTTTGGAACTGAGAACTTTTTGATCGAATTTAGGCCAAACTAGCGTAATTCCGAAACCAATGAAGATATAACCTCCAAATTTGGTATCAGGGTGTCCCTTCCTATTGCGTAAGTGTCTTTGAAATTTGAGCCCCGATTTAAATGAATTATATGAAAAGTTCAAAATTTGTAATTGTATTTTAGAAGTACATTTATTGCATATTTTGCGTTTATAAGCTTTTCTATTAGGTATATAAACTAACCATTTAAAATAATTGCAATTTTTAAAAATTTGGATTATTAAATATATTATGCTTTGATTATCTTTTTATCACAAAATTTAACAATTAGAATTTTTTCATTTTGTAATTGAATTG
This sequence comes from Dolichopus griseipennis, assembly GCA_963082915.1. Classification (NCBI taxonomy): domain Eukaryota; kingdom Metazoa; phylum Arthropoda; class Insecta; order Diptera; family Dolichopodidae; genus Dolichopus; species Dolichopus griseipennis. The sequence continues at coordinate 64,060,554 of OY720443.1, forward strand.
GAATAAATATATTTTCATTTATTTCAAGTTTGTTTGTTTTTTAATATTTTTAAATAGATAAATTAGTAAGATTTTGTAATATTTTTTAATAGATAGTGTAATTAGAAAATGTTTTTAGTATTATAAAGTTAATTTGGTTAGCTATGTCTTACGATCAAATTAATAACAGCTTTTATAGTGTTAAAATGACTTATGAATATGTCCTTAAATTTGAACCAAATAGATGTAGGGTATTTCTAAGTCGGTTGCACCGACTGACTGTTTCTTTACTTGTTTTAGTTTTATTTGCCGCAAAACAGTATTTTTAAGAAAAGCCCAATGAAGTTTGAATTTGTAAACTTCTTTTTTTATATGAGTATTTCTCTGTACTTATTACAGCTACGTGTCTGAAATTTTGGCAAAAGTAGTTTAGTTTTAAGGCCAAAGTTTCTGCAAAATTTGGTTGGTCTTCTGCTGAGGGTTCAAGTAGCTGCCATACAACTTCTTATTTTATATGAGCATTACTCTATACCTATTTAAGTTGGGTGTCTGAAATTTTGCCAAAAATAGTTTAGTGTAATGGCCAAAGTTACTGCAAAATTTGGTTGGTCTACTGCAGAGGGTTTGAGTAGCTGCCATACAACTCTTTCTTTTATATTAGCATTACTCTACACCTAATAAAGCTGAATGTTTGAAATTTTGCCAAAAGTAATTAACCGGATGATATAATGTATATGGTACGGTCATACGGGTATCCCAGAGTTGACACAGTCTACTCTACTACACTCTTCCTCCATTTGTTTAAAAAAACCAACTTTCTGCTTCGATTGCCAGAACTCTATTGATTTATAAAAATTAGAAAACACATGGTTTACAATTATTTTCTTAAAACTAAAAGCGGTACATTTATGCATATTAGAAATGTGGTTTCGTTTAAAATAATGCGTTATGATCATACGATTTTAGGAACCAATACAATTTATACATGTTATTATATTTGATTATACGATTTAATTATACACATGTTTGATTACATTTAGCATAAAATTTGTAACATATGATGCTTATACGCACGATTATGTGACAATGTAGTAATAATATTTTTATTTTAGTTATATTGTATTCTATATGTGTGAGTTATATTATTCAATTAAATTATTTGTTTATATTTTGTATTTTGCCTTTGTATATAATTATTATTTATTGATTAAGCCATTAATCAGAACTCAATAGCGAGTTGTACCTGAGTCGAGTCTAAGACCAGATAAAAATCTTTTCACTTTCACTGACATTCAAACACAGGCCTCTCACATGAAAAGTTGGAATTATTACCACTATGCCACCCAGCCGTGGATAATTGTTTTGCATATTACAAATTTATTATTTATCTTTAGATTTCAGAAATAATTAAAATAAATAAAATAATATGATTTTAAAAATTGTTATATGACAGCTTTCAGAATATATTTTTTACAAATAATATAAAGTTTAAGCTTTCAGATTTCAAAATTCAAAATTGAGATTTTAGAATTCGAATTAATTTTTAAATTAACGACAATTTAAAGTTATACAAATGATTTACATACCAAAAAAATATTACTTTAATTTTATTAAAAAAAAAAATTTTTAAAATATTTTTAAATAAACTTTTTAATTAAAAGAAAAAAAAATATTTTAAAATTATACATCCATTACAATTTAAAATAAATCAATTATTTATTAAAAAAATATTTTTTTAAACTTTGTAGTAATGAAAATTTGAATATAATGTATTAAATATTCTAAATATTAGAATGAGTGTAAAATCATACTGACATTATTTATTAAAAACTATTAAAAAAACACTTAAAATTCAATAAAAATATAAAAAAAAACAAAATTCAATTAAAAAAAAAGTTATAAAAAATAATTTATAAAAAAAAAATCAAATAAAAAAAAAATGTTTTCACCTCATAAAAACTGTGAATAAATGTGAATCAAAATAGCTACTGTGATTAATTTGCAGTTGCTGCTGTTTGCCCCCATTAATTATTTAATTTATGGATTTTATTATTTATTATTATAAAAGTTATCAACTACAACAGCAACAACAACAACAACAACAATATCAAAAGAATATTGAAATTTACCAATTAAATATTAAATTTATATGTAAATTAATAATAAAAAACAAAAAAAAGATTTTTAATGGTATCAGTAGGAATTTTATGAAACAGCAACGGTAGCAACTGCAAAAAAACAAAAACAAAAATAGAACAAACTCTTAAAAAAAAAAAAAACAAAAACATATTTATACAATCCAATTTTTAAAATAAAATATTGTAATAAAATATTGACTAAAAAAAATAACAAGTTTTTTTTTGACATTTACAAAAAAATCGCGAATAACAACATCTTCATCAAAAAATAAAATCAAAACATATTTTTAATTAAAAAAAAAAAAATATATTTGCAATTATAAACAGGTACGATGATGTACAGTATAAAATTTGAATTAATAATTAAATTTAAATTTAAAAATAAAATATTATTTTGTTATGTTTAAAATATTTCTACAACAAAAACATCAACAAATTCATCATTATCATCATTACAATAAACAAAAATCAAAACAGTATAACAAATACCAAAAGCACAATATAACACATCAATTCGCATTCATTAAATTGATGTTAAAATATTCATGAACGGCAGTAGTGATACTAGTAATATTTTAAGTGGGAAAACTGGGGTACCAAAAACAACAACAACAACAGCAACAACAACAACAACGACTAGAAATATTAGGACCCATATAGTAGATGATGGTTCGGATTATGATATTATTAATAATAGTGGTATAAATATTGATTCAGGGATTATAAGCAAATGTGATAATATAGCAGCTAAATTGACAACAACAACAACAACAACAGCAATATTGGATAGTACTACAAACAGTAGTGAACGTTTAATTTGTAGTAGTGATTATTTAACAACAGAAAAAGAAACAGAAATCGGTATCGGTAATTACGGCGGCGGTGGCGTCAGCGACGACGGTGGTAACGGTTTTGGTCTAAACGTTGATAAAAATAGTGATATTAGCGGTGGTTTAGTTAATGTTAATTTAACTGGAAGTCGTATTGTTACTACCAGTATTGGTGGTGGTCCAACTGGTACTATAACTTTATGTCATCGTTTTCAAACACAATCAAGTACAACGAGTGATTTACAGCAATCGACTAGCGCCACTGTTGATACAGTGGCGACTAGTTCTGGTGGTTTAATTTTAAATTCACGACAAGGTTCAGTTGATGGTGCAATGCAAAGATGCGGTTTATGTTCAATATTATCAAGATTACTTAGACGCGCTATGTGTGTCGGTTCAAGACGTGGCAGTGGTGAATCATATTATCAGGAATTACCTGAAACTGTAAGTAAAAAAACAATATATAATAAGTACTAAAATAATCTAAGATTTTTAGATAATAATTTTTAAATTTAAGTAGCGATTTTTAAATAAAAATTCGATCTGTAATAGAGTTGCGAGAAATTTAAAAAAAAAATATGCTAGCGTTGGCAATTATTTCATCATTCATAAAAAAGCCCATGACTTTTAAGTTTTAAAAGTAATAAGAACATATCAAAAATAATTAAGCCGTTTCATAAAGTATTTGTATACAACCTTATTTCCACACGGTAGTGTTGATATGTTCTTCTTTATACTCTCCTATAAATCTGCTTTAGGTGTAATTTATCAAAACGATTATTTTAACTTCATGAACAACAAATTTTTAACTTGTGCTAAATCAATTTAACAAATACACTGAACTTCCAAAAACTTTTTATAATTATTTTTAATATTTTTATATTAAACGAGGAAAAGTGTAGTAGAGTAGACTGTGTCAACTCTGGGATACCGGTAATGATTGTAATATAAAAATTATATCATTCGGTTAATTACTTTTTGCAATATTTAAAACATACAACTTTGTTAGGTGTAGTATAATGCTAATATAAAAGAAGGAGTTGTATGGTAGCTACTCGAACCCTTTGCAGTAGACCAACCTAATTTTGCAGTAACTTTGGCCATTGCACTAAACTATTTTTGGCATAATTTCAAACACCCAGATTCATTACGTGTAGTGTAATGCTCATATAAAAGAAGGAGTTGTATGGCAGCTATTTCAAGATCCCAGCTTCTTTAGTTTTTGAGTTATCGTGCGGACGGACGCACTGACATACATAGCTAAATCGATTTATTTTTCGATTCTGATCCGATCCATACACTTGAGTCTATATCTACCCCTCGTCACAAACGTTATGGCAAATTTAATATACCCTTTGACTATATAGTCATACGAGTATAAATACGGAATGTATCTAATAGATCAATAGAAATAACGGTTTATATGCAAAAGCATTAAAAACACAAGAAAATATCCTTAAAGAATAATATACGTCATTAATTACATATTGTTAAAAAAAATTGGCATTTCCAAGTATCCCTTGATATATAAAAGAAGTTATATGGCGCTACATCTTATTTACTTCAAAATAACCAAAATTTTTGTAACTGTTCAATCCTTAAAAAAACTTTAAAAAAATGGAATCAATAAAAATCCATATATTCTAAATGTTAGCACAGATTAATGTCCTGTTCACAATCAATATTACAATATATATTCATGAAAACCAGTAATTATTTTGAATTGTAAACCTCACAGTTTTATGATATAGTCGATGTTCCAACAATTAAAACAACATTTTTTTAAGAAGATAAAGAGAAAATAACATGCTAACCATGAAACACTGAAGACGGAATATCGCCTGTCATTTTACACAGTAAAAAAATTCCTCCTTTCCGTAAAATATTATTCATCAATATTGATAAATTCAATATTGATTTCATTTTCATTTATTCCATTTTTTTTTCGGAATTATTTTCCATTTTCATTCTCTCACAATATCGCATTAATAAAAGTTTCTTTTTCTAACTAAATTTTTGGTTTTTTGACCCAATTTATATCATATAAATGTTCTGAATGGTTCTGAATTCGTCGCAAAAATAAAAAACATAAAAACAAAACTAAAACTTTTTTTCTCTTTTACTTACTAAAAAAAAAAATGTTTTTATTTGTAAAATATGCAAATAAAAATAAAGGAAAAGTTTTTTTGTTCAACCACAAAAAACAAAAAAAAAAAAAACCCAGAAATATCCGAAAAAATTTAATAATGTATTTCGTCATTTTCATTTAAATTTTAATAATAATTTGTGTCCTTCTGTTAAGTGAAAGGGACCATGAAATAAAAAAAAAAAAATAAAAATAAAAAACAAAAATACTAAAAAAGAAATAAAACAAATGTGATTTGATTCGTGCTCAGAAATTTATTCTGTTATACTTCCCATTTACCTAACAGTAACAACCAGAATACGATTATTTTAAAACTTTTTACTACTACTTTCTACTACTACTTGGATTTGATACTACAGTTTCAAATATTCTTGTATTATATAAGTACTGTAAATAAATTTTTTTGACCAAAAAGTTTTTTTAAAGTTTAATTATATTTCTTTAAAAAATTTCATTAATATAACGTAAGGGGTCCAATAATTGACAACCTGATAATTGGCGATCGCTAAAATTTCAATTTAAATTTTTTTTTATTCCATCGATGTTTCAAACCCTTTCGTTATTGATTTGAATATCTGATCAATTTTAGAATAGAAACAGGAACAGGACACGATTTACTTAGAAAATTGTATTAAAAATATAACTGTTATACTTCAATATATAAAAGATATTTCAAATATATATTAGATCAAACTTAGGGTAGAATCAGAGGCTCTTTAATTCAAAAACAGGGTTAAAAATTTTTATTGAAAAGATAACTGTTATACTACAATATATAAAAGATATTGGAAATATATATCATATCAAATTTCGAAACCAGAGACAGGGGCAATTAGGACTTGCAAAGTTGTATCGGAAATATAACTGTTATACTATAATATATAAAAGATATTAGACACATATATCAGACCGGGGACACGGGCATTTAGGACTTACAAATTGGAATAAAAATATAACTGTTATACTGTTGTACATAACAGATATTTGAACAATGGACTTACAAAATTGTATAAAAGATATAACATAAAAATTTATTAAAAATTAGTACATCTTGACTAATTTTTTAGTAATAGTAAGAAAATATTCAAGAAGTAAAGCTTTATGTTCAAAAGCAATTTGAGAGTTATACTCTGCAAAATTTATTCATTTTAAATAGTTTAATAAAAGCGGTGCCACATCTTCAATTAAAAGCAGAATAAGCATCCATTTCTATCGATTTCAACAATTGAATTATATATTTAAAAAAATTGAGCTCTAAAATTTCATCACGAATCGGACTTTTATTTTTTCAGTCATCTCAATTTTCAATTTAAAAGTTTTGCTGAACCTAATGATTTGGTATTGCATTGAGATGAGATACTGTCAATAGTTACAGTTGGATACACAAAATCTGAACCCTGTGTTAAAAAATCGATTTAAAATTTATTTATTTAAAAAAAATGACATGCGATTTTTCTATTTTTTACGAGTCAATAACTATAATCGTTACCCTATGATTTCATTTTGATCATGAGTTGTATTTAACATTTTATTATATTTTGTCCTTTTTTCGTTGTATTTTGTTTCAATTTTTTTTTTACAAATTTTAATTTCAAAACGAAAAATAAAAATAAATTCAAAAAATAAAAAAAAAAAATGAAAAAGAATAAATTTAGCATTTCATTTTCGAAACCAAAATAAAAAAACAAAAACAAAATAAACTAAATAAGAAAACTCGCATACATTATTATGATTTGATATCATTCATCTTTTGATTAAAAAACATTTTCAAGTCGACGCACATCTGATCCATTTTCTTTAGATTTTATTTTCTTGTTTTTGTTGTAAATTTTCTTTTATTTTTTCTTATAACTTAAAATTTCCTGGACAAAAGTCAAAATCAAAGTTTAGAAATACTCTTCTCGACATTTTTCATTCTGAAAGATTTAAAAAAAAAAATAAGAAAATGATGAATTCAAGAAAATATTAATATATGTGTATATGTTACTAAAATGATACAAATTTTTTAAAAAATTTATATGTGTTTGTTAATACTACTCGTAAATAATATTATGATTTGCCCTAAAAACACAAAATTTTTAAAATGAAAATAAAATGATTTTATGAGGTGTTCAATATCTATATATTTTTTTAAAATTTTTGGGCATTTGACTTATGGGGAAATTATTAAAAATTAAAATTTATTTTGGGTTTTTATAAGGAAAATCTTTAAAGTTCATTTAAAGTTCTGTAAGTTCTATTAAATATTGTTAATCACACATATTCTTTGACACTTATTTCAATCAGAATATCACTGAAGTTATGCTTTCTATTCTGCTGGAATTTATCTACAAAGCGATAGAAATTTTCTACCACTCCAAAAATATTGAATAATACGTTTTATCTCAGGTTTTTAAGTTGTTTTAAGGGTTTTAAGGGTTTTCTTGAGGATTTTCGACAAGAATGACGTGATACATTTTGTCTATAGCGTCTGTCAGGAGTTTCGAAGAATCTGAATGTATTTTTTTTTAATTTAATACAAAAAATTAGGATACCTAGTCTTTCTTAAAGGTCTTAACACCTCGATTGATTTTTTAATTTAATAATTCTACTTTATTTATTTATATTATAATTTTCTAAAGAACTACAAAACGAAAGACGAGATCTTCACTAGATCATACCAAAGAAAAACCTAATTGGTTTCTGATAGTTTATAATTCGTTTATAATTCCGAATTATAAATCTTATCCATTGGCCACCTCCCATGACTACCTTCCTTATTACTTTTCTAGATAAACTGACGGATCAAAAAAGTGGCAAAAAAAAATACAAAATATAGATATCATGAAGACGCTTTTAGTTTTTCATTTAAAAGATTTTAACATATTGGTACTACCAAAACATAAGTACGAAAAAAAGGGAAAAACGAGGAAGGGTGTAGTAGAGTAGACTGTGTCAACTCTGTGATACTCGTATGACCGTAATATAAACATTATATCATGCGGTTAAATACTTTTGGCAAAATTTCAAGCTTTATTAGGTGTAGTGTAATGCTAATATAAAAGGAGTTGTATGGTAGCTACTCGAACCCATTGCAGTAGACCAACCAAATTTTGCAGAAACATTGGCCATAACACTAAACAATTTTTGCAAAATTTCAGATACCCAGCTTCAATAGGTATAGAGTAATGCTCATATAAAAAAAGAAGTTGTATGGGAGGTACTCGACCCCCGTCAAGTCATGTAAAAATTGACAAAATACATGTACAAAAGAGGTTTTTGTTTAAAATAATGCTGTTGTCGAAATTAGTAAGAAGTTTAGAACTAAAGCATAAATAACTTAAGAATTTTAAAGGACAGTTTCGTTCCGAACATGTAGTAAAACAAAAACAATTTTCTTATAAAAATTCTTTCAATTCTATAACTTAATATCAAATTGCCTTATAATTCATAAACTTTGTATAAAATGTTTTGGTATGCCAGTTGAGCTTCAGGTATTCAATATATTGAAAGGTTTTTAAATTAAAAATTATAAAAAAATTAATATTAATTCAACAAAGAATGTATAAAATTAATAATTACACTTCATATGTTTGACAATTACAATTTTAAATGTCAATTGAATTGAATAATAGGGTTGGATCATTATTAGTGGTAGCACCAATGTTATTGCTCCATAATCATATAATAGTTTTAAAATATTACAAATGCATTTAGTATTTTTTTATATAAAGTAGTTTGGCGGGTAAAACAAATATTAAAAATTATCTTAGTTGTTAGTTTAACTTACTACTGAGGCTCCTGTTAGTTTTGAATGTCAAAAACAATACAAATTCACTTCTTTTAACATTATATATAGAATGCAAATGATTACAATTAAATAATATTCAAAGTGGCCATCTATATTAAAATAGAAAAATAGTGCTTAATTAGTTTTTTTTAAAAAAAATTAAAAGATATTTAAGTCATATATTATTAAAATTTCAAATAATATATATTCTAAGTTTTTAAAATAAATTAATATTATTGGACCTCAGAGGTTCCACTAGCTCGTTAAATGTTTAAAATCTTGTTTTACATTAATATGCAATAGATTTGAAAAAAGTTTAATATAAGGATATTAAAATTTATATATTTATAAATTTAATACAAGACTTATTGATCAATTATAAGGTTTTAATTTAACTAAAAACTTATTTGGAAGAATTAAACTTCTTTCTAAGTAATCTTCCTAAATTTCGTACATTTCCTTTTTTAAAATTTTTTTTCTTCTTCAATCTATCTATGAAATTAAATTCGTGATGTTCATACTAATGACAAACACAATAAATTGTGTATATATATAGTTACTTAAATTTTATATATTAATATATAAATATATATTTATATATATTTTGTGTATATAGAAATTTTAACTTAAAAGGTTTTTTTGTTATCCGTATACCAGGTAAAAATTTACCTTACCATTTTTTATACAATTTAAAATTTTATAGGTTGTATACACATTTAAAGCCGAAATTACACTTTAATAATCATTTTTTTTTTGGACATTTAATTTTAGTCCTTTTATTTAATCTTTTTTTTTTGTCTTTCTATTTTATTTTAATTTATTTTTTAAAGTAATTCCAAAGTAGGTCAGAGAAGCTGGGATGAAGATGTCTAAATTTTAAATAAGATAAAAATTCAAAAAAAAAAAAGATGATAATAAAATATTATAACTGATGAAGGCATAAAAAACTAGATAATAATTGAAAAAAGTTTTTATCCAATTTTTCTTTATTAATTAATTTTAATTTGATGCAAACACAGGGGCTTTTTTTGTAATCATCTGTGAAAAAAAAGAGCAAAAGTATAGATTTGCTACGATCTAGCAGAATACTATTAGGGAAATATTAGGGGAATTAAATTCAACCGTAAGAGTTCCAATAAAAAATGTGCCATTGATAATTGGTAAAATTATCTATTTCACTATTGGATCGTCGACTCTTTTTTTAGAAGAACAGTTTAAAAAGACATATTTTTAGGGTTTTAAGATATTCTTCAAAAAATTGACTTATCGCAAATTCGATTTAAAATGATGACAGTATGATCTTAATCATACCAAATTTAATTAAAAGCTGTGGAATTTTGATGAATTATTAGAACATTCCCGAAACTCTTAGAATCTCTAGATCCTATTAGAATGAGATCTAGTTATTAGAATGAATTTATGAAAGCAACTCGTCAAGGGGTGCCCAACAACAGTTAATGTACCAAATTTGAACTCCTTCCGACGGTTAGAATTCAAGATTTCTCGAAGAGTCAGGTGTTTTTGCATGTGAGCCTTGCAATCCCGTGGTCCGATTAGGCCTATCTATGAACTTAATTTGACTATTGATTGATACTATTAAAGAAAGCATTCACACCAAGTTTCCTCAAAATTCATTAAAATTTTTGGGAATTATCGTGCTTACAGCCACCCACGCACACGTAGTTACACGTAGTTACATTTCCTACAAAATCGAACAGCTTTTGTTAAGACACAAATTCTATTTTTTTTTTTCACTGAGGAACTTATAACATTTTATTATAACTCATTTTCAGCACACTAAGTCCACAATGGTTATAAATTATTCTATAAATTACTTCTAAAAGAATAAATTAAAAAAAAAATTTATTAACTGTTACTTAAACTCATCGCCTTCAAAAAGAGTCGTTTCCATGGTTTTTTATCCTTATGGTTATTTCTTATATTTGTATGTATGTATATGTGACGTGTTTACATAGATTTTAAAGTCAATAAAATTAATAGATACATGTATAAAGAAATGAAACAATAAATCTGAAGAATAGCCAATTGATTGATCTGATTTAATATTAGAGAATTCTAATAAACAAAAGGTAAAATAAAAAAATTAATTTAGGAGGGATGGAAAAACAGTAAATAATTTGAAGAAATAGAAAAATACTAAAAACTATTTAGTATTTACAATAACATTTTGAAGAGCGACATAAAGTATAATGATTGTTGTAAATATTATATTGGATTCAATATAAAAGTATAAAATAATAAGGAACAAAAAAAAAACAAAAGACAAACTTAAATAAAAAATTAATACAAAAAGAATTTATTGATTTTTATTAGAAAAAATGGCAATTTTATAAAGATTTTTCCTTCTAAATGCGAACAGATAAGAAAAGTATTGGCGGCTAGTCTAAAGTATTTAAGTCAAAATTGAGTCAACCTTTTGAATCAACCTACAGGTTAAGTTTTTCATGTGTACGAACTCTATCTGAATTAAGAAATCATATAGCTAAATCCAGAGTTTCTCATTTTATATTATGAAAACTTAAACTAAAAATTAAGACAACTGCCTCCGAACAAGAGTTTCCAATGAAAAACCAGTATGACAACAGATGCTTATCCCCACACAGTTGAACTATCCAGATGGCGCAACACAGCTTATGTAAACTCTTTTGCCCTGCGCAAATATGAATCACGTCCCTTCAAATGTTTTCCTAAAGTTGGTAATACGATTATTAGAATTCCCAAGTTGGTAGTACGATTTACAAAAGTTTAAGAAGAACATGAACATCTTTCTTCTAAATATCCCATCCGATTTCCCTCAATCCCCATAGCTCATTTTCAGTAATCCTTTCACAGCCTGATCCCGGGAACCCTGTACATTTGTATTACAGGTCCCGACTAAAGGTCCTGCAATACAGTTTGAATTCAAAATGAATTGATAGTTTAGTGTGCCAAAGTCGCACATTACCTATGGGATCTACGCCCAGCTGCTTTACGTGGCTTTCGAAGCTTTCCATGTCCCTCACTCGTAAAAAAAAAAACCTTTTTGATTCCTGTTAAAAAATATCATAGCAAGCTTTTTTAGTTAAGGTATAAGGTCTAACTTGATTTTCGAAGAAATTAGATAACCAAAAATTAAGTTTCCCATTTTATATTATGAAAACTTAAATTAAGTGCGTAAGCTTTCGGGAGACAAATTTGACATTAGAAGGAATTCTATAAACATTTTTAATAAGATTAGAAACTTCATTCCAAAAATAAATATTAAAGAGACGTGATTTGGATAGATATCTTTAATACAAAAGGAAATCATTTTTAAAATTACCTTAAAAAAACCTTAAACCTTTTGAACAATCGAAAATTTGCTTTTAGAATTTCGAATAGCTAACTAAGTAAAACATTTTTGAATTTAGTTTTCACAGAATATATAAGTATGTTAAGATATTAGAGATTTAAATTTTAAATATAAGAAAAAGTCAAGGGGATTACATTTTTAATACATTTCAGGTTTTTATATTAAAAAATTACAACAAAATAAGTATTAACATAAAATATTACCTATTTCGTTTGCGTAAGCAATTAATATTAAAGTAGATCGATAATTCATAGCATCTTTAATAAAGAAACGAAATATATACAGATGTATATAAACAAGAGTATTCCTATAAATATACATACATATTATATACTCTTTATATGCGTTAATATAATTTTGATTTTATTGAAGGATATTGAAAAATTATATAGACATTTTGTTTTGTAGTAATTTTGATGACGATAATAAAGGTACTAATTTTGATTATATACTTTATACAGTAAAACCTGTTTATATGTAACTAATTAAAAAATTGAGTTAATGGGAAATATTTGCGTTTTAATTATTTGTTTTAAAATGTGAGTGAATTTGACACTAAACACTTTGGAGTAATGGGTTAAAAAAATTCACAAGTTAAATGATTTATAGGGAGTCGTGAAATAAGGCCCTGCGAATCAAAGCCCGTAAGGTTTTATTTATATTTTAGTTTTTCTTTAGAATATTTGAAAATTAAAGACCCGAGCTTTATTTTAGGTAATACTCGACTTCTTGAAAAATAAATCCCCTGGGTTCTTTGCCATTTTCTAAATTTTGGAGTTGTATTCGTAATCAGGATATTCCGTGAATATTTATATAATTATGTGTACATGAGATTATGAATCTGGAGGCATATTAGAGTTGGATTCAAAATCCTAAAAAAATGGAGTATTTACCCGGTTTTCCTAGGCTAGATTTCTCCAAAATCTTGTCTAGATATAAATAAATATTCTGGAGAAATATGTTAATTTCAAATACAATTCTAAAATTCTTACTAATTTAAAAATGAACATGCAATTTTAATACAAAGGTATGAGAATTAACACCCTGGAGATTTATTTCACAAAAATCCGAGAAAAAACAGTTCGGGGGTTTTATTTTGCAGGGTCTTATTTCAAGGCACATTTTTATAGATTGCTTTGCGGGAAATTGTAGTATTAATAGTATTTTAGTAACCTAGGATGCACTGTTTTTAAATAACTATTACGAACCTTTGAAGCCTAGGAAAAATCAATTTTATCATTTGTTTTCAATCTTGGGATTGAGATACAATAGAAGTAGACCAGAATAAAAACTCTTGATTAATAAACGTTTTTCAATCGTCCTATATATTGGCAAACCGACTGTACTGTAGTAATACATTTAACATTTAGACAGATATAAATATTCAAGTGCGGGTATAGGTGTTAATAATAGATTGTAAAAAGGAAGGTGAATCTACTAAAAATAAAAATGTTCATTGATTCAATTAAAAAATGTTTTATTATTTATTATATTTTTTGTGTATTAATTTTTTTTTTTAAACTTTTGGCACAAAAAAAGGAAGTTCATTGTGCGGTTCGGTAATAAAGGAAAGAATTAAAAAAAGGGAAGAAAAACAAAATGGAGGAAAATAAAAGGAATAGGGTTTCTGTGTTTGCAATGTTTTTTTTTTGTGTCAGATTTGTTAAACTTTTTTTTTTTTTTATCTAGGTTTAAAACAAATTATAGAGTAAATAAAAGGAAAAGCGTTTCTATTATATTTTCATTAGAATTTTACCATTTTTTTGCTCCTAAAAAAAAAGAAAAACTTTTTTAGAAAATTTATTTTGTTTTTGTGAAAAACCTTAAACACCATGTTTTTTTTTTGTTTTCGCATTTTATTAAATTTTAACACTTAAGTATGTTAGTGTAAATGTTTTTTTAAAAAACAATGAAAAAATTAATATAAATATTAAAAGAAAAATAAATATAAATAATTTGTTGTAAAATTTAATTATTAAATAGATAAAAAAATAATGAATAGAACATTCGGTTGAATGTATTTGCTCTTTGGCTTTTTTATAAATCGATTATAGATCTAAATCTTGTTATGAAAATTTATTTGAAAGCGGTTTAGATGCTGGGAACCTTAAAATCTTGTTTTATTAAAATAAAGTTTTTAGAAAATATGTCCTATAGGCCTTATATCATGTAGAAACGTCTAATATTTTCAATAGATACAATAATTCTAATCTTGTTTGTATTTGTAATATTTTTGTACTTGAGTTATATGGTATTCTATATCTGTGAGTTATATTATTAATTAAAATATTTATTTTTATTTTGTATTTTGCATTTGTATATAATTATTAATTATTAATTAAGCCATTAATTTGAACGCAATGGCGAATGGTAGCTTAGTCGAGTCTAAAACCAGAAAAGTTTTTTCACTTTCACTGGTATTCGAACCCAGACCACTGTACAACCAAGCCATCAAAACATTTGGAATTAACTGGAATTCAATATCCTTGTCTATAAAATATTTCTATAATCTGAATTTCTAAAATCTGAGTTGTATACTTACTCCAGAATACAAAAATATAGAAAATATAGAAAAGGAATTAAAAAGTATATAATATATATCAAAATCCGGAGGAATTTAAAAGCAGGATTCAAAACTGGTAAAATTTCTTTTTCGAAAATATAAACTTATATACTAATTAGTATTAAATCAGATTTTGATAAAAATACAAATTTTTAAAAACCCATGATTTCAATTTCCAATTTACAGAGATTAGTTCTCCAATTTGGGACTGTCCCAAGTTAAAATTGAAAACTGAAATTCTCCCATTAAATGTTTAGAATATAAAAAATTTTAATGGAAAAAATTTGATTAACGAAAGGTCTTGATGAAATTTGAGAATTTGATTTTGAATACAATTAATTGTATTCAACCTCCATTAATTCTATTAACATCTTAATAACTTAATAAATTTAAATAAATTTAAATTTTATATGTAACTATGGTCAAATGTTTCAAGGCTTTTCGTATTTAAAATCAGTTAGTCTTATTTTATTTTATTTAACTTTTTCAAAATTTGAAAAAAATAAAATGTAATTTAATTCAAATATTATTATATTAAATTAATTTTAAATATTTCAAATTTTAAAAACTAATATTAAAACTTTGTCGTATATATTTAGATTTTATTTGATTTATTTTCTTTTGAACATTTGAATATGTGAACAACTTAATTAAGTGTTTCTTTAATACATCAATTTATATATTTTTAACAGAAGGAGAATTCAACTTTGTAGAGTTTTTAACTAGTAGTATTTAATTTTTTTTTTAATATTCAAGACTTATTATTAATTAAAATTATACTTGTAAAAGTTCCACTTTAATTTGTAAATTTTAAAAAACCCTGAATTTCCAAGTGACATATCTTAACTCCCAGGGTCATAAGTCCCATTGGAATGTGGCCGCGATTTAAAAAACCCAAACAGTATCAGTATCATAGTATGCAGAACTTACATTTTTCAGATGGCATGTCATAAATTCTTAAGTTATAAGACTCATTGGGCCATATGTCCTACTAAATCAAGTCGAAAGCCCCACGGGGGTTTTGATCTACTGCAGTAGGACACTTAAGTCCCGTAAGTGGTACCAATAGATCCCATTGGAATTTTGACTTATTGTAGTGGAACATAATAGAGCTTAAAAGCCGGTGACATGTGGCTTTTCAATCATTATGAAATTTTTATTAGTTCCATTGTACGACTCTCATAATAAAATATTAAAAAAATTAAGAATTGATTTTCTTTTTCTATTGAAAAACAAGGAAAATGCTAAATTTCATATTAAAATTATCACACTAAAAATAGTCAAAAATTCATATTACAATTTTTCATTTCCTTCTAACAATTGCTTTAAATTATTTTAAGAATATGTTTCTTAGAAATTTAAATAGAATATTTAATTTAAATTATTAAATATGGGAAAATTAACAAATAAATGTAAAAGTCATTTTTAATCTATCAATATCTATTTAATATTTTGTACATTAAAATTGTAATAAAATAAAATAAATTAAAGTTTAAATTTTAAATATCTAAAAAATAATTGGTTTTAACAAAATTAAATAAAAATATATAATTAAATTAAATTTCAGTGATGAAAAAGAAGTCTTAGATAAAAAACAAACGATCCCGAAAATCCATTATATTCATATACCATAAAAGTTTATTTTAATTTTACGTAAAAGTTTTGTGAACTTTAAATATAAATAATTTCTAATAATATTCACATATTTGTATTCAAAATATACTTAAAACTAAAAACTTCATAGGGTACATAAATATTATAGTATATTTATTAAAAAAAATAATCATACAAAATTTAATTTACAAAAAAATATGATAAATATTATTAGTTTTACATGTTAATTGAAAAAGTTTACAAACTCATTTTTTTGTTATTTTATTTTATTAATTAAGTAATTGTTGCACCAGATTTAGAGATATAATTTAATATAAAAACTGATTTTTAGTATTTATTTAAAACAAAAAAAATTTTGCAAAATTCGTAATAAATCTAAACTTTTATCATAATTAATTTCAATAAAAATTGGGGTTTTGGCACTAATTTTTTATTGTATTGAATTTTATTGAATATAATTATTATTATAAAAATTTTATTTTTAAATAAATAGAATTTGTCATATATGCATACAGAATAAACAAATTCAATTATTCGGCACATATAAATATTAAATAAACTTGCAATCCTAAAAATATGCAATTAGTTATTTTAACAATTCATACAAAAGCTCAGTGGTTAAAAAGACGACTTTCAATTGAAGAGTCTCGGGTTCAAACCCTGGTCGGATCATTATTTTTAAAAAACCATAAGTGTATATTATAATAGTTCAACAAGAAGGCCAAATAGACAAAGGACTATTTTAATATCAGGCAATATTTACTATTGTCTGGTACTAAAAAAATAAATAAATAAATAATAAAATATAAAAGGAATGTTTCGTCTTTCCAACAAAAGTCTGAGTTGGCTTTGTGATATTTCAAATGCGTAAACAACTCCTATTTTAATTTTCGATTTGCTTTAATCCTTAAATAAAATTTTCAGAACTTCATCTGTGAGTTTTTAGAACAAATCTAAAATTTTGAACGGTAAAGACATTGTTGCATAAAGGTAATAAATAATTAAAAAACCTTTATTTAAAATTGGTTCGAACGTCATTAATCGAATAACATTCAAATAACATTGATGAACCCATTACATGTATGATGATATCTTTCATTTTCTCAAATAAGATAAACGATTATTCAAGGAGTCAGGACTTTGAGATATCTAATCAATCGTAAAATTTCAGGAAACATTTTTTTATACGATTTTTAACTACATTTACAGGATTCGCAATCTGAAAAGCCACGTAAATCCTTTTAAAAGCAAAACAATGCAGAGAGTTTAACTATTAGTTGATATTTCCATTCTCAATCTCTTTATTATAACTTCCGTAATTGTAAACAAAGTGGAAGATGTCCATTTGTCAAATTTTGCGTAGATCAACTTTAAAAATCATCACAACTATTTGAAACTAGTTGTCATTGTCATAATTTTGTTTTTTAAATAAACCTTTAAAGGTACAAATTTTATAATCAACGAAGCCGTTCGCCTTTTAAATCAAATTGATAATAAATTTGTTCTTTTTCTATTCAAAATGAACCGAACCAATTTTTTTTAAACATGTCTATTCCACTTAAAGGTCCCAAGATACAGGAAGATTTGGAAAGAAATAAATACCAATTTGATTTAAAATTTGGCATTTAATTGATTTGAAAATAGCCGCATTTAATGTGGAAAAAGTATAATTAAATGCAAATTGAAAAAATATATCACTGTCCCCTTATTTTTCCTTTATTTTGCGTTGCGCCAGTTAAATTGTGAATCGATCTGTAAATGTTTAATTGGAAACTGTTTTTTCCGTATGAATTTAACATTGTTTTATTGTTTCCCAAATCTTAAATATAAACTTTTCTGAGGGTTTGATTCGAAAATAAATTGTACATATTATCTTAATTAATAAATAAACTGAATCTAACTATATCCTATTTTATTAAATTCCTAAAGGTGATAAACCTAACATTATTTTTAAAAAAGAAATCCAATAAATTCCAGCATATTTTTCCCAGTTAGTTCCTTGTAAAAGTTTAACTAATCCCAGCAAAAACTTATCTTATAAGAAAGAAAACTTTACTAATCAATTATTATTTATTATTATTTTCAAATGTATGATTGTATGGATTCCGTACCATAGGATATGAGAGCATCATCGTTGTTTACAATCGATTATAACATAATAAAAATTAAATAAGAAACAAAAAATCATAACAAAAGAAAAAAGACAATGCGAAAAAAAACAAAGATAAGAATTTGGCTGACAAGAATTTCAGCACCAAAATTATTGTTAAATTTCGAAAGATAGGAGTAAATATTGAAAATATTCGTATACTATAAGTAAAAAACAACAATAAAAACAAAAACAACAAAATTTTAAAGCGAAAATATAAAATCTATGACATGCGTTCAACTTCGTATTTTCTTCTATTTTCCGTATCTTCTATATTCTCAACTTCGTTATTCTTATGTTTGAGATGGAGCAAAATATATATATTTTTTTTTTTTTTTTTTTTTTTTTTTTTTATTTTCACACACATTCAATTAGAGATTTTTCTATACTTTTCACCTTATTTTCTATTTTAGTTCTGTTTTTTTTTTTTCCTTACAAGAAAATTTTCTTTTTATTTTTAAAGCTATATTTGGTTTTCAACATATATATTGTTATATAATATATATCTTATGTATGTATGTAGAATTATTTGTATACTATTTGGCAAACGGATGTTATAATAATATACACCATATTAAATATCCATGTAAGGATAATAATGATTATAATAAGAGTATTGTTATATACATATGAAACTTATATATATATATACATATATATAAATATATATATTAAATGAAAAGTATACAAAATATTAAATATAAAGTAATATTTTATTTGTACATAAAATTTTATGTATAAATAAATATGGATATATATATATATATATATATATATATATATTATTTTATTGTATTTAAGTCGGATCCTTTTACATTAATATTTTCCTTTTTCTTCTTTTCTTTTTCATTTGGTGGCTTTTCATAATAAACAGTTATCTTAGAATTTGTTGGAAAATATATTAAAGCTGTAAGAGGAGAACTTTTAAAGACTTTAAAGACTTCCAGAAAAAAATTTAATATTTAAAAGGGTATATAACAAACATTTTTGGGGAAGAAATATATAATATTTAAAATAAAAATTAAAAAATTAAAAAATAGTGTTACCACCTGTATCATAAACAAGAGCTATGGAATTGGAGTCGGAGTCAGAGTGTATAGAAAATAAGGCAACAATGAATCAAAAAATTTTTTAACTGTCATAATTAAAATTCAATATTTTAATACAATATTTAAACAATACTGTCAATTCGAATAAATTTTAAATTACACAAACGCATATGTAGTTACATAAATAATTACTTTATTGCATTCAAATCAGGGTTGCAAAAAGCCCAAATTTTGACTCAACTCATCACTCAACTCAAAATTTGAGCCCACACAACATTTGAGTCCACTCAATCTGTGAGCGCATGTGTATAAGCGGACTCATCATTTGAGTTGAGCTATGAGTTGAGTTTGTCATTTGAGTCCGCTTATTTACAACCCCGATTCAAATTATCAATTTTCAAAAGGATATGTTTATCATTATTCAAGAGTCGCTAGTTTTAATTGCCAACTTGACAGCTCTGTCATTAACAGTATATTAATATTTTTTGAATTAAAAGCTGTAATACTTTTCCATGAGTCTGAGTAGAATTACCCAAAGATCTCCTTAATCTTAAAAACTTATTAGAAACTTTTCTACTTTATTATATACACTTAAGGAAACCTGTGCTCATATAATTTAAAAAAATTTTAAGTTTTTAAATTAACAGCATGCAACTTTTTTAATTATTTTAAAAATTGCACAGTGTTACCATCTCCGTTTAATTTAAAGCAATATTTTTTTATAAGTTTCTTTGACACCAAAGTTGTAAGATCAAAAATATGAAAAGAAATATTTTTATAGATAAGCATGTCTTTTAGACTTCTTTGGTTTCAGAACTATTATATTTTACTTACGTTTCATTCACGTGGGACTTCCGACTCTTTAAAGTGATTCACAAGTGTCAATTAAAGCTCTTATCATCAAACTTCTGACATCAGATTCCCATGAAACTTTTGACTCTTTCAAGTGGTCAAAAGTCCCGATGGGAGCTCCGACCATGAGACTTTTGACATGTTATCATTAACAGCTTGTATAAACCTCTAGTAAAAATTAACAGATATAGAAATATTAAATATTATTAAACAAAGAGTCAAATTAAGATGTTTGAATTTAAACTAGTTGAAAAAGTGTCTTCAATGTATTGAAAATATTTGGTTGGGAAGTTAAAACCCGATCCAATTCATTTTATAATGCAAGTTTTTCAAAATTATGTGACCTAGTGGTTACATATAGTAATAACTTATTTTTTAAATTACCCTGATTCATATTCCTAAGATATTTTATTTCCAAAAGGTTGTATTTTATTATTTTTCGAAATTTATTTAGTATAGAAAAGAAATTTTGATAAATTAAGTTTTACTGAATATTTTTAAATTAATATAACTATAGTTGAATGGGACATGTCAAATGACGTCCTTAAAAAAACAAAAAGAATTATGTCGCGCCCGTTTTTTGTTTCATGCAAGTACAAAATCATATATGTTGTATATATCATAATATTCATGATATATTTAAACCGTCTTTCCTTTTAATCCTCCTATATTTTATTATTTCTTCTTCTTCTTTTTTTTTTGTTAACCATTTAAGAGGCTTTATGAAGTTAAACATAAAGTAGGCATAAATATGTTAATAAAAAATAGAACATGAATAAAGATGAAAAAAATATTTAGTACACAACATATACATATATGTAGTATAAAATTTTTTTGGCTTCTTTGGACATTTAACGAATACAAAATACATAATATGTAAATATGAACTGTGTTTCTACATATCAGGTACGAAGCAGCAATACATCATATTGACTGAATGCTTCTCCAAGCTAAGTTAAAAACGAGGAAGAGTGTAGTAGAGAAGACTGTCAACTCTGGGATTCCCGTATGACCGTTATATAAACATTATATCATTATTATTATAAACATTAATTACTTTTGGCAAAATTTCAAACATACCAGCTTTATTAAGTGTAATGTAATGCTCATATAAAAGAAGGAGTTGTATGGCAGCTACTCGAACCCTTTGCAGTAGAGCACAAATTTTGCAGTAACTTTGGCCATTACACTAAACTATTTTTGGCAAAATTTCAGACACCAGCACTAATAGGTACAGAGAAATACTCATATAAAAAAAGAAGTTGTATGGCAATTACCCGAACCCATGGACCAAAATGGCTGGATTTAAATAGCGATGAAAATTTCAAAATCCTAGCTCCTTTGGTTTTTGAGTTATCGTGCGGACGGACAGACATACATAGCTAAATCGATTTTTTTTTCGATTCTGATCCGATCCATACTCTTGACTCAAGAGTCTTGAGTCTATATCTAATAAACGTAATGGCAAATTTATTAAACCCTTTGACTATATAGTCGTACGGGTATAAAAATGTTTTAATGAAATGTGCTTAGTCTTGGATAATTTTAGTAGGTAATTGAGGAAATTAGGTTCTTTCTATAATATAAATCAGATGCCTTAAGGATTAGCAGAGAGCGACAAGTGTGGGAAAAATTATGTGGATATTTGCTCACAAAAAGATCTCGTACAGAAATATCTAAAGAATCTGTCAGCGTGTTCGAGGCCTAAAACTTTGAAAATGTTCGCTTACAAATACAAATAAACGCTTACAAATAAAATTAAAGTAAAAAGTAATAATATAAATTGACGCTTACAAATAAAACTGCCATCCCTTGGAATATAATAATATAAATTTACATGTCCCGTCACTGATTCATACATAGACGTACATTCATGTATTCCGTGTACTTTATATACAATGACCATTAAATATCAATGAAGTCTTCATTGCTTCTGATGATATTTTCTATAAAAAAAATATATCCTTAAATATTTGCAACACATATTTAAGTTTTTTTGTACATTCCTATGTACATATATATATAAATAATGTATTCATTTTTGTGTTCCTAATAGTTAACTAGTGTTTGTAATACTTTTTTAGTTAACTGATGGTAATTTCTTTAGTTTTTGAATAAATTATTATGTTGATATTTCAACTGAATATAGTTGCTAATAAATTACCAATTTTTGGTTTTTTTTTTAATTTTGAAAAAGATTAAAGAAAATCTTAACTGAAAATATTAGCAATATGGCTTACAAAATTATAAATATTTGAATTAATAAATTGAAAATAATTAAAATTATTATATATGACATTAATTATTTTATATAAATTAAAGAAAGTTTGTAATATTGGTGAACATACTATATCTTTAAAATTATTAAGAGGTACATGCTTTTCAGATCTAGTCCAGGTCTTAAATTAAAATGAACTTTTTTTAAGTACACTGGAACGAATTCTTTAACTTCAGAACAGCTAAAGATTTAAAACAGTTTTTGAAAGCCTTGTACTGACATATAAACAGTAGATTATAAAAAATGTGAAATGAATTTTCGAATTGTGGGTAAGGATGTGGCTTATTAACCGAGGAGATTCGGGTTCAATTCCCGATTAGGTAATGCGATAATTAATTAAAAACAAATTTTTTTGAAAAATAAGTTTTCTTTACAAATCTCCATGGTGACCAAAATATATATAGTAAAAATATGAAATATATGATATAAATAAAATAAATAATTACTTATATAATAATATTGTTGGCTCACATTCGAAAGGGCTCGTCGATTTGTAAAGGCATTGTATGTACTTGGAAATACTTAATAAATAAATAAATAAAACTTTGCTGCATTGATCTGGTATAACTCTCGCAATCTTCGGCCTGCATACATCAGTTCAATCAAACATTAGGTATCTGTGAGGAGTAATTAAATTCAATTTGATATTGCAGTAAGTAACCGTCTAAAACAAACCTAAGATTATTCAGTAGTTATTATATTGAAATATATTTAAGAACCTTTCCCGCCAAGTATTAAAACTTCTATAGACTAATACTTTGAATAGATTGACTTTATTTTACTATTTACTATTTGAGTTTAAAATAATTTTAAAGCCTAGGGAATAGGAAATACACGTAAGATCCGTCTTAAATACAATAGAATAAGAAGTTGTAGGTACTTTGATGTAAGTTAATATTTCATTTCTGAATTAATTGAAATTGTATAACTTATTAATTTTAAATATAAAATAGTTTCAAATCTTCTTCAATATGAAATCTATTACAACCATATGGAGTATCAATGTAGTAAGACTGCAAATATATTAATAGATTTTACAAAATATGCTTAAATTAAATAGAAGTTTAGAAAAGAACCACTGTAAATTAAATAAAATCTTGTGTGAACGAGTTATTTTCTATCCCATTTTTTATAAATTTTAGTCAAACCTTTCGTTTAATACAAATGCATAATGTGACAGTTAAGTATATTATATATTGAATATATTAAATATTAATTTTTTTTTTAAAGAAATTTTCCATATTCCGTGGTTTTACAAAATTAATAAATGAAATATAAAATCATTTATAAACAAATGTATTTAGATATATTCCAATTTCAATTCCTTAAACAAAGTAAATTTGGAGTGTTTCTTCGATTAAATACTATTAGAATCCGCAGTAGGATATGCTAGGGTTTGACTCCCTAGTTTAGTTTAGCTTTTTATCAAAATATATTTTAGCAATTTCAGAAAATTTTATTACAAATGATTTCCAAAAAATTTTACCAAAATAAATTAACAAAATTACTTAAATTATGACAAAATTTGATTATGACATAATATGACACAGTATGGGGTAACAATGTGGTAAGAATGTGGTGTGGATTATTTTTTTTTGACTAATTGAATTATTACATAATATAATATGTTTATAGTTGTCATTAAATCTTACTTAATACATTTTTATATTATTATAATTATGATATGTAATATAATATTAATATAAATTAATAAAATATACTTTTATAACAATGTCAGATACTTAAAGTGGAAATATTCAGAATTATATACAGTGAAACAGATTAATATCATTTCTAATCAAGCTTCTTGCATCCCCATATAAATATAAAAATACAAATAAATAATAAAACTATAATTATATAAAAGTATATAGAAAAAAAATTGTCTAGGAAGTAAAAATTTTGACATAAGCTTATTATATACAATCAATCCGCATAAGACGAAATTACGCAATCTATAAAAACTTATTCTGATAAGTTACATGTATTTCTATTTTTAGATAAAACTAATATTAAATTTATATACAGAAAATAATTCTTAAAAAAAAAATCGCAAAATTCAATTGAAAATTTCTTCCCCCATGAATATTGAAACTTCCGTTATATAATTTCGTGATAATTTGAAATTTATCTTAGAAAAAAAAGTATTTATTAGAATTACTAAAAATAATTATTATTATATAATATATATACAATAAAATATTTGGGTATTTGAAAAGATTTTGTGTATATATAATCCGAAAACAATTATTAAATATTTATAATTGAAAAATACTTCAATTTTTTACCAATTCATTATTTTTCTATGTTATTTCTTTCTAATGTACAGTCAAATCTCAATAAATCGAACACCTAGGACTATTTCGAAAAAACAAACTTTGTTGAATTTCTATACAAATTGTATATATTCTTTTAGCAACTTTGACAATTGAATTTCTGTTTTTATACCCGTGCATACATATATGACATCGGGTATATTAGATTTGCTCCTCCGTTTGTAACGCATCGATCTAGACGAGCTAGATATAGTGTCAAGGGTACGTATCGGCTCAGAATCGAAAAATTAGTCGATCTAGCTATGTGTGTCCGTCCGTCCGTGTGTCAGTACGATAACTCAAAAACTAAAAGGGCTAGAGTCTTGAATTTCACACAAAGTCATTTTTAGACAATTTCTAGGTTCCCTATTGTTTTTGGTTAAAATCGGACCAAGGCTTCGGGGAGCTGCCATACAACTTTTTTGCACCAATATGAATTTCTTCAAAACTATTTATACTACGGGGTTGAAAATTACACACGGTTAGTTTTATAATGACTCTGGCACTTATATGAAGTTTCAAAATGTTAGGGCCCCATTTTCGGGGGGCTGCCATACAACTTCTTTGCACCAATATGAATTTGTTCAAAACCAATGTATAAGGGAAGTAAATTACGGTTTATTTTATACACCATAGTGGGTATGCACGGGTATCTAAAAGTTGACAAGGGCAACTATAATCTTCCTCGTTTTTTTGTTAAATTGGTTTACTGGGCAATAATATCAAATTATGTTTGGTGGTTTACTTGTTGATCATGTGACGTAGTTAATTATTTGTTAATTATTTTATTTAAGACTAGTTTACCCAAGTTAACTCATTCTATTTAAAAATTCTGTAACCTTACCCAATGTAAATTAAGACGAATCAACTTTTATTAGACAATATTTTTAACTATATCTATTTATTTATTTATAACAGTTCAAAAACTTGAGTTGTGTATTATAATTACACTAATGATAAATGCTACAATATAAATCTAATTTAATATTTTTAAGTTAATAAACATTCTATAAACATTAAAATTTTTTTTAAATATTTTACTGACATTTGCAATAATAATTGGTTTTTAATTTTTTCCGAAAATTTCAATCATTTTTGTATTTCGAATTAGTGACGATCGACTGTAAAAATTGTATTTTATATAAAAACTCAAATTATTTTTATTATATCTTAAAGATAAATATTATTCATTGTTTGTTTTTTAAATGAAAATGAATTTAATTTAGAATATATATATATATATATATGTTTTTATATATACGAATATATTTTTACATATATTTTTCAGTGATCCTTCCTATTAATGAAATATTGATAAAGAAAAATCTATTGTTTTTTAAATAGAATAATATTTAATAATTTATATTTCCTGTATAATTTTTTACAATATATACGTAGTATGTACCTAATAAAAATATGTATAACTTATATAAAAATTATAAGATGATTTTTTTACAATTCATCATTTAAAAAAATATAATTTTTTAAAGATTTTTAAGGAAACAAATAATTATAACAAAAATATTTGCAAAAAATAAGATTGCATTTGTTCTATACAGGTTCTGTAGCTTTGATTAATTTCAAATTTATTTGAAGTTCAATATTTTGGAAAAATTCAAAAGTTTAATTTCGAAATCTTTCGTTTTAATCCAAGTTTTTTTTTATTTTAAACTTTTATTTATTTTTTTTTGTTATCTTAGTACAAACCTAAAAAACGTTTACAAAACGGCTTAATTTCAAGTATTATTAACATTTAAAATATCTTTTAATCCAAGTTAAACCAGCTAAAAGGTTAATAAGAAAAATTCACCCTAAAAGTATGCAATATCTTGTAAAAGTAATCAAATTTAATTAATGTACTTTAATGTAACCCCAAAATGGTCCCAGTAATCGAGTTTAACTTAACTGATCCTATAAAATTTATAAAGTATAATAAATTATTTTTTGTCGAACGTATTAAGCAAGGTATGCGCGCTAAGTTCTAGGTTTTATCAGGTTAAATGATCAAATAAAAACTAGAATTCAACGAAATTCAAATGAGATTCATGAATTGTATTTCTATTTCTTCATTTATATCTTTACTTGGTTTGAAAGATCCGAAATGATGTAAAGCCTAAGATGAAAAGCCTATGTTAAAAATCAGAACTTCTCATTTAAGAAGCTTTTAAACAATATTAAAGTTAGTTTTAAAAGTATTAAAATTTAGCTTATAAATTAACTTGAAAAAAAAATCCTCAAAATTGAAGGTATCCTTTGAAAAATTAACAGAACTAATTTTATACGAGTCTATCAGTTAACAAAATTTCTTCTATTCTAGTATATACCTAAAATTTATGATCTTAAAGAATTGACATGATTCAGAGCTAGTTTTTTTTTAATTTTTCAAAATGGTTCTTGAAAATGCAAAAAAAAAACCAAAATAAAAATGGATTAAAGAAAACTTAAAATTACATCACATCTAATGTATGACTTAATGTTCTATACACTTGGCTTTTTAAAAACGATTTTCATATTTTCATATATTTTTCAATTGCCAATTGCATTAAAATTGTAATAAAAAAAAAAAATTCTTTAGAATTTTCAAGTTATTTTTTGTTCTCAATTTTATATTAGGATTAGAAAAATTTTTTTTTTCTTTATTTTCCACCATTGAAGCAAAGTAAAATTTTTTTTTATTTTTTAATTCAATGTTAAAGCTCACATATCTACAAATGTACAGTTTACATTTAATCAAACTACATTTATGTATGTATGTATGTATGTATGTAATATGTATACCAATTTTATAACTGTACATAGGACTTCTTGGTTATTGGAATCTTTTATTAGGTTTTATATATATACACTTGTATATATATGTACATATTAGCACAAGAAAGGATATTTCATTTAACAAATACATTTGTATGCATGTATTTGTGAAAACGAATTAAAGTATTATTATTACTATTATTATTATTATTATTGAAAAAAATGAAAAATAAAAAACTTTTTATTAAGTTTTATTTCCTGGATATTTTTGTATTTAAAGGAAAAAAATTTAAGTAGGCGTTTTATATGAAAATATACACTCATATATATATACTTATGTATTATATTTATATAATTATATAAATATTTATATACACCTATGTAAATAAATATTTTTATTATTTAAATATATATAAGTATATACACATAATTTTATATGTATGTATATTTATGTAAACATATTTACATAAGTAAGTGAATATGGCCTTGCATTCCAATGTTGTTATTAATATTATAATTATATATATGTTTTTTGTTTTTATATTCTGTAAATGTTTGATAAACAAATACAGTTGTGAACAAAAATTAATGTGTACTTCAGTTTTTGAGTACTTTTTTTTAAAAATTTTACTTTAACTACTGTACATCCTGCAGCTCCTTATCTTTTTTCCTGACACCTCTCTATATTAATTGAAATACATGAATGATATTTCAAATAATATTGGATATAGGGCTCCACCCCGCAGTGTAGGAAAATATTTTGTATTTTAATGTAGCTACTTAAATGTATGTACATAATTTAAGGGCTTAATAAATTAAAACCAAATTAATATAAATATTTGTAAATCGACATTTAAAATTACCGTTGTAAGAAGCTTAAATTTCAACTCAACTCGAAACTCAGCTTAAATTTCAGCTCATACATGGAACTAACTCTTAAATAACTCTTCAATACAAAAAAGATTACTAGTTGAGAGCTGGTAGAGCTGGTTTAAAGTTTGAGCTAACTCAAATTTTATTACCTTCTGCATGTAAGACTAAGTTTATAGCTTAATCTGTGAGCTACTCAAATTTGAGTTGAGTTTGTTTTTAGCTTTGTATTTCAGTTAGTTTTTTTACAATCCTGTTTAAAATCCTGCACGTCTTAAATGTACAAATCTGTAATTTAGTGAAGAAAAATATTGTGAAGAACCATCATAAGTTGAATTTTTGTAGCTGATTATTCGGAAGTTACAAGGCTCCAAAAATTAAAAAATTTGTGAATTAGTCATCTGAAATTTATTAAAGTTCGTCCTACTAATATTAATTGAAAATTTATACTAAATAGAGTTTCATATTAAGCTTCCAATTTATACTTTCAAAAAAATCTTCTGAAAAATTAAAGAAATTGGAATTTCACATTATATTGGGATTCTCCTCCTTTACTTTATTTAGGATTTAGGTATTTTTAACATTTTAGAAGCATCCCACTTTGTTCCAGACTAAATGATAAGAAAAAAACTTAAAGTTTTATATCAATTTTGTACTCAACTGTTTTTAAATAAAAAGTATGTACTTATACATGTTATTATGTAAGTTATGTATATGATTAATAAAATAAAATGAAAAAAATAACAGAAAAAGTTTTATTTAAGTTAAAAACGTCCTAGATTTGTATAACAGCATTGTTAAGCAACAGATGGAGTAAAAGACAATGAAACTTTAGTATCTCTGTATAAACTTTAATAAAAAAAAAAGAATTTTTGATATATGTGTATAATAACATCCCTTCATGTAAATACAAGATATATATACTATATATATATAAGGATAGATTATATATCTGTGAAACATATATAAATACAAATTAACATTCGTACATACAAAATAAGAATATAAAGTGAATTTTTTTTTTTATTTTACATTTTTAAATTTATGATTTTTAATATTAAGTTGAAAACGTAAAGGCACTTAATAAACTCGTAAGTAGAAATGGTAGAGTGAAACTAATATTTAAAGAATTTTTTTTTTTATATTTTTTATATGAATATTAAAAATTTAATATTTTATTTTTTGTTATAAAAATACATTCTGTTGAATTTATTTTTATATTATTTTTTTTTGTATTTTATTTTATTAAAATAATTATTTAATAAATTCATTTTTAATTTGTTTTTATTTTTGAATTGTTCTTTAAGTTGCAGTTGAATAAATTTTTTAAAAATTATAATAAAAGTTTAAATTTATTAAATATCGTAAATAAATATAGTTAAAAATTAAAAATAAGATAAGTGAATTAAATGAAATCAATTGAATAAAATTAATTAAATTAAATAATTAATTGAACTTTTTAAAAATCACTAAGGAAAAACTTATAAAAATACTGAATATTGTGCAAGTGAAGTGGGTGTAAAAGAAAGAATGCATAACCCCTATAAAAATGTTTAATTAACTTATAATATACTCTTTTCACATGAACTTGAACCTTTTTAAACTGAAATTTGTTTATTTTCAAATTAATTTGATTTTTTTTTTCAAATGTAAATATTTAGTGCTAAATTTTCAAATTAAATTTGTCTTTTTTTAATCAGCTCAGTTTCTTCGGATCCTTGTAGTGAGGGAATTTTAAAGAACCTTTATTTTTCCACTTTCAAGTTTTTATTATATTATAGAATTCGGGATAAGATTCAGGGACAATTAGTTTGAGAAATAAGGTCGAATAATCAAAAAAGTAGAATTAAAAAGACCATTTGCTCTAAAATATAACAACTTTAATAATATATAAAAATATTATATTTCCATGTTATAGAAAACTTACCTTGTTCTTTACTGTAACAATTTTAATATAAAGGTGCCTTATTTATTTTTCTTTTATGTCTCCAAGTTTACAGTTTTAATTATATGCACCCATTCCTTGTATACATATCTTTGTATATAACAGTTTTCTTCTCTGGTATAACGTATACAGCTGAGATTTACACATCATGTATGATGCTAATTTAATATGGGATTAAGACAAGGTTTTACACGTATATGCACTGCAATAAAAACCATTTGAAAATATTTGAAAATTGACAATAAAATTTTATTTAGATTTTTTTATTCATATTTTTTATTTCATATTTGTTTATACTTATATATACGTAATATTCGACTTTATTTAGTCTTATTAAAAGTTATTATACTTACAAAATTGAACTAATTTTGAATTATGTGTGGTTTAAATGTGAGTTTTTTTTTAAAATTTAAAATTTTATTAATTTAAAAATAAAATGAGACTTCACAAATTAAATTTACCGCGATACTGAAATAAAAATGGTATTAAGGCGGGAAAAAAATGTTGCCAATGTTTCAAATTGTTATTTTGTTTCTTAAATGTCAAATTATCGTTAGTTTTTAGGACATCTATACAATATAACGAAAAATACTTGTGATTAAGTTTGAATAAAGTAAAAATTAGAAATATAAATTTTATAATTTATTGCAAAACAAAAATTTTTAAAAATATTTTTGAATATTAAAAATTTGATTTATTTTTACTTAAATTTTGCAAAAATTATAAAAGTAATTTTAATTTATTGACAAATTACAGAAATATATAAGTTTTTTATTATTTCCAAAATTACTCATTTTAATTGATCTTCTTCAATGTCACCGCATGTTAACTTTTTGATATGTAAATTTTATATAGGTTCATGACATTTGTTAACCGAGCATACTTTTTTCCGATCATGAAACACAAGTCATGAAATAAATCAAATCCTCAATTCTATTTAATTTTAATTTTTTTATTTAAATTTCTTAAACTAAAAAACATTTATTAATTTTTTGAGAATTAAATTACAATTTTAAAATTCAAGTTGATGGCTTTTTACTCTATAGTCACTACATGTACAAATGAAAATAAGAGCTTCATGAATCAAATCTGTTTAAGGACAAATTATGGTGTTACGTGCATATTTAAGAATTTAGGAGTATATAACTTCACTTTCATGAACTGAAATATTTGAAATATCAACATTAAAAAAATATGATTTAAACTTACGTTGTAGCATTTTTTTTCATAGAAATTATAATTTAAATCCGTAGATGGAAAATTTACTTGTCAAAAGAATTTAAAACGTTTTTATGTATAGTGAATTTAAAATTCAACTTCGAATATAATAAATAAATATTTCATAATTTTTAAACTTAAATTAGAAATTTGAATTAATATGAAATTATAATTTATAAACCTTGATATGTTTTTAAAAACCATTTCTAACCGTAGCCACACTTAAATAGGAGCAAATAAGAAAATCATTTAATATATTTATAAAATTGTTTAAATGTCAAAATTACTGTCAGCCTTTTTGTTAATTAAAAATTACTCAATTAAATTTATAAAAAGCAAATTAATAAATAAAATATCATTTATTCTTGAAAAACTAAATGTATATGAATTGCTTATACATTTATGTACCCATATATATATATGTATGGATTTAACAAATTATAAAATATTTTTCAATATTTGTTCGGACTATTGATATTAAATGAATAATGAAATTTAAAGACAGGTGGCATTGGCATACAATGACAAGCATGAGTACATGACATTTTAAAATGTAATAAAAAATTTGCAAAACTGTCAACACCAAGATTTGTTGCCATTTTAAAATTAATAAGTTTAAAATTCAGTTTCCGTTCCGGTAGGTAGTATTGTTGTTGTGTGCGTAAATGGATTTGAATTTTTTCAATTCATAACTACGGTAAAAAAAAACAATAAAAAAAAAATTGATTTATTAATTAATCTCTCAATTAAATTTAAATTAATTTTATTAATATAATAAATTATATTTTAACATAAATAACTAGAATTATAATTTTAAGTTGCATTTAAAATTATATATGTAAGTATGCTAATTTAATACATAAAAAAATATTACTATGAATACAAATGCATTCAATTTTTTTTTTAAATTCAATCATACAATGCATAATGGCGTAATGATGTGAGTACTGAATACTGACTACTGAATACTTATTTAGTAGTGACAAGTAAAATGATAGCGGTAATAATTTTACAAAACAAGTCTGATTCTACCGTTTTTTACATTTTTTTTTAATCTTTCAGTTGTGTTGTTTTTTGATATTTTATATATATATATATATATATATATATATAAATATATAATAATAAATAATTTCTATAAATACTAATTAATTTGATAAAAATATATTTAGATTTGTAACTTAAGTTTATTCTGTATATATAAGTAATCATAATAAAGGCTATGAATATTAAGCAGTTCTTCATTGGTTTAAAAGTTGCGCGGGTTTTGATTGAAAAAATTTAAATGGCATTTTCATACGAACCAAAATAAAGAAAGTTTGCATTTAGTTTTGACGTTTAAAATGACATTTAATATTTTTAATTTTCAAGCATTAATAAAATTTGTTTTGCTTTTTTGACGGTTGAGGCATTGATTTTCAAACAGGAGTATCTGATAGTATTAGAATTAGTTAATAAATAATTCTTAAGCAATATTTTAAACAATAAATAAAATTATTAAAGATTATAATAAAAATCAAAATGTTTATAAGGAAATGCTTATATACATTTTACAGCAAACTAAGCAGAATATATCTTTAATACACAGTCAATAGACATCAATTGACAATTTATTAATAAGAAAGTTATTTTAAAAATCAACTAAAAATTGAAAATGATAGTGGAAGCTTGTTTCACGTTCAGCACTATCTAAAAGGGCACGTTTATGTGGTTCTGCAATGAGATTTCTGATGAAATAAGATACTTAGAACAAAATATTGATAAAATAAAATAAGTTGTGATTTTCTAGGAATTTTGTGGACCAAAAGTCAACAAAAAATTTTCTGGAAATGGTTTTGATTCTAAGAACAGAATAGGATGGTTCATTTATTAAAACTGAGAAAAACAAAAATACTATATTTTATTTTGATATTTATACATTAATAATATTATGTTTTATTTGTCTTGAATCAGATAAAATTATACTTAAAACCAGTACCAACTTATCTTATTTTTAAAACAATACATATATATATATATATACGTATATATCCTTAGATATTAAATTAAGTTCCGAAGAAATTTACAAATATATTTAAATAAATATTAATTTCATTAGAAATTCATTTTTAAAAATAATAATATAAAATATTCTATTTAATAAATAAATAATTCTTAAGTAATTCTAAATTTTTATTTTTTTTTTTCTTTCTAGGTAAGTGTTTTTTTTTGGAACAATACATTTGCTAAATATACATTTTAGTCATGGTATGTAAGTATTATTCGAGACACAAAAATATTGAAATGAAGAAATATTAATAATTAAAAATTGCATTTTGGATCAAGTTTTCGCAAACAACATTATTAACTCCAGAATTTTTAATTCATTGAATAAGAATATTAATTCTAGAATTTTCCTACCTATTACATAGTTAATTACCTAAGTCGGAGTATCCCACTTAGAGGGATTATCAGTACTTAAATTAAAACCTTATGACTGATATGCTGAATCACAAGTGTAATAATATATTATACAGGGACTCTTGATTTAATTCGGGCAAGTAAATAACAAGTGAAAATAAAAATTGAGTTGATGCTTGTAGCTCACAGATGTCCAAGTACCTGCATAGATTAAACAGTTTTTTAAATACTTTATAACAACAGATTGTATAAAGTTATTCAAATAAATATATAAACGAATATAATTATAACTTAAGAAATGGTAAATCTAGTTATTCTGAACGAATTCATCAAAGTAAACTCAAATAACGAGATTTTCAACCTGTACCAATATTTTAGTTTATAACCTTAAAACTGTCTTGATGTCACCTTTATCTCCAATTAAGTTTACCCGTTAATGATCTGAGAATTCTTGTTATCAATATTTTAACAATGTTGAGAATGTAATTCAATTTAAATAATTTATAAGTACTTATTTTATAAAATAAAATTTGAAAAAATTCACATCAAAATAATTTTTCACTTTAAAAATAACTTAAATGTCAAATAAAACTAAAAATTAATGTTCTTTGTTAAAAATTAATGTACTGAAAATTGTATTTTATTTACAAATATTTTCCAATTTTATTCATAGCATATTATTATTTAAAATGACGTCATTATATTTAAGTACTTTACCAGAAATATAAAATATATTTGCGTAAAGTCTTAAAACAATTTTATATACTTACATTTTATAAATGCAAGGAATGCATTTAAAAATAAAGAGTATTCGTTAATATTTTTATTTTAAATATATTACATAAAAATAATTGAATAATTACTTTATGGAATTCAAAATATTTTTGTTTCAAAAATTTCAATTAAAATTTAAATTATTTTGATGGATTTATTAAAATAAATGTACATTTTGAATGAATGAATTATAACTTGAATAACTTGTGAAAATCATATACAATTCATTTGTACTTCATTGTAAAGCATATAAATTTTTTAGTTGCATCTAGTGGTCTGTAGTCACATCTCTGTTTTATTAATAAAAACATTTTATATTTTATTAATTTACACATTAAGTTACTTAAAATATGAAAATATGCTAAAGATCAAATTTATTTGAAATAAATTGTAATGATTTTCTAATGATTCAAGTACAAATTCTTATATACAGTATAACTTTCAAGTCAACTTTACTGTTGGACAAGATGTGTTGCCATATGTTCTTTATAGAAAATTCTAATTGTGTTGCAGTATCTATAATGAAGGGTATTCTTAGTTGTCTCAAATTAAAGAATTTAAAAAGACATGCACTGAATTTCAAATCAACTAAAAAATTATAAAAATATTGATTAGTAGTTAAAATTCTCAAATTTTCTACTAATTAAAATTTTAATGCAGAATATTCCCTAATTATCAGCTCGTTAATTGAAGCTCTTCTGATTTCCATAAGATATAACGACTCAAATGAAATTTTTATTTTAAGTTTCAATAAATTTTGCATCTGCCTAACAATTCCCAGATCTGGTATGACGTTTGTAAAGCTGCAATGACAATTCTGCAACGTTTAAATTAAAAAAGATAAAAAAAATTCTATATTTAAGTTTAAACAAGTAAAGAAACAGTCAGTCGGTGCAACCGACTTAGAAATACCCTACACCTATTTGGTTCAAATTTAAGGACATATCCATAAGTCATTTTAACACCATAGAAGCTGTTATTAATTTGATCGTAAGACATAGCTAACCAAATTAACTGTATAATACTAAAAACATTTTCTAATTACCCTATCTATTAAAAAATATTACAAATTCTTACTAATTTATCTATTTAAAAATATTAAAAAACAAACAAACTTGAAATTAATGAAAATATATTTATTCCAATTCAATTACAAAATGAAAAAATTCTAATTATTAAATTTTGTGATAAAAAGATAATCAAAGCATAATATATTTAATAATCCAAATTTTTAAAAATTGCAATTATTTTAAATGGTTAGTTTATATACCTAATAGAAAAGCTTATAAACGCAAAATATGCAATAAATGTATTTCTAAAATACAATTAAAAATTTACACCTTTTCATATAATTCATTTAAATATAAAAATAAATTTTACATAAATGCAGCAAGTACCTTTGAACATAGCTGAACCACTACAATTAAGTCTAGATTTCGGAGACACATAGGACATAGGAAATATATTCTTTGGCTTCGAAATTAAACTCGACCACAACCAATTCCCATGGTACTTTCATTACTAGTAACCTACTGTTAAATTTCATCAAAATACCAGCATTATTTTTTGAGTTATGGTGTTTGTAAGATATATGTTTGTTAGTCCTTGAACTTTTCAAGGGTTCCAGGACCCGAAATTATGGTACGATTTCACCCATATGCAGTCCCGTCATACTTTCAATACTAGTTAACCCTTGTACACAATTGGAACGCTCTATCTTAATTTTAAGTTACTAGTTTTATTAATTTCGATGATAAGCTTTTACACATTGGGGGGTCTAAGAAAGGTTCTGAACCACCACTCCAATTGATCCCAAATTAGGGGGGCACGCAAGGAATAGTAAAGAACACCCTTGTGGCAAATTGGAAGCTTCTACATTTGTTTCAAGTTACTATCTTTATTAATTTCGAAAATATGCTTTAAGGGCCTAAGAACTGAGTTGCTGGTCCCCGATCCACTACTCCAATAGGGCCCAAATTTCAAAGACACTTACGAAATAGGAAGGGACACCCTGATACCAAATTTGGAGGTTCTATCTTCATTGGTTTCGGAATTATGCTCGTTTGGCCTAAATTCGATCAAAAAGTTCTAAGTTCCGAACCCATTGTCCAATCCTCACCGTACGTAATCACCGCCGTAGTTTCGCTGCCAATAACCTACAGCACAAATTTCATGAAGATAGCCTCATTAGTTGTTGAGTTATCGTGATTTTTTATATATGTTCCTTAGCCCTGACATCGATTAAAAGGTCCGGAATCCGAACCGTTGGGCTGATTTCGCCCTTATATAGTCCGCGCTGTAGTTATAGTAATAGTTAACCCTTGTACACAATTTGAACGGTCTATCCTATTTTTAAGTAACTATTTTTAGTAATTTCGATTATAAGCCTTTAAAACTTGGGAGGTCTGAGAGGGGTACAGAACCACCACTCCAATTGATCCCAAATTAGGGGAACACGCAAGAGATAGTAAAGAACACCCTTGTGGCAAATTGGAAGCTTCTACATTTTTTCAAGTTGTTATCTTTATTAGTTTTAAAGATATGCTTTAAGGTCTTCGGAAATGTGTGGCTGGTCCCCGACCCACTACTCCAATGGGACCCAAATTCACAAGACACTTAGGAAATAGGAAGGGACACCCTGATACTAAATTTGAAGGTTCTATCTTCATTGGTTTCGGAATTATGCTCGTTTGGCCTAAATTCGATCAAAAAGTTCTAGGTTCCGAACCCATGGTCCAATCCCGACCTTACGCAATTCCCAAAGTAGTTTCATTACTAGTAACCTACAGCACAAATTTGATGAAGATAGCGTCATTAGTTGTTGAGTTATCGTGATTTTTTATATTTGTTCGTTAGCCCTGAAACCGATTAAAATGTCCAGAATCCGAACCCATGGGCCGATTTCGCCCATATGCAATCCCCGCCGTACTTTCAGTCCTAGTAACCTACAGTTAAAATTTCATCAAGAAAGCTCCATTATTTTTTGAGTTATCGTGCCTACGGACGGACGGACGGACGGACGGACATGGCTATATCGACTAAGGCGGTCACGCTGATCACAAATATATATACTTTTCCATATCTAGCTCGCTTCCTTTAGGTGGTTACAAACACCATACCAAAGTTAATATACCCCTTTACCTATTCTATAGGTGTAGGGTATAAAAAATAATAAGAAAATAAAATACATTAATTTAATATTTATTCAAATTTTTATTTGTTTTTTAAGCGATTTTTTTTCAACAGTTAGGCTAGTAAGCCTGTCTATACCATAGGTACATGTTGGAACAGGGGGTAATATTAAATTCGTGTTATTAGAATTAATCTTAATGAATTCCACATACAATTTAAACACGAGATAGTACTAGGCTTTATAATACGTAAGATTTTCAATAGATACAAACCGATTTTTGTTTATATTGTAATATTTTGTATTTGAGTTATATGGTATTCTATATCTGTGGGTTATATTATTTAATTAAAATATTTGTTTTTATTTCGCAATGGTTTATATTGTTATATTAATGTATGTTTTATTCTTCTTCTTCTTGTGTTGCATATTCTTTACAGAATGTTAGCGTCATATGATAGTTTGTGTGATTTGTTTGTATCGCTCCCTGTCCCTTGCTGATTCTACCAGTGCACCAATTTCTGATATGCCAGTCCAATTTCTAATATTTCGGAGCCAAGACAGTTGTTTTCTACCAACTCCCCTTCGCCCTTCGATCTTCCCCTGCACGATGAGCTGCAACATCTCGTATTTCGCACTCCTCATTACATGGCCAAAGTATGCTGTTTTTCGACGTTTGACAGTTGTGATTAGTTCTCTTGTCACGTTCATTCTTCTGAGAACCTCCTCGTTCGAGACACGGTCTACCCATGAAATCTTAAGCATTCTTCTGTATGTCCACATTTCGAATGCTTCAAGCTTATTCATATCTTTTACTTTTACTGTCCATGCTTCTACACCATATAATAAAACAGACCAGACATAACATTTAACGAAACGTATCCGCAGTTTCATGCTGAGGTTCCTGCTGCAAAAAAGCTCCTTATATTTAAGAAATGCCTTCCTGGCCATTTCAATTCGGCATTTTATTTCCCCATTACAACTCCAGTCTTCGTTTAGCCAGCATCCAAGGTACTTGAAAGTGGACACTTTTTCGATTTGACTGTTGTTAATTGTAATAGTCGCACCAGGATATGGTTTTCTATTTCTGCTGACTATCATAAATTTCGTTTTTTGAGTGTTGATGTTAAGCCCAAAATTGTTACTGTAGTGGTTGACTCTATCTACTATATGTTGTAAATCGATAACATTATCAGCTATTAACGTCGTATCGTCAGCATATCTTATATTATTTAAAAACGTGCCGTTGACTTTTATGCCTACTTCCACATCAGATAGTGCC
Source organism: Dolichopus griseipennis (assembly GCA_963082915.1). Classification (NCBI taxonomy): domain Eukaryota; kingdom Metazoa; phylum Arthropoda; class Insecta; order Diptera; family Dolichopodidae; genus Dolichopus; species Dolichopus griseipennis. The sequence continues at coordinate 64,099,958 of OY720443.1, forward strand.
TCTACGAAGATAGTTTCCGCATATAAGTTGAAGAGCATTGGTGACAAAATACAGCCCTGACGTACACCTCTTTGAATTGCAATGCTATCTGTTAAGCCTGTTTTATTAAAGATATATAATTATTAGTTATTGATTAAGCCATTAATTTGAACCCAATGGCGAATAGTAGTTGAGGCGAGTCGAAACCCAGAAAAGTTTTGTCACTTTTACTAGGATTCAAACCCGGGCCTTTTGCATGAAAGGTCGTCACTCCACGCAGCTGACACAAATAAAAAATAAAATATTGATTATAAATTATTACATATTAGGTTAAGTTTATAATAAAAAAAAAAATTCCTAGAAAAACTTAAGATTAATAACATTTCTAAAATAACGTAAAATGTATTTTAGCCTTGAAAACACGAAAGGGAAAGGGGCAATTGAATTGCGTAGTCACAACGACTGATAATGACCTTGTCAATTTTGATTAATGAAGCACATACGAAAATATTTTAAGATAAATAAAAGATAAATATTCCAAACTATTTTATAAAGTCAATACAACTTAAAAACTAAAAGTCATTCAAAACTCGAATCATTAAATTCACAAAATTCTTTTATATTTATTAAATATACGTATATTTTATTATATGTACACACATGAATAACCGTGCAATTACATACTTATAATAACTTGTATTTTTTTGTTTTGCAAAAATTTTATAACCCTCATTTTTTTATTACCTTAACAACTTATTTTATTTTTTTTTAATAAATATTATTGTTGTTGTTAGTAAAGTGCTGACATTATATTAATTCTGAAATTGTAGACAGAATACAATTAGAAAATTGATGACGTCAGTTGAATTACAATTATACCGTGATATGAACTTTGTTTTTTAACACTTTGAAAAAAACAAAAACAAATAAAATAAAATATAAAAATAAAATTATATTTTATATGATACTCATCATTACCATTAAATATGTAATATTGACAAATATAATTCATAATTTTAAAAGCCGCAACAGATTTCCGCAATTATAATTGTGTATATGTTAATATGTATTTTATTAAATAATATATAAGTAGTGTATTTTTGATAAATGTCAAAAATTAAAACAAAAAAAAAACGTAAACAAACAAATTTTCATTTCATTTGTACTACATAAATATTTAATATTTTAACCAACAATATATAATAGGATATTTTTCATTTAAATTAAAATTCGAAATCATGCCTACTGGGAAAAATAAAATGGTTCGTATTGATGTTTGAAAGAATTATTCTAGAATTATCATTCAATTAATATTTCACCCAGATATGATTTAAAATTCAACTTTCGTTTATGAAGTTTTTTTAGAAATAAAATTTACCTCCAATATTTCAATATTATTTAACTTAAATATCTAATATCTAATGGTTTCATATTTATTTTAGGAGTTATAATGATAAGTTTGAATTTAATTATAAAATAAATTACTTGACCAAAATTGAGTGAGTTACAGCTAACATATTATTAAAGGATTTAAGTTATGATATCTACAAAAGTTTCAATATATATCTCATCTCTTTTATACTTGATTTTTAATTAAATCTTATGGACTATGTTAGTAATGGACACTCCAAATATTTTATATGGACATAGTTTATGAAAATAAAAACAGAATTAGCAGTTTACTAAATTTAACTTAAGGCAAACATGAAAAGTCCCACATACATATATAAATTTAGTGCAATGAATGAAGTTAAAACTATTATACGGAAAAATTGGCGATAGATTTAAAGAACATTTAAATTACATTATAATTGTCGACACAAAAAAACAGGAGATTAAAACTCCCGACTTTTGAAGAATTATATTTAAATATAAAATCATGAACTACTTTAATAATGTTACCTTAAATGTAACATAACTAAGATAACATATTAGGAACTCAGCAAAGCAAGATGCACATAATACATTAATAAAGATTAGCACTGAAACAGAAACATCAATAAGGAAATATTAATTCTAATTACTTCACGCCGGGTGGTGCAGTAGTTAGGTCTAGGTTCGAATCCCAGTAAAAGTGAAAAACTTTTATCTGATTTTCAACTCGAGTCAGCTAGCATTCGCCATTGGGTTCAAATTAATTGCTTAATCAATAATTAATAATTAAATATCTTTAATAAAAAATGCATTAATATAACAATATAAACAAATAATTTAATTGAATAATAAAGCTCACAGATATAGAATATCATATATTTCAAATGCAAAGTTTTAGAATATCAACAAAAATAGAATTGTATCTATTGAAAACCTAAGACATTCCTACATATTATAAGGTGTACTACTATTTCATGTTTAAATTGTATGTGGAATTTATTTGATCAGTTCTAATAATATTAATATATTTCTCCCTGTTCCTGCATGCACATATTATAGTCATGCTGTATAGCTTAGAATAGTCAACAGTTAGGTCGTAGAGGTATCAGTAAAAAAAATAAAAAAAAATTTTCAATTCTATTTTAACTTTTAAACTTTTTTTTTTATAAATAAATATATATTATTAAATGGTAAAAAATAAACTTGCACTTAAAACAAAAATCGTTTCACTAAACCGAAAATAGTTGAATATAACTGTGTAATACTTCAGCTCTGAATAAAAAAAGTATATTACAAACAAAATAGAAAGATTGGAATACCTTTATTAAAAATGAAAACTGAAATTATTTTAGTGTATGTATCTAGTATCTACATATATATATCACATACACAATATATATATGCTGATTTAAGCATACATAATTGAAAAGAAATTTGAGGTGTGAAGATGTATTATAAATTTTTGTTTTTTATATTTTGTTTGGGGGTAAGAAAAAAATTCCTAAGAAAAAGATCCCAAAAATCAAGAATCAAAAAAAATCCCCAAAATTTGTATGAAACTTTAGAGAATTTTTTTCAAACATAAAAATTACTTAAATTTGAGTTTTTGAGAAAACTATTATACTAGTATTGCTATTATTTTGGGGACTTATATAAAAAAATTATTGTTTCTTGGGGACTTTTTTCGTACAGTCCTTTTTTAACATTTTTTTTTTTTGACAGTATAACGATTGCATGTAAATGTATAATTTATCAAAAAAAAAAAATAACAATATCAAATATTCATTAAGTTTAGTTTTAAAAGTTGGGAAATACAGTGTTTTTTGTTATAGAATTAACGCAATTACATACTTATACATGTAAGATAACCCGTTACGGTGTAATAATAATCATAATACTAATTAATAACTGATAAGAAATTACATATTATTTAGAATAAAGCTTTAAAATATACTTTTTCATACTAATACTAATTTTTAGGAATGATAATTGTTGTTGTTGTTTTTGTTTTTACTTTTTCTCATATTTATGTTAATATGGGAAAAAGTTCTTTCTTTTTATTATTTTCCATAATAAGTTTATGTATATGTATCTAGCACATTTGGAAAAACTTTAGTTTATATTTAACTTTATTTAATACAACAACTTAATTACGGGCGTTTTAGATTTTTTAATTTTTGTTGTGGTTTTTACGGTCGTTTAACGATAAAAAAAAAGAGAAAATTAGTTGGCGTTTTTTTATAACTTGTTTTTTTTTTTAATATGCATTTTGGTGTAATTTTTTTGTACTTATTCTTTTTTTAATTCAATAAAATACAAAATAGTGAGAATTTTAACACCTGACACTGACATAAAAATTATTTTCAATTTAATTTTATAAGTGCAGCATTTTATAACGTCTATAATTATATTTTTTTGAAAAAATATTTTAAAGTGATTATAAGCGATTATAGTGATTTTTTAAAATGGTTGTGGTTTCAATTAACGTAAGTTTTAAAGAAAAAAATTATTTGAAATTATAGCTTTATTTATTCAATTTTATGTACTACTATGTATTTAAAAATTTAATTAACAGTTAAAATATAAATTATAATTAATTAACAAAAAAAAAACATTGTTCAGAGTTTAAGATGTTTTATTTGATTGAAAAATATTGAGTTACTTGATATTAAATTTTAAAAGTTATTTATTGATTTATTTACTGTCCTCTGGCTCATACAATGCGATAACTGGACTACTAAGCAAGTTAGTTATTCCTTTCCTTTACAAGTGTGACAGATATCTATTATTTATCAAAATTTTTAAGTAATATTATTTATTATTGTATTTTGAAATAATATTTGGTTACCATGGAGATTTTGTAAAGAAAAATTATGTTTCAATATTTAAATTTGGAATCGAACCCGCTCCCTCTGATAATAAGTTAAATGCGTCTCTATTATACTACCGAGTCTCTAATTCCTGAAGTTAATTTTAAACATATTGTAATTAAATGTGTTATGTATGTCACAATGATGATAAGTCTGCAGGTTTTAAATTGTAAGCTCTAAAATCAGTTTTAAATAATTAATTAAAGTCTTATTAAAAACAATGATTAAAACATGTCTTAATGCAAAGATTTTAAAGAATTAATACTGTACCATGCAGGTCTTACTAAAATTAAACTTACATTATAAAAAGTTTAATTATTAAAACTAAATACTTATCTGAAGAATAATAATGTTAATACACATAATGAACATTAATTAACATGAGATTAATTAAGAATACATATTTTAAGTTTTCAATTAAATACAAATTATAAAATATTATGGAAGATGATAATATGTTGTCATGCAATTTTCAAATTATAACAATTATTAGATTTCATTTTTGAAATAAAAATTATAATTTTGAACTTTCTTTAATTAAAATTTTTTTTATTAAAGAAAGTTGATTTAAAATATTTAAAATAAAATTTAGTTAATTTATTTTAAAAATTTCTTTACTATTTCGGATCTTAAGGAATTGAAGAATGTTTTGGTACGAATTGTTTAATTTCAAATTATTGAAGTATATTTGATAATACTATGACATACTTTGACAGCTTATATAAAATGTTTATAATAGAAAAAAAGCGGATTTACCTGTATCTAATAACTTCCAAAAATTGATAAAATTTAAATATTAGAATTTTGTATTTAATATAATTCCAGGAAAAAACTAATCTGAAAAACTTATCATCAAAAATCAAAAAACCTGAAATTTGTTCAGAGTGTGCGTATACAAAATAATACTTTAAATACAATTGATTAAATTCATACCTATAGTCAAGGTAATCTGAAACTTACCTTTTTTTTTTGGTATTTATTAATTTAATTAAATTTTTGAATTTGAGAAAGATATTTTATTTCGCAAAATTTCAATGATATATCGTTAAATGAAAATTGAATATTGAATTTAAATAGGGGTTCACACAATATTGGAAAACCATCCATTTTATTTGATTAGAGTAGGAATTTGAGAAAGGATTAATATTTAAAAAATAATGAATAAAACATTTATACAATATTAATTGATAAACATTTTAGATGATTACATTAGAGATGGAACATTTGTTTGACATTTAAAAGTTTGAATATAATTTTGTTACTTTATCAATTTCAGTTTTGTTGTTTCTTTTTAAAAATGATTTGATCAATTGACTTGAAATTTTATAAGTGTTTCAATTTTTGACAGCAAAGTTGGATACAATAACAAATTTAAAATTTTTTAAACAATTTTAATGAAGCATGTAGTATTGTCCAGAACTCCTTGGAAAATGTAAATTGATTTCCTTGAACCACAAAAGGAACATATATGATTTTTAACATTTTGTTTGAAATCAATTTTTATACATTGATCAAACTTGTTATACTTTATATACTTTATATAATAAAACTGACAAAATAATTTGATGACTACAGTTGAAAGTTAAAATACAGATTAACAATTCCTATATATTATGTGATGTGATCATAAATTGATTTAAATTTTTTTTTTCACAAATTAAATAAAAATTCGTAAAATATTTTTTTTTGTAATTTTTATTTGAAAAATAGTTTTTAATATTTTTTTTTTTTTTTATTGTATTATTCATGATTTTATTTCACTATTTTTTATTACATAGCTTTTATATCTTCGATTTTATATTTTATATTTTGTGAAAATTCTTCTTCTATATTCTATAAGGTCTATATACTAAATGAAATGAAATTAAGAGAGTAATAAATTTTTTTAATTTGATTATCTGAAATTTTCAATAATTTTTTTGTTTTCAATAAAAATTAAAAATTTTTTATAGTGATGAATATTAAGAGCAATCATCTTTTTGCTTGAATAAATAGTTCGCACTTGAGTCTATCCAACTGTTCTCTATTATAATAAATTTTCGTAGAATATTCGTCCCCGATATTGTCATGGGACAATTTGTTGGTTGAGTTTCAGTTAAAAAACTGCTTGCAATATGTTGGAAGCAGTAGAAGTGGTAAATGTAATATAGTGTCTGTGATGGCCATCCTTTCAATAATTCAGTTAATCTATTGTTACTTTGTAATATAGAGTTTCTGTAAAAGTTCATCTTCAATATATTAAGTCGAAGTATTTCCTTATTTGATCTTAAATGATTTTGTTATGAATAAACTTAATTTCAGGTTCGATCCTTGAGGTTATTACTATATTAATTATTTAAATTTTTCTACTTTTATTTTATTCGAAATTACTAGATAATATAAAATTATGGAATTGAAGAGAACGTATAATAAATCTAAATTTGGGATTTGTCGAATAATCGAGTTTTTTTTTCCTTATTCTTCTATTAGACAATGTTATCTTTCCATTCTCTCAGGTTATACCTATTGAGTTTAGCTCCATTATTATTGTTCTGGAACCTTGCGGATTCCATTCAAGAGTCATTCTTGCTATGCAGCCTTAGTGTTTTTGCAGCGTATGCGGCAATATTGTCCTATATATGATTCTAAGGTATTTATTTATAAATGCCTTTACCCGACTGTTTGTAGCACTGGAAGTTAGTTAGGCCTCACATCAAAATGCTTTTAACGCATACCTCGAAAATCTGCAGCTTGGTGTTTCTGGAGATTTGTGATTTTTAATTAAAAAAAATTTAAATTTTATGAGTTTTAATCGAAGATATAACTGAAATTCAATTATAAAATAAAAGTATATACCTTTACGCATTTTGTTATCTTTAAAAATATTAAATCTATTTGTAAACGAAGGTTTATACTTATTTTTTTTTGGATTTAAGTTTTAAAATCAAATTTAATTACAATTTTACTTAAAAATTACAAAAAATAAAAATTGGAATATTTAAAAAATTTTTTATAGACCAATAAACAAATTACAAAAATAAAAATACATTTATGTGTAATTAAATTTTGTATTTCTTTTCACTTTTCGAGAAAATTCATTAATTTTCTAATTAAAAAAAAGTTTTATTTTCAATAAATTAATATTCGAAAAACTTATTTAATGTATCGATTTACTTGAATTTATATATTTTTTTAAATCTTATATTTTTACATTAATTAAGCGGTTTTCATATAAATTTTGTAATATTTTATTATCTTTGATAAGTTTAAATTTGAATTTTTGAATAACTTATAAATTTTCTATCTTAGTTTTATATCTATTTGAATATTATCAAGTTAAACATGTTGCGGTTTTTTTTTAATTAACAATTAAAAAGTAATTTTATTAGTTTATTTTATATTTATTTTAATAACTTTTAATAATTTAAACTAATTGTATGATTGTATTGCAATAAAAGCATCATTAAAATATGAATTTATTGGATTAGATGAACGACTATAGGTCGGAGTTATGATATATGCAACTTAAAATTGGATTCAGATATATAACTTGGAATTTATAGATTTATTTTTGAATTATAGTACTTTGTGGCATGATATGGTATTCAAAATGTTCAATAACGTTTTTATTTAATGGTCGAAAAATTTTTACGGAACAATATTTTAGTACTACCGTATCTAACATAAATTTTGAAAAAAAATATTAAATAAATTCCAAAATGACGTTAGAGAATTTGAAGTAAAATATTTTTGAATTATTAGAATATAAATTTGAAAAATTAAAAGAAATAAAAATATTTATAGATATTTTATTTTGGAATGCAAATAATTTCCCGGGGAAGCTGAATTCAGTCTAACAATGCATTCGAACTAAATATGATATTTCAGAAATAATATTTTTTAAATTATAACTTTTAAATTGAAAAAATAGGAGGGATGTACCCTTGATAAAACCCCTTGTTAATTAAGTTGTCTCTATCTATTGAACTTAAGCTAAACTCCGGATAAACTATTGGATAAACAGTCTTATTAACCGAACTTGTCTTAGTAATACCGTACACCTGACAAATTTAATTGACAGTTGCACGAACCCACTTCAACTCATCTCAGGAACATTAAGCAAACAAGATAGTATCAAATTTGAAGCTTCTTTCCTTATTTGATTCGAAGATATGCTTTTGAGGTCTTAGGAGGTGTGTTGGAGGTACCGGAACCACCCCTCAAATTGGTTTTAAATTTCAGGAACACAAACATAAAAAGGAATACGAAAGAAGTTAAGCCTTGGCATGATAAAAACTTACCAGAATAGCTAGATCCGATTTTACCCATTTGTGATCCCCGTCATTAGTAACCTATCCCAATATAAATTTCATCAAGACAGCATCATTTTGTTATCGTTTTTTATGACGGACAAACGGATGGACATCGCTAAATCGACTCAGAAGTTTACTCTTAATATTAAATTATCAAATTAACTTGACAATCTCTCTTACGACGTTTATTTGAAAATTTTTTTTCTTTTTCATTCAATGCAAGGGAAGGATGTCTATATTTAACACTTGATCTGATCAATGATGTAGTCGTTAAGACACTCACCTTTCAAGTGGTAGGCTCGGGTTCACACTTCATTTAGATCATATCTAATAACAAATATTTCGTAAAACTGGAGATATCGTAATAATTTATACCGTAATATTATTGTAAGATTTTTTCTCATTTAACCCTTCTCGCCCATTGATCGATTCTCAATTAACTATTAACTATTAACTAACTCTTATTATCATCTATAATACAATCCTATCATTGCAACTAAAACAAGGATCCACAAAACTTACCAAAATACATAAAGAGGGATCACTATACCATTCTTGAATTGAGAAGTGTTATGTTTGAAGAGTTAAATTAAAAATTAGTATAAGAATTTCACTTAATTTATTTTTCAAATTTAAACTGAAATCGGAGATTTTCAAAAAAAAAATTCTATTCTTGCTCTTTACGTAATAAAACCCTGAATAAAACTTTCCAATACCAAAAAATTCAAAAAAAAAAAACCCCTTAAATAATTAATATATACATTTTGTAATTAGATAAAATTTCGAAAGATATAAAATAAAAAAAAAAAAAATAAAATCACGAAAAATCAAAATGACATATACAAATTAATACCCTTCTTGGATTTTAATATTTCATTAGACACATATACACATACATACATTCATAATTTATTACGTATATTTTATACATTTTAAAGAAATATGTCATTCTTATTTACAACTTTATATTATTATGTACAAGGACATTCTTAAATTCTCCCAAAAGGAAAGGACTGTGATAGAAAATAATAAACGGTCCAATAAATCAGAACTCTATATAAATATATATACATACACATAAAATTATATTTACATTAAAAATTTAAGTAAAGAATATAGAAGACATAATATGCTTCAGATTTATATACATACATACATTAATGCATACATATACACTATATTATAATCTTCATTCTATTCTAATGTATATTTTCACATCTATCTGACATTTTGTGTTGACGTCATTTAAGTATAGTAAAAATTTGTTTTGTTTTTTTTTTTTTTATTTTTTTTTTGTTCTGGTTTTGTTTTGTGGTTTGTATCTCACTTTAAATTTTATTTTCAAAAAATTTTCTTTCACTTCCCACAAGTCCACTTTTCTTTTTTTTTTTTATTTGCTTTCTGATTTTCATTCACTGTTTTTTGTGTATTGTTAAATTTGTTGTATTTGTTTTGTGTCTGAGTTTCATGTTAAAGGTACCAAAATAAAACAAAAAAAAAAAAAAAAAAAAAAAAAAAAATTTAAAAATAATCACGAATGCTCTATTTTCATTTTTTCACTTTATTTCTCGCACTGAAAAATTGTTTCAAATCTATACAAAACCTCAGTTTTAAGAAAAAACCGCACATTTTTCATTTTCTAAATAAAGACAAAACACAAGTGGAAAAAATCGAAAAACAAGATTTAAAATTTGTTTTTTTTGTTTTTTTTTTTTTTTTTAAATCAAACCGGAAAAATGTTTTTGTGAAATAACTTAATGACGCAAAATCAGACTAAATTAATGAATTTTTTCCTATATTATATATATATGTATAAATTATATGTGCTCTAATATGCTTTTACAAATTGATTTAAATATGTTTTGTTATTTAAAATATATATATATAGAAACGTGGTACGTATATAATGAAATGAAAGAAAATTTGTTACAAACTCTTGGAAAAGTTTTAAGGAAATAAAATTAAAACTCTAAGCTTGTCGTCCCTTACAAATCACTTAAATTTTGATTAAAATGAATTTTTCAGGGATGAAATTGATCTTTAAAATTTTCAAAAACTTTTCATTTTTATTTGTTTAAGAGGGCAATTTTTATGATTTTGTTTATTTTAGAAAATTTGACGTTTTAAATTAGGGTGTAAGCGTCTTTTTGATCGATACGAAATTCGTCAAATTTTAATGTCGCTAAGGACAAAATTTGCAATAAGATAAAATCCTCAAACCGAAAGTCTCCAAACATAAAATACCCAATGTTAAACTCTGCAGAACCTAAATCAAGCTTTTGCAACATTTACAGAATTTTGCTTTTTAGGATCTCGGTTTTTTGGGATTTTGTCTTGAGGATTTAGATTTTACAATTCAGTCTTTGGGGATTTAGATTTTGGAATTAAGTCTTTGGGGATTCTTGAGGATTTCGAACCTAACCCTGTTTTTATCTGTAAAAAAGTTATAAGCTAAATTTTTTTAATTCTCTATTTTTATAGTTGCTATTTTCTACTGCATATGAGAAGAGGGGAGAGGCACTTCATGTAAAACATTGCTACTTTTTAATATTGGTAAAAGCATAAAATATATTTCCAGTATAGTTCTGTGATTATGACAGGACTCTGCGAAGGCATGAAATCTAAATTAAATTATTGTTATATAAGCTAACAATCGAAAATATTATTAGACTATATAACTGTTCATAAGACTAGAATCGAATTCCTAATTATGACCCTAAAATTTTTGTAGTTTGGGGGTCATATGTTAGATTTAAATATGATTGCTTCTCTCGGTGCATAGGGGTTTTAATACATTAGTTGTTCTTAAGTTTTATGTATATTAGAAAACTCAATATTTGTAGAAAGTTTTCTATTTTATAAGTAAGATTGAAAAGAAGTAATCCAATCTTTAAAATTTCCAATTCAATCAAATATAGTTTCCCTCTACATCGATCCCATGATTATATAAACCAAACTTCAAAGTGTTAGCATAGCTAATCAAGATATATTAAAATAATAATATGGCTCAATATAACCCGCACCTATTCCCAAAATGGCAAAAATTTGGTCTCAATGTTATTTATGCTCAAAATATTTTAATTATGACTCAAATATGGCTCTATGGCCTCAAAGAAGGAAACAGCGAGTGAGGGACTTTTTCTGCGATTATTTCTTTTGCGTGCAAATAGACAAATAATTTTGCGTTTTATTTGAAAATATTTCATAAAAATCACTCTCTCATTATCCGCGTGTCCGAGGCCTACACAACTTAAATAGCAATTCAAAAGCTTTAAATTAGTGCATTTCAAATTCTGAAATCCAAATCGCTTCTGTTCTTAATTTTCTTCATAAAAGAATCTTGTACACATATTCTTACATACAAGTGCTTTAATCTGAACTTTAGTATTACAAAAGAAAAACTAATTTTATAATACATTTATTTTTTTTTATTAAAATTTTACATAAGTGTTTTGGGAAAAGGACTTTCTAGACAATATGAATTTAATGTATTTTTTTTTTATATTTTTATTTTTTTTATAACAAAATGGAAATTTTTCCACTTTACACTTGTAAAAAATTTTCCTTCACTTAAATACTCTCTGTATATGATAAATATACTTGAATGTAGTGGTGGTGGTTTGGTGTTTTGATTAATGTGACCGAAATTTTCTCATTATACAAAAAAAAAAAAAAAAAAAAAACAGTACAATGAACTTGGTATCATATACAAGTAGGTATAATACTGAATATAATTCAAATATATGTTTAAAATTTACAAAGATATCAGTTTTATGTAAGGCTATGAATGTGGGTGCAAAGGTTGAAGAGTAAAGTTTATGTATTATGGTACATATATATACATATATATTTATAATTTTGAAACGTGATTTTGTAGAATAGAAAATTTGTATTAAAAAACATTAACATTATACATACATATATGTAAACAAATTAATAAAAAATACACATATAAAGTGTGTACAAATGTATGTATACAATATATATATATATAAATCTTTTTAAACCATTATTTTTGAAAATCGGCAAATAGAAAAGTAAAAGAACAAAAGAACAATAGATGTTCTGGCCCTTTATAATATATTTTTAGTAAATTAATGAAAGTAGGTCATCTGTCATTTAATGAATACTAGAAAAATAATAAAAAAATAAACAAAAAAAAACAAAAAAACCATATTGAATTGAATTTTTATCCGAACTATATATAAACAAACATATATACAAAAAAAATATGTTACATTAGTTATATGAATTCAATATGTTTGTTAATAATATTAAATAAGAATAACAGTAAAACCGTAACAATAGAATTAACACTTTTATTGTATTTGTATTTTTAATACAAAATGTATCATTAGTAATTGGTCATTAATCAAAAAAAAAAAAACAAAGTATGATTATTGTTACATATAGAAAAGTACAAATGACAGGTGTTACAGATGGTTTAAGTTAAAATAGGTACATGACCTTTGTCAAGGTAATTGAATTTTAAATAAAAAATTTAAAAGGAATTTTAAGTGAAGTTATTTATTTTCTCTTAATTGAATCTTTTCTACTAATGTTTATTTCTTACTTTTTACTACAGGTACACTTGGTACAAATATGAATAAATTAAACAAATTTGGAAAATAAACAGTATTGAAATAGGTATTATAATCTTTATCATAGGGAACTATTTAACCTGCTGAATTAAAGGTTTATGGATGAATGGGTGCACAATGACTATATTGTGACCGATACAAAACCTTTTACTTAAATGTTTTTTTTTTTATTTTCTCTAGACATATTGTTCCTGTCAAATTTTACTGTAATTTGTAATTGATTTTTGCAACATTAGAAGCTAACGTGAAGTAGCTCTCAAATTTTTCATTGCTAATATTCTCTAACTTTTTTTTCTTACTTTGAACTATACTGCCGTGCTAAAAAAACAAGTGAAGAATCAGTCAGTCGGTGCAACCGACTTAGAAATACCCTACACCTATTTGGTTCAAATTTAAGGACATATCCATAAGTCATTTTAACACCATAAAAGCTGTTATTAATTTGATCGTAAGACATAGCTAACCAAATTAACTTTATAATACTAAAAACATTTTCTAATTACACTATCTATTAAAAAATATTACAAATTCTTACTAATTTATCTATTTAAAAATATTAAAAAACAAACAAACTTGAAATAAATGAAAATATATTTATTCCAATTCAATTACAAAATGAAAAAATTCTAATTATTAAATTTTGTGATAAAAAGATAATCAAAGCATAATATATTTAATAATCCAAATTTTTAAAAATTGCAATTATTTTAAATGGTTAGTTTATATACCTAATAGAAAAGCTTATAAACGCAAAATATACAATAAATGTATTTCTAAAATACAATTAAAAATTTACACCTTTTCATATAATTCATTTAAATATAAAAATAAATTTTACATAAATGCAGCAAGTACCTTTGAACATAGCTGAACCACTACAATTAAGTTTAGATTTCTGAGACACATAGGACATAGGAAATATATTCTTTGGCTTCGAAATTAAACTCGACCACAACCAATTCCCATGGTACTTTCATTACTAGTAACCTACTGTTAAATTTCATCAAAATACCGGCATTATTTTTTGAGTTATGGTGTTTGTAAGATATATGTTTGTTAGTCCTTGAACTTTTCAAGGGTTCCAGGACCCGAAATTATGGTACGATTTCGCCCATATGCAGTCCCGTCATACTTTCAATACTAGTTAACCCTTGTACACAATTGGAACGCTCTATCTTAATTTTAAGTTACTAGTTTTATTAATTTCAATGATAAGCTTTTACACATTGGGGGGTCTAAGAGAGGTTCTGAACCACCACTCCAATTGATCCCAAATTAGGGGGGCACGCAAAAAATAGTAAAGAACACCCTTGTGGCAAATTGGAAGCTTCTACATTTGTTTCAAGTTACTATCTTTATTAATTTGGAAAATATGCTTTAAGGGCCTAAGAACTGAGTGGCTGGTCCCCGATCCACTACTCCAATGGGGCCCAAATTTCAAAGACACTTACGAAATAGGAAGGGACACCCTGATACCAAATTTGGAGGTTCTATCTTCATTGGTTTCGTAATTATGCTCGTTTGGCCTAAATTTGATCAAAAAGTTCTAAGATACGAACCCATTGTCCAACCCTCACCGTACGTAATCACCGCCGTAGTTTCACTGCCAATAACTTACAGCACAAATTTCATGAAGATAGCCTCATTAGTTGTTGAATTATCGTGATTTTTTATATATGTTCGTTAGCCCTGACATCGATTAAAAGGTCCGGAATCCGAACCGTTGGGCTGATTTCGCCCTTATATAGTCCGCGCTGTACTTATGTACTAGTTAACCCTTGTACACAATTTGAACGGTCTATCCTAATTTTAAGTAACTATTTTTAGTAATTTCGATTATAAGCCTTTAAAACTTGGGAGGTCTGAGAGGGGTACAGAACCACCACTCCAATTGATCCCAAATTAGGGGAAAACGCAAGAGATAGTAAAGAACACCCTTGTGGCAAATTGGAAGCTTCTACATTTTTTCAAGTTGTTATCTTTATTAATTTTAAAGATATGCTTTAAGGTCTTCGGAAATGTGTGGCTGGTCCCCGACCCACTACTCCAATGGGACCCAAATTCACAAGATACTTAGGAAATAGGAAGGGACACCCTGATACTAAATTTGGAGGTTCTATCTTCATTGGTTTCGGAATTATGCTCGTTTGGCCTAAATTCGATCAAAAAGTTCTAGGTTCCGAACCCATGGTCCAATCCCGACCTTATGCAATTCCCGAAGTAGTTTCATTACTGGTAACCTACAGCACAAATTTGATGAAGATAGCGTCATTAGTTGTTGAGTTATCGTGATTTTTTATATTTGTTCGTTAGCCCTGAAACCGATTAAAAGGTCCAGAATCCGAACCCATGGGCCGATTTCGCCCATATGCAATCCCCGCCGTACTTTCAGTCCTAGTAACCTACAGTTAAAATTTCATCAAGATAGCTCCATTATTTTTTGAGTTATCGTGCCTACGGACGGACGGACGGACGGACGGACGGACATGGCTATATCGACTAAGGCGGTCACGCTGATCACATATATATATACTTTTCCATATCTAGCTCGCTTCCTTTACAAACACCATACCAAAGTTAATATACCCCTTTACCTATTCTATAGGTGTAGGGTATAAAAAGCCGTAAGCGCCAAAACCGAATTTTCGGGGAAAATGGAATATTTGACATCAAGTAAATGTCTCACAACTTTGTACTAAGAAAAAATGTCCATATCTCGTTGCAAATTCATTTAAAACTAATAACTAATATGTCGCATCTACCTCTAAGTCGTATTTATGTCTAAGCTTTAATAACTTAATAAACCTAGTATTGCTTAGCAAAAAAGTCGAGTTCAAAAAAAATGTTTTTATTTATTTAACATATTGGTTTTTCAAAAATTCAAAGATAATTCAACATAGCGATGCGCGAGTATAAAAACTAAGAGTTAAATTACCCAAAACCAAGAAAATGTATAAACGACTCTCTTTCTTAGGACGGCAGTATAATTATTTGTGTACACGCTTCTGGCACTTCCGTGATTTTAACCAATTGGGATTTTCGATTGGGAGATTCGAAGTTTCTTTTGTTCCTTATTTGTTGTTGATATACTACTATCGCATTCATTGGCATTCGGCACCTGCTTGTAGTCTTTCTCACGCGTTTTTTTTTTATGTAGTCTTCTTCTTATGCGAAATTCAATTTTATATCAAATAGGAACTAGAAATTTATAGAGGAATTAAATTTTAAGCAATAAGCACGAGTATTTTAAGAAAACATTTTGGTATAGTCCTCTGTTTAAAAGCTGTAAAGTATTCAATTTTTTTTTAAAATGTCTTACAAAAGAATTATAATAAACTTTTCAATACACTCTTACTCAAAACTGTGTATGGTACAGTTTTGAGTAAGAGTGACTTTTTTTCGTTACATGTCTTACAGTGTGACAGATTCTTCTGACAATTTGCTTCACTATATTTTTCTTCATTTATTAAATCGCAGAAGTCGGCATTCCATAATCTATTTGGTCAGAACTTTCCGGATATTATTCTTAGGAGTTTATAAAATATTTTAATTTAATTCTTATATTCCAATGCCATGATCCATTCGTTAACCACGTACAGTTCTAATAATCAAGATATTGAATTATAATTATAATTTTGAATTATAAATTTAAAGCTTAAGGCGTTTTTTTATACTTTATCTTAATCAAATTTAACTCTTTTACAATAGTTGTTTCAATGGACCGCTTTTCCCCATTTTAGCCCAGAGAACTATATATATTGTATACATATAACATGTAATTATGTTTACTAATTTAGAGTTTAAAAAACCATTTTTTCTGAAATAACAACTTTACGTCATTATATAAGTGTTTAATTTTGTTTTTCCTAATAAATTAATTATAATTAAACTTCAGCAATTGCTAGAATTATTTAGGTTTTAATCTACATTTTCAGTTGGAATTCAGTGTATTATAAATGATATTCATAATATTAATAACACACTTGGTACATTGTGACGGCGAAAGTTTAAATATAATTTTCCAAATATGTAGCACACTTAATATAATGATGAACTTCAAATTATGAATCATTCAAAGTTAACTAGAGTTAACAAACAATTATTATTCATATAACAAAAGAGCGATTATTATTGTTATTAAAGTTAAATAGTATAAATAAACCCAAAAATAAGTAGTTCAAAAGGTTAGTGGCTTGTTTTAGAAAGTTTAAGATTTATTTTGTTAAGCAATTGAAAGTAATTCAAAAAATTATTTTATTAAAACCTATTTAAAAAATAGTTTTGCCATTTTAAAAAATGAGTATTAGATGCTCTTAATAGACATTTAGAATTCTTGTAATTGTCATAAGTTAAAGTTCTAAATAATTTTAAATTAAAACTCTTATGGTTCAGTTTTGAAATTTTTTTGAAGAGCGGTCTGGATTACTGAACTAATGGAAAAGAGGCCTGGATTACTGAATTTTAAATTATTATATTAACTAAACATAATAATTATCATTTTTCACATATTATTTTCACAAGTCGCATAAGTACAATCAAATCTACCAAAAAAACAGAAGACTAAGAAAATATTATAAGAAACGTTACTTATAAAATTAGTTTGGATGCCAAGACATGCCGCTATCACCGGAAACGAGACAATCAATGAAAAAACAATGAAATAAACTCTGGAAAGACCAACAATATACACACCAGACTCTACTTACAGTAACGGAAAATCCCAAATAGCCACTTAACTTCAAAATTACTTTAAAGTCGACTATACCCCTATGGAAAGGACCAAAATTTTGGCGTAATATATATATATATATATTACGTTTAAATAAAATATAAATACAAAAATAAATTATCATTTATATATTTGTATCAACTAAAATCTTGTAGGGTAGTTAAGTCTTATGACTATACATACTGCAGTCATTGGCCGTAAAATTCAGTCAATTGCCAATTACCAAAGCCAATCAAATCTTTGATGCCATTTCTTTAGAATGATCTTCGAAGTAAATAAAAGGTAAAAAATTAGGATAATAAAATTTAACATTAACTTCTATTTCTTATTTAAAATAAAAATTAAGTTCGTTAAAACAATTCCATTAAAAACAATTGGGGAAAGTTCAAAACATAGGTTCAAAACATTTACGAACAAATGCTAAGTATTCGGAGAAATAAAAAAAAACTTTTGATAGAAAGCAAATTGAGTGTGAAATTTTCTCCGAAACTCTATTTTTCGAAATAATATTTCTAACTAAAGTTATTTTCTAAAATATTATAATAAAATTGAGGTAAAATATTTGTAAAATATATTCTGAATTTAAGTGGGATAATGCATAAATTTTGGGAATGTTTTCTTAGAAATTTGTCTACTGATATCTATATACACAATTATTTTAAATATTCCTTAAGTAAATAGGGGGCTCAACAAAATAAAAAACAAAGTATGTAAATAATTAGATACGTCACAGCCCACGATACGATTTATTTTAATTGATTAAGTGTTATTTTTTTTTGGTTTTCGTTTCAAACTTTAACAGGATTTTCAAATCTAATATCTAATCACATTTGAAATTATTATATTTTTCGTTTTTACCCAATAAACATTTATCATAAAATAATTTTTTTAGGGGTGTTTTCACCTCCTCCCTAAAACAATTTTTGAAATTACGTTTTATTTAGTATCGGTATTTTTTTTTATGATACATTTTATTATATTTTGTAGTAAATAATATCTATAGGAAAATCAATATTCAGATTTTTCATTATAAACATATATATATATTTTATATGTATATTACAATTTATACATTTATATTTAGAGTTTTATATTTAATCTTTAAATACTTGAATTGCAATATTTTTATTAGTTGAAGAAAATCAGATTAAAATAAAATTCAAAAATGAATTTAGAGAAGTGAGACATAGCCATCACTTTCAGATTATTCAGATCTGTCTTTATGTTTGAGAGGAAGTGTTCTTGCAAAGGTTGTTAAATGTAAGGTTAACAGCTTTTTTATGCTAGAGGGGTATTCAGAATACTACATTCATATAATTAAAATAAATATGTGTAAATTTCGCGGCAGGATGATATAAAGTCTGCGACAATAAGGCCTAATTCACTTGCGGAATTGCGCACTAGATCTTAATTCTCATTTTAATTGGATAAAGCATATAGAGATTTTAATTTTAGCTTCAAAACTATTTATCTTGAAAATTTATTTGATAAAGTTGGGTTCAAAATCACTGGTGCCCCTTTTGCAGAACATGTATATAATACTTATAATAAAATGGAAGTTTGTTAATTATTTTGACCTTGACTTCGCAACCAACTGTCAAATACTAATATTTTCGACAAGTTTCATACATGAGTTTCCTTTTTGGGTTCGAGCGAAATTTTAGGTGCTGGTGGTTTAGAATAAAATGCTTTATTCAGGTTTCAAAAAAATTATTTGAAAGGAATGGCGGTAGAAAAATCTCGTTATATTAAATGCTTTATGGGAAAGGGGTGCTCATTGAATCCAATACCATATTAAAATTTTCTGTGAGATTCTAATTGTGATTTTCGAAAGAGAGGCTGCTTTTAATTAGTTGATGTAGCGGCTGTGCCGTTCACTAGTTTGCTGTTAAAACCATTTTTCGACAATTAGAAATTACTTTAACAACTCTCGTAAAATTCTTTGAAAAATATAAAACTAAAGCATTTTGAATAACATATCGAGTGACAAAATTTTAAAATCCATGTCCTTTGTTTCTTTTACTCGAATCCTTAATTGATCTTGGATTTTGTAATACAAAATTGACAATATCTCTTTTGGCAATCTGCACTCTATTGAATAAAAAAGACTATAATATAACTAAAAACTAACGAAACTAATTATTGGTGTTGTAAAATGGTGATTATATGATAATGTATATAATATTATACCAAAATGTTCCATAGAAATACTTATATAATTTTCCCGTAAAGTCATTATCCCTACTCCCCTACTCTTAAGGGATAGATTAAATGAAGAAAATTAATTTGAAGGCCAGCATAAATATTATCTGAATTAACACTTTCCAAACTTTTTTTTTCTTTTAAAAATTATGAAGACCATTCACAGAGTAAGCAATTCCCAACTCCCACCTCCCAACTGCCGACACTCAACTAAAAATGAATTTGAAATAAAGATTACTGCATATATAAAGACCAAAATTAAGTTTATTTTCAATTTCATGTCACATTTTTTGAAAAGTTTACACGTTTCAAATAAGCTTTTATTGAAATATTATAAATCAGTTTTTGCATGTATGTATGTATGCATATGTTTTTTCTCTTTTTTTGTTTTACGAAGAATCAGTAAAGGAATAACCGTTATAAAACACAAGATTTTTCTAACTTAATATTACAATACACATTTTTATTTATATTGTATCACATTGTATCACAATATAAAGGCAAAAATTACAAAGAAAAAGGGGTGCTCAAATCAATAAATTTATTGAAAAAAAAAAGACGAAGTGAAATGATAAGATCATGTTTTCTGTATATTTAGTAGATTTCCATATACTGTAAACTTTAAATAATATTTAAACCGACAAACTATATCCAACAACAAGAATATTAACTGTTTTACTTAAAATATATTATAAGATATATATATTTTTTAATATATATACTTCATTAACCCATTATGTACTTATTTATTCTATGCAGTATGTACATATATTTATTGTTATATATTATATTTACTACTTAGTTTATGAAATATTTTTTTTATTATCTTTTTAGTACATTTTAAAAAAAATTTTGAGAAAATGTCCCTATGTAGTTTCACTCTGTCCGTCTGTATGTTAATAAAAGTTTTGTAGTGTTTAAAATAAGGGATAATTTTTTTCTCTACGAATGGATTTTGCAAAAAAATTATTTTTAGGGATGAACTTTTTCCCTAAACACCAATCAGGATGTAGCCCCACCGGCTATGAAGCTATAGCTTATGTTATACTTCTCTTAATCAAAAACTACTAGGTTTATAATAGTTGTTTTAATAGATTACTTTACTTTACACAATTTGAGAACTTACATTTATATAAATTATAACAGTTAACAGTATAACATAACGGATGTATTATGCAGCTACAGCCCGCCAAAGCCGAGAAAGTCCTATAATTAAACTATAATAACAAGAGTTTTATAGGGTATATTTTCAGTCTGAAAACGGTATCAGTAAATATATGTAACTGAAAATGTATAAAAATGCACTGTGGTACTAAAGCTTCCGTTATGAGAAACTATTCTCAAAAATTTTGACATCTCATATTTCTGAACAACTTAGATGGAACTTGAAATTTTAAAATTAGAGTCCTTAGCATGAATCTCAGAAAATCACTATGAAACATTGTGTAATTTAGAAAGTGTACTTTTGTTAAAAACCCTTTGGTTTTTTTCATCACTTGTTTTTGGTACACACACACACATATGCAAAAATAAACCATTAAGAATGGTAATTTAATGTATTTCATTATAGGATATAAGGATATATCAGATTTCGTTCACAGATATATGTTTTAACGTTTATTAGTGTGTTGTCTTTGACTACACATGGTGTTCTTGGCCCGAACCAGAATCAGGTCCAGCCTATAAACTCTAGCTTTTAAGTAAAAATTAGATAAGGAATGCCATAATTTGAATATTCAGTAACAAAAAAAGAATTTTAATACAAATTGTACTCTATATTGAATAGTAATCCGAGTGTCAAATTATAGTTATAAATTGAACTATTCTTAAATAAAAATGAAAAAATAGTTAAATGATCTCTACAAACGTACTTATCAGACTTAGGATTTCAATTTATGGTAGAATTAAAAATGTTGTCTTCAATTTTTGTTATTTCGAAGCTGTTAAGTAGGGTTTGACGACCCAGATCCTCAATTCAGCTTCAGGCCTAAATTTGACAAATGTTGAACTTACAGACTGCAGTAAACTCCAGTAAATACTTATAGTACAGTAAATTGCAGTAAATAATATTTGTCCCAGTAAAATATCAAGTGCAAAAGCGACTTTCAGAGGATTTTGGGGTATTTTCAATGAGATTAAAGTAATCCTATACCGAACAACCTTACCACATCAATCGAATATTTCAGAAAAAATAAAGTGCTTTGAAGTGTTAAGTGTTATGGTAAATAGTTTGAAAGAACTTCGAACTACTTTAAAAGAATTTTTGGAAACATTGTTCTTTTAGGTTATAAAGCCTTTTATTTAAAAATTTCAAACAATTACATTCTAAATTAATATTGATATTTATAATATCAATTAAAATTGAATTTATTGTTTGTGTGGAAAAAAAATCTAAAAAGAAAATAAATAAGGAAAAAGTTTAGGAACAAAAGAAAAAAAAAACAAAAATAAATACAAAAAACTGTCAAGAAACTTTTTTTTTCTCCTTATAACCTCATTCGTTCATTGCCTTTTTTATGATTCTTTCAATAAATATGTATGTTAATATGTGTGTACATTTTGCATAATATGAACTGAATAGTGTTTTTTTTTTTTTTGTGAATAAAATACTACGGAACTTGTGAAAATTCTTATAAATTTTATTTTTTTATTTATTGAATTTTTTGTTTCTTTCTTTAATAAACAAAAGAAATCTAGGAACTTTGCAAAAAAATTATAGACTTATAAATATATACATACATACATACATACATACATACAAAGCAATGTATATAAATGCTTAGCTTATAAAAATAAATTCGATTAATCTGTCTTCTGTTTGCAAGAAGATTAGTATACAGTATTAAATTGTTTGTAATTGTACTGAATATATGGTTTTAAATAAATTTCTTCTCTGACGTCATCAGTTTAAAAAAACGTCAATCCTTTAAAAAATTTAGAATATCTTAAACTTATCATTTATATAGAGACGCTGTTAAGTAGATAGGATAGATATAGACTCAAGTGTATGAATTAAATCGAATCGAAAAAAAGTTAATCTAGCAATGAAGGATCGTCTTTCTGCATGATAACTCAAAATCTAAGGGACACGTCGTTGCTATTGAAATTAGCACTTTTGATATAAGAATAACTTAATATCTAAAGCTGAGTGTCTAAAATTTTGTCAAAAATTATTAAGTTGATATACATCGTCTGTAATAATAGGTATAGTGAAAAAAGATCGAACAGCTGTTGCATAACTTATAATTTCTTTTATACATAGCTGAGTCTAATAATTATGCATTTGAAATTTATCCAAAATTTGTTTTGTTCGTGCGAGTATCCCAGAGTTGGCAGAGTCTACTCACTTCCTTGTTTTTAATTAAATGAACTTAACAATATATCAACTTTTGCCCAAACCTAATATTTTCCATTAAATGGTTATCGAATCTGATTTATTCAGAACTATGACGTATTTTTCATAGAGTGGCATACCTTCTAATCGAAATTCGAAAGAGAAAAGATTTTCGTTATTTTTTATTCCATGAATTTTATCTGAAGGCTATTCATCAAAATATCTTCAGCTAAAAATATCTTCTTACATACATAAACGGAATGGTATAATTTCATGGTGCACTTTTCTTATAACTATAAATTTACCATTTTAAAAATTTTAATATGCATACATAAAACCTATTTCCGGTTGTCTTTTTAACTTTTAATCAAAGTATAAATATACAAATATTGCACCTTATAATAAATCGCTGACATATAAACACATACAAAAATAAATAAAATTTTAACTACTTTGTTTTTATTTGCGAAATACACTCAATATTATCTGCGAGTTAACTGTTAAGGTTACCAAATATTTATAAATTCCGCTATTACATTATTTCATTTTCGAATTAATAATAGTTCCTCAATAAATATCAAGGCATCTAGTAAAATATAAAAATGAATGTTCCTCGAAAGTTTATTAAAAGCCGACATTACTTTCCAGTTTAACTCCAAAATTGTTTAAAATTCATGAAGGCTTTTAACATCTTCAGAAGGATTTATATGACATCTCTTGTATAGCCAAGCCATCCTAAAAGTCAAACTGAACATTTATATTAAAGTCCCGATTCTAAAATTGTGCTTAAAATCGAATGTTTTTAGTGTGCATATGTGGTACACTTTACCTAAAAGAACTCACATTTTTACACCCGGATGACTATAAGTCCAAAGAGTCCTATACTAACTAAAGTTTGGTGTCTAAAAATTTGCCAAGAGTAATTTAGTCTTGTGGCCAAAGTTACGCAAAATTTGGTTGGTCTACTGCAGTAGGTTCGAGTAGCTACCATACAACTCCTTCCTTTATATGAGCATTACACTACACCTAATAAAGCTGTATGTTTCAAATTTTGTCAGTAATTAACCGGATGATAGAATGTTTATATTACGGTCATACGGGTATCCCAGAGTTGACATAGTCTATTCTACTACACTCTTTCTCGTTAACGGATGGCTTTACGCTCTCTATCGTTAAGAAAAGAGATATTTTTAAAATCTTCGAAAAAATAATTCAAACGCAAAATTTTTCGGATATTGTTGACAATTTGACATTCGAAAGTTGACAGAAGCATATTTAAAGTTCCCAGAAATTCCCACAGCAAAATACCAGTTTTTTAAATTTTCCAGCCAACTAATAATTATAAATTAAAAGTTTAAAAGGTATATGGATTCAATTGATCTAAGTTGAACTGTTTTTTTTATACTAAACACCTGGTATCCTTAACGGAACTGAATTTTAATTTTCAATATTTTGTTATTTCATTTGACATTTACCACTATATTCCACCACTTGTCTTCAACATGTTTACAAATACTTTTACTTTAGTCATTCTTGTTATTTTACCATGATTATCAGAGCATTCAAAAAAAAATTTTTATCATCAATTGTTATTTTTTTAAAGGATTTTTTTTTTTTTAAATTTTTCTTTTTATTTATTTTTTTATTATTTTTGAATTTTTGCATAACTATAAAAAAAATAGCGAAAATTTAAAAAATTGTTTAGTTAAGTTTTTTTGCTGTAATAGTTTTTTTCAATAATATTATTATTATTATTGTTTGTTATTGTTTTTATTCGTTTTGTTTATTTTTTGTGGTTATTTTGGTTTTTTTTTTTCATTTATTATTAAAGTTTTTTCTTTTATATTCAATTTTTTGACATGTCACGCTATTTTGTATCTTTTTACAATGCGAGTTCATTCTAAAAATAGAATTAAAAAAAACTTCATCACTTCCTTTTTTTGTTGTTGTTGTGGTTTTTTTTTTTTGAATAAAACTCTTCTGTTCAAAATCGTGACTATATTTACATATTTATAAATATGAAAATTTTCAATATACATATATACATATTCATACATATTCATATGTATATTTTACGAACTGAGATATTGTTAAAAAAAAGGGTTAACAAAAATAATAGTAATTGAATAAGAATATTTGTATACAAATATGTATAAATTTTTAAAAATTAACAAAACCTGAAGAGTTGTCAAAAAAGCATTTTAAAAATTCTATGAAATATAAAAATTTGTGTAAAGCTCTAATATGCAGCGATTTTTTATAGAATTCAAATTTAGATCTGAGTTAATTGAGTTTACCCAAACTTCAAGATCTCATTTATTGACACAAGGCTTATTTTTTTTTTTGTTTGTTTTTTATTTAAACGTTAACTGTTCAACTATTAGGCTAATAAGCCTGTTGTAGGTACATGTTGGAACAGGGGGTTATTAAAATTAATCTTAATGAATTCCACATACCACTTAAACATGAAATAGTACTAGGCCTTATAATACGTAGAAATGTCTTAGATTTTCAATAGATACAATTGTATATTACTTTACATTGTAATATTTTGTATTTGAGTTATATGGTATTCTATTTCTGTGAGTTATATTATTCAATTAAATGATTTGTTTTTATTTTGCATTTGTTTAAATATTGTTATATTAATGTATTATTTTATTAAAGATGTATAATTATTAATTATTGATTAAGCCATTAATTTGAACCCAATCTTACTTAATTTTTTTTTCGATTCTCCTAAAGGAAATGGCAAATGCCCAATAGTCAAATAATGATTGGAATAAAAAAATAATAATGAACGATTCCAATCTGATTTAAAACTTTTGACATACCTTCTCAGTCAAAAAATCTCTAGTTTTAATTTCAAATAAGATAAATTATATTCATTTAAAAATTTCCACTTAAAAAATTTATTTATTAAATTATTTTTATACAAATTCTACTTCAAAGTGTATGTAAAACAAATGGCAAGCCCTTTTGTATAAACTTTATAATTTAATAAACTTTAAATGATAATAGTGATGACGTTTTGAAAAATAATATGTGACGGTTTTAAATTACGGTACAAATAAAAGTTTCCAATTTTTTTTTTTAATATTTTGTCATATGATTTTTTTTTTTACCAAAAACAAAATAAAAAACTTTTAAAGCTTTTGTGAATACAAGCAAAAAAAAAAAAAAGGACATTTCCTTTTCCAAGTTTATATTTCCTACTTATATTCTTCAAAGCATATCCTATATAAATAATGTTTAATATTTTTGTGTTCATATGATATTTAACAGTTATTTTCATACTGACGTCCTAAAATAATTACGGTATAGTATAGAAATAAAGTGATGAAATGTCAAGTTGAATTATAGCTTGACAAGTTTTTTGTTTACGAAGTTTTCATTGTTTGTTTTTGTTTTAATATTGTTGTTGTTGTTGCTGTTTTAAGTTAAATATCATGTGATATAACTGTCATGAAGAAAAATTCTACATTGCGTTGTTTATAATATTAATGAAGTGTTGTAAAAAAAATTAAAAAAATAATGTATAATTTTTTGAAAAACTTTATATGTATATGTAAATATTTTTTGTGTGTGTGTGTAATCCGAGAAATGAAAATTTATCGATAGAAAACATGGAATGGAATTATTTTATTATGTTATTTAATAATTAATAGTGAAATATTAAAACTAACAATATGTATGTTTGTGTATTTTGTATGTTTGGATATATTTATTCTCTTATTTTTGGCTTTGGGTGATAGAAAAATAAATTAAATTAGGTTTTATCAAATAATATGATTTAATATTTATTGTTTAAATACATTATGCCTATACTTGTAATATTTTTACAAAGTATTTTATATATTCTTTTATAATTATTGTGAATATTTGTTGTAATAACAGAATACTTAATAATGGTTTTGGTAGAATTTTGAAGAGAGATGTTCAGAACGGTGTTATTTAGAAAAGAAAATTCTGTTAACTTTGTTAATTTCTACAATAAAATTTTATTAGAATTTCTACATCAGTTTCTCTTTATTTTGTTTAATAATCAACATAACCTTAAAAACAATCTGACCAGATTCAAATAATATTCAAAATATTTATTAATTAGATTTTTTTGATTTAAAAATTTTATTACTAAAAATTTTGTTTTCTTAAAATTTACAATAAAATTACAAATTTAACAAATTGTGTTATTATAACAATTAACTCAAATATATTTAAAAAGTTTTAAAAAATCAATTTTTATAGGAAAATATTAAACAAATTTGTTCCAAAATTGGAATCTATGTATAGTTCTATATTAATTACATAACATGTGGGAGGCAAGAAAGAATTACATTTTTGAATGCATTATATAATTATTTTGTGATTAGTTAATGTGGTCAATTACGTATTGAATGAGGCGTCCGACATTAATGTTCGAACTCCGATGAGATCAATCTCTATTGTCATAAAAGATTTATATAAAATTTTGAGAGTACATCACAAATCTAAGATCAATAATTAAGCGTTAATATTAGTTACAATAACAAAAGTTGTAATAATAATAATGGTAGTTTATCGATATATCAATATATGAACGGGTACATTAACCTTCACGCTATCACTCCCAATTTCAAAATTTCGATATACATGCTCTGTTCTTTTGCTTTTCTAATTCGAAGTCTGCGGCGAATAAAGGCATTAAAAATAAATTATTATGTGACCGAAATGAAATGAAATGACGGCTTTAGTTATTAAAAACCTGACAGATTAATAGGTTACAATTCCTTAAAATTAATAAATAAAAAAATGATGCTAGTGGTAAAGCACGTCCGCACGCTCAACTTTTATTACAAAACCAACGGAAGTATATTGAAAACTTAATTTAATTTTCTAATACATAGTTTTAAAACGTATTTTAAATGTTTTCAATTCAAATTTTCAATAATTCAAAAATAATTAATTAATAAATTTTAATTAATTAAATCCAATCTAAAAATATCTCCAAAAGGAAAACTTAAAAAAGTGCTTCTCAAAAATGTTTTAGTAAATACAAAATTAAATTTAATATTTTTCATTATATTTGAACTGTTAGTGGGTGGTCTGCTTTATCCTTCAGTTTCCATAAACTTTTCTAATGACAATTACAAAGTCTCAAAAAATTAATATCAATGTCATTAAAATTAAGAATTTAATTTAAAATTAGACAATATTAAAAAAATATAAAGAATTAATTAATACAAAACAAAAACTTAACAATTATCATTCAATTTTAGTTTGAAATATTGTACAAATTAATAATAAAAAACAATGAAAATTAGTTTTTTAAATTAAATTGAAATTTAAAAAATCAAATCACGTAGGCAAAAAAAAAAAAAAACAAGAAAAATATGCACGGTCTTTCAATGAAAATTAATTTTTTACCAAAATTATAACAAATCTTATTACATAAATTTACATTTTACATTTTTACAATATTAGGGTCGGGTCATCACGTCATTTTATGAAATTTTTTTTATTAAGAACCAAAACAAGTATTTCAAAACTAATTGAAAAATTAAGTTTCAATTTTTATTATTATTATTAAATGAAACTTAATTTTTATTTTATATACAGTATATGTATATATAACTTATATAAATTTATACAAATATATGTATACATGCAATTATATATAAACTCACAGTTTAATTAATTGCAATGCTTTAACACTTGACTTGAATTTACAAAAGAACAACGCAATTTAATAAAGAAATATTTTTTTTTGTTTTTTTGTTTTTTTATTTCAATTAATAGACAATATTATGTACATATAATATCAATGTATTTATATATATATATATATGTAAGTAAATATTTAAAATTGTAGGCGGTTTGTATGTATATTGAATGTAAAGTATTGAAAATAATAATATTGTATCCAGTGTATACGAGTATACAAAGATGACAGAAAGTAGTTTAATTTTAATATAATTACATTGAATTTTAATTTTTTTTTTTTTTTTTTTTGGTTTAACAAAAGGAACCGAATTATTCGTTCGTTGTTGACAATTATCAATGTATATGTATTGAAATCTTATTAAATTCATTAAACGAATTAATTGAAAAGTTAACAGAGTGTCCAATTGGATATTTTGAAGAAGAATAAAAAAGATGATATAATAATTATTTATTTAGTTGTAATACCAGACAATAGTAAATATTGCCTGATCCTTTGTCTATTTGGCATTTCGACTTCTTATTAAACTATTATAATATACACTATATTTTTTATTAGATATGATCCGACCAGGTTTTGGATCCGAAACCCTTTTATTGAATGGCCGACGTCCTAACCACTACGCCATTGGTCAGATAGGTTGATTTAGTATTAGCAAAAAAGTAGCTTACAAAATATTTTATTTAGTTGTTCTAAATTTTCTATACTACTTGTCTTGAAATGAATTAATATTACTCCACAAATATTTTTTATTAATTGGACACCTTATTTATATTAATTAAAAATTTTAAAAATATTTAAAATAAAATCTAATTTTTTTTTACTTTCAATTTTACTTAATTGTTTTGTTTTTGTATGTAAATTGAATGAAAATATGACAGAATATAAGACATCATTTTTTTAATCGCCCACACTTTAAGAAGTGTAGGAGTTTTACTCACTTTAACATCATTTTTCAGATATAATTGAATTAAATAATTGATAACTTTTTGAATGGGTTAAAAATAGTAAATATAATTTATTATTCATCATATTAAAACAAATTTTATTTGGGGGTATGAGAAGCTGTATAGATATTTAAAAATTATATAAAAATATTTAAAAACAATTGGCTCCTGAAAGTATGCAAAAATTTCTAGTCAAGAAGATATACGAAATATAAAACTAAATTTAATAGCTAACTGGGATACCAAAAATAACTTTTTACAGACACATTGGCTAACAGCGCTAAAACCAGAATACGAAATTGGTAATGAAAGAAAAATTGACGTAAAAATCTGTCACATTAGGCTTTGCCACACAATTACAACAAAAAATTTAAAAAATTTAAAAGATTAAAAAATTGTTAAATAATTAAAATAAGTAGTTACATGTATACTATCATTAGTTAAAAATTAAGAATTAGAAGAAATCATGAAAGTACTCTCAAAATTGTAAATTAGAAAATATAATAAATTTAAAAATAATAGAAATAGTTTTAAGATACAAATTTAAAGAAGATGTAAAAGTTATAAGATAAATTAGAATCAGTCCACAATGGTCTTGGCATTGTAATACGCAATATTTCAATAAATATATATATATATATAGATTTAATACAGTTAAACTTTGAAAAAGGAAACACAGTCTATGGACATGCGAAAAAAACCTCAGGAAGGACTTTTAAAAAAAAATTTAGTTTAACAAGAAATTGGTGTAAATTAGTGCTAATTGTTTAACTGTTAGATCACCAAGTCTATTTCTATTAAAATAATGAATGTTGTACGAAAAGAGAAGTATTGATTACTATTAAAAACTGGTCTTAATGAATTCCACATAGAACCATTCCTATACGTGTGACATTACTACAAATTATCACATTCGCTAGATTTAAATTAATACAAATTGTTTTTATACCCGTATGACTATATAGTCCAAGGGTATAATAAATTTGCCATTACGTTTGTGACGCATAGAAGGAGGGGAGGTAGATATAGACTCAAGTGTATGGATCGGATCAGAATCGAAAAATAAATCGATTTAGCTATGTATGTCCGTCCGTCCGTCCGTCAGTCCGTCCGTCCGTCCGCACGATAACTCAAAAACTAAAGGAGCTGGGATCTTGAAATTTTGGCAAATTCGTTTTTTTGCAATAGCCGCCATCGCTATTTAAATCCAGCCATTTTGGTCCATGGGTTCAGGTGGCTGCCATACAACTTCTTTTTTTATATGAGTATTTCTCTGTACCTATTACAGCTACGTGTCTGAAATTTTGTCAAAAGTAGTTTAGTTTTATGGCCAAAGTTTCTGCAAAAATTTGGTTGGTCTACTGCAAAGGGTTCGAGTAGCTGTCATACAACTTCTTATTTTATATGAGCATTACTCTATACCTATTAAAGTTGGGTGTCTAAAATTTTTCCAAAAATAGTTTAGTGTAATAGCCAAAGTTACTACAAAATTTGGTTGGTCTACTGCAGAGGGTTCGACTACCTGCCATACAACTCCTTCTTTTATATGAGCATTATATTTCACCTAATAAAGCTGGTATGTTTGAAATTTTGCCAAAAGTAATTAATGTTTATAATAATAATGATATAATGTTTATATAACGGTCATACGGGTATCCCAGAGTTGACACAGTCTACTCTACTACACTCTTCCTCGTTTTTAATATTTCTATATGAGTTAAAAGTTATTTCTGTATCTGTGATTTATATATTTTAAATCAAATTATCATATGGTTTAATTACTATTATAAAAATTTTATTTATCTGTTTTGCTTTATTATTAAGAACTCACTCAATGAAAGATATCCGAATCAAATTCAATGTTAGAAAAATTTTTTAAAACTATTAAATTGTAATGTAAGTTTCTTGACAAATCAGTACTTCAACCCCTTTACCATTCATCTTTTAATCTTAATGATTTGTAGAAGTCCTTCAAGAAAGTCCTATATTCTCTAAAAAATTATAAAGGAACTAAAGTTAATTCAATTAAATTTTATATTTCATTTTGTAGACATCCATTTTGATTTGATTGCTTGTGTTTGTGTCTTAGGATCAATTTTACCCTTAAAATTAAATTTGTTCTTTTATATAAAGTGAGAAAATGTAAAAATTATAAAAGTTTAAGTAACATATTAAAAATATGTCTATTCTCTACCAATGTTTTTTTTTCAAATCTTTAATTAATACAATAGCATTTCCATAATACCAGATCAGTTCCACACAAGTGTTACAATTCAATAATAACTATAATATTAATTGTAGATTCAAATTTTCATAAAATTTCCTTCAAGTTCTAAAAATCAAAAAGTTTTATCAGGAGTTTGTCTTTGGGAAATGTAATACAACAACCCTACTGAAGAGTCAAAGTTTAATCAGGAGTTTGTCTATTGGAAATGTAATACAACAAGCTTACTGAAGAGTCCCCTAGTGCAACAGGACGAAACACTCCTAAAAACTTTACAACAATGTTTCTTTTGTTTTTTGTTTTTTTTTTTTAAGTGCTAACTATTCAACTGTTAGACTAATAACCTGTCTATACTAAAGGTACATGTTGAAACAGGGTGTCATATTATATTCGTGCTATTAGAATTTGTCTTATTGAATTCCACATACAATTTAAACATGAGATAGTGCAAGTCTCTTGTAATCTTCTCTCTTTCTAGTGTTAAATTGCGGTTTAATACTTTTCTTAATACTCTTATCTCGTTTTTCTCTTTTTTTTGTAATTGTAAGAATCTGTATAATCGGTATAAATTTCCCCGCCTCTTTTTTAATCCATTTTCTTCTATAGCTTATAAAAATTATTTTATTCAATTACTTTAACTAAATTGCCTTGAACTAATCAAAAAGTAATTTTTAAAAAGAAAAGTTTTTTTGGAAAATCATTTGAAGTTTATTTTTATTTCTATTTTTATGTGTTTTATATAGTTACATGTAAATACATATAAATAGATTTTATATATAAACAACACATATATATATATAACATGTGTGTTTAAAGATAAAATGAGACAAACTTTGACAATTTAGTATTATATTAAGTATTATTACTTTTTTTTTTAACAAATTGGTCTGCCATTTTTTTTTATAAATATAAGGAACAAAAAAACACAATCTATAAGAGGGTTTCTTTTTTTTTATTGTTGTTGTTGTAATTATTTGTAGAATCCTTGGATTCTATTTTTGTCTAAATGAAATTGTATATATATATATTTATATGTAATGTATGTGTTGACAATTATAAGATAAAAATAGACGTTTAAATTGATTCATTTTAAAAAAGGAGAAAAAATTTTATAAACAAAGGATTCGATTACGATGAAAAATGTGAATAGGTGTCCTTTTCCAGTTTAATGTTTGTTTTTTTTTTGCGAGACATCCTACTTAAAGTGTTTTTTTTTTTTTTTTTAGGATAACCATTAAAAATTTTTATTTTTGTTTCATTGTTTTAAAGTAAAAAACAATTAATAAAACTTGACAATTTTTAGGAATGAGAAAAGCCGTCTTTCAATATTTTAAAATTATAGGATTATAAATTTTAATTTCTCATGTTACAAATTTTTTAAATTAAATTATTTATTACATGAATGTAACGATTAATTCCACTAAATGTTAATAGTGCAAATTTAAATTTTATCAAATCGTGTAAATTGATTAAAGACAATGACGTATTATAACTACCACAATTTATTAAAACTGCTGTCAATTTATGAAATGAATTTTTCTGCAATTAATAATCAAAAATTTTCCAGAAAATTTCGTAGCTATTTTATAAATGGGGTAGTGGTAAAGGCATTTCATGTGGAAGGTCTCGGGTTAAAATCCCTGTCGAATCATACCTAATAATAAAATATTGTAAAATTTTATCGTAAACGTTTATATCGTAATATTATTATTATTATTAATATATTTGTCTAGGATGAGGTGTAACAAACGCATTCAATTAAATGTGTTTTGTTGGATGTGTTCAATTATAAATTCTCCTAAAAATATGCAAAAAAATTTGTATAGAATTAGGTGTAACAAACGCATTCAATTAAATGTGTTTTGTTGGATGTGTTCAATTATAAAGTCTCCTAAAAATATGCAAAAAAATTATCAAAATTATTTTGATGGAAAAATTTTTTGAACAAAAAAAAAATAAAAATTCGATTACATAAAAAAATAAAAATTCGATTCGTGGAACACGAATGAAAGAAATTTATGTAGATTGCATAATCCTACCCACATTGCATACTTTTAGGATGTTTTATTTTCTCATAATCAATATAAAAAATTAAATCAAAATCTGTAGGTAATAAATTTTAATTATTTTATTGACCTTTCTATTAATTTTATTTTTATTTTAAATTTTCTTAAATATCCATTTTTTTTTCTAAAAAATTTATAAAATTTTATTGATTTAAAGTTTCTTTTTGAAAATCCTTTTGGAAATTTTTAATTTTTTTTTTTTCCAACTTTCCTAGAAAAACTGTATCGGTACCACCTGGCTTTATTGTAAATATTTTGAAAGTTATGATCTAAACTTTATTTATATTTTCATTCATTTATTCATTCAGATAATTTTTTAAGCATCTAAATTTTCCACCACCATTTTTCCAATAAAACGTATATTTCTTTTGATTATTGGATATTATAAATTTGAACTTTCATTTATTATTTAGTTATTTTTAGAAAATTCAACATTTCCTTTAATTGTGTCTATTTAGTACAAGTGGAATTTGGGTTTTATACAATTCGACCACACCATAAAGTAGGGCGCGTCCCACCCCTTAAAGCTAAAGTTATTTTATTTAAAACATTAAACTTCTTAATTAAACAACTTCGACATTAGATATGAGTATTATTATTATTATTATTATTTATTATTATTATTATTATTATTATTAATATATTTGTCTTTATTATTATTATTATTATTTTATTATTATTATTAATATATTTGTCTAGAATGAGGTGTAACAAACGCATTCAATTAAATGTGTTTTGTTGGATGTGTTCAATTATAAAAAAATAAAATATTGACGTTTTGTTGGATGTGTTTTATTTTAGAAAATAAAATATCATAAATTATCATAAGCAGGCCAAAAAATATTTTATTTATTTTTAATAAAAAAAAAAAAATTTTTTTTTGAAATAAAATTTACTTATTAGTTTATGAAAAATTTCATTTCAGTTTTAAAAATCACAGAAGATTTTCTGGAAATTTTAAATATATAGTAAGACATTTTGTCAATAAAAATTAAGAAGACAATGCTTCACAGGAACATTTGTGTAGTTGGTCTTAATAATTTTCAGTAAATATCTGAAATAAGGGCGAAAGCCCAATGTATGCTTTGATGCATTGCTTGGTTTGCTTAAGCAAATAAACCAAGAAATGTATTAAAGTAATTTCAAAGTTTCCCCTCATCTCGCGCTCAACTCTACCTCATCTATCTCTCATCCCTTCCTTCATAACTTTTTAATTATTTATCTATTTAAAAGTTAAAATGGAAAAAAATTATGTAACAACTGACGGTTGGGAAAGTGGGTTCAGGTATACAATACCTCTGAGTTCAATGCACCATAAAAACCAGACAAAATAGATTTTAAACTTAGTTAGGGTTAGGTATATTAAAAAAATTTCAAATAAAATTTATAATTTGCATTTGATAATGCAAAACTCAATTCAAAAATCAACATTTATTTAATACAATTTCACGTACATATAAATAGATACATTATTTAGCATGTTGAATAAGTACATTATAGAACGGTTAGCCTTCAAACAAGTATTTTGATTTGAATCTAAACAAAGGAAACAATATAGAATGTATAACAACATTTTTTAAAAATGTATATACAAAACATTAATAGTTGGAGAAATAAATCATTATTGAAACAAAATAAATCTATTTCACATCTCTTATTAACACAAATTTATCGAACTTAATTTTAAAAAGTACGTAATTGAATAAAAAAAAAAATATTAATTGAAATTAAAAAAACATTTCACCAAGAAGGGATTTGAACTAACAGCCCCAAAATTTTATCAAATTCAAAACATAAAAAAGGTAGACTAAATAAATTATTCATCTTCAAATTTTTAGATACAACAACATATAAGTTTTTGTTTTTTTGTACATAACTAGAATTGAAGCATAGTCTGTATTACGTAGAATGCAACGGTTACCATTTTATTTAAGAAAATGGTATTGATATATAATATATGTTTATGTAATATATGTAATTAAATTAGAAATAGTTCTTAATTAGAAAAAGTTCTTCTTTCAACTGACCTTCCGTCATTCTGTGACGGGCCAACAGCTAGTTAAATAAGATTTAATAAAAATATATAAATAACAACTCTTGTTTAAGATAATAGATAGCGCACAAATTTAACATTTCATAATTTTATACAATAGCTACAGCCGAGTAATTAATTGCTTATTGAATATGACGAATAAAAAAACTGAAGCCTAGTCTAAATAGATTTGGTAAATGCCCTATACTCCTTAAAGAAGTGGAAAAAGAAAAAACAAAAACTCAAATAGGCTTTGAAAACTAGATTTGATTATAACTGTGAAAGCGAGTTTTCTTTAACAATTTATTTAAACAATGTTGCCGTTAATGAGTTTACATAATTATATTACTATTTATATTTGATAAAATTTATTTATTGAAATTAATATTTTTTATTTTTTTTCTTTTCAGGTAAGTGTTCAATTTCATTTTAAAATGTTAATTCAATAAATTGAGTAAGTATTAAAAAATATTTATTATACAGTCCAATGAATGTAGTATCTATCAAAAATTGATATCTAAGATTCTAAAATTTGTTTTCATACAAGACCCATTTTTACTATTGGAAGCTACCCAGTTTGCTAAACAAGTTAAAGTAGTTGGCTTACAACTTTTTTTTTAATATGAGCATTGCTTTATACCTAGTAAAGCTAGGGTTCCAATATTTTGCCAGGGATTCCAATAAGTGGTTAAGTTTTGTGGCCTAAGTTAGCCAATAATTTTGAAAAATTGCATTGCTATTGTACTTATTAGCTATGTTTGACTTTGTATATAAAAAAACTCGAAAGTTTTGGTACAGTATTAGTATGTAAAAATTTACTCAAAAAAATACTGAAAATTAGCCTTAGAGTAAAATTGACTTTTTTTTCTTTTTGGTTAGGTCAAATACAATTTTGAATTGAATCTGTAGATAGATTAGGTATTAGGCTTAAAACTTGCCATTATTAAATTTTTTTATTTTTATTTTATTTTTTTCAAAAGATCTGATAGAAGATTTACAGAAATTGTTGATCTCACTTGAGATCGTAAACAGTGCAATAGTACATTGAGAAGTGCTCCTAGCTGCGTGAAGTAGTCGGTATCTAAAAGCTCGATTAACCGATATCTTACCTATAAAACAATTAGTTTTAAAAACCTAATTTAACTACTTTAAAATAAAAAGGCACAAAACAAAACAAGAATAATAAATTTATATTTTAAAGGTTTACTTGAAAGTCAAATTTCTTAAACAAAAGTGTTAAAACAACACTAATGACTAACTTTATTTTAGTTATATAATAATTATTATAATTTTAATTTTTTATGTAAACAAAATCTTAAAAAAAATGAGGAAGAGTGTAGTAGAGTAGACTGTGTCAACTCTGGGATACCCGTATGACCGTAACATATACATTATATCATCCGGTTAATTACTTTTGGCAAAATTTCAAACATTCAGCTTTATTAAGTGTAGTGGAATACTCATATAAAAGAAGGAGTTGTATGGTAGCTACTCGAACCCTCTGCAGTAGACCAACCAAATTTTACTGTAACTTTGGGCATTACACTAAACTAATTTTGTTAAAATTTCAGACACCCAGCTTCATTAGGTGTGGTGTAACGCTAATATAAAAGAAGAAGTTGTATGGCAGCTACTCGAACCCTTTGCAGTAGACCAACCAAATTTTGCAGAAACTTTGGCCATTACACTAAATTATTTTTAGCAAAATTTCAGATACCCAGCTTCAGTAGGTGGAGAGTAATGCTTATATAAAATAAGAAGTTGTATGGCAGCTCCTTGAACTCCATAAAACTAAACTACTTTTGGCAAAATTTCAGACACGCAGCTGTAATACGAACGGAGTAATACTCATATAAAAAAAGAAGTTGTATGGCAGCTACCCGAACCCATGGTCCAAAATGGCTGGATTTAAATAGCGATGACGAATATTGCAAAAAAATGAATTTGCGAAAATTTCAAGATCCTAGCTCCTTTAGTTTTTGAGGAGCGGGCGTCACAAACGTAATGGCAAATTTATTATACCCTTTGACTATATAGTCATACGGGTATAAAAATTGATGCTGAAGATGAGCTTTAAATTTAAGAACATTAAAAAAGCTTATTTGTTTTTTTTTTTTTTAATATCACTTAATAAAAATATTTTATTATCTTTATTTTAGTAAATTATACTAAATTACTAGGTCGAGGTTACTAAAAGCTATTTATTTATTTTATTTTATTTTTATTTTATTTTTAATATTTAATTTCTAGCCAAAGTTCATATATTTTTTTTGTTAAGCTTTTTTTTAATATTTTTGTTTAGATATTTTAAATAAAACGTTATTTAATTACAAATTAAACTTTTCTAACAAGTTTTTTATACTTTAAAAAAATATTTCATAGTTTTGTTATTCCAATACTTAGGTTTTTCACGTGCTAACTGTAATTAATTTTAAGCTAACAAGCAATTCATTCAAGCTAATTTTGAATGAATTACACTTATAATACAATATAAGATAGTATAAAGCCCTTTAACATGTAGAAATGTCTTAGATTTCAATAATTTCAATTTAAGCCAAGCGTTATTTCTGTATCTGTGAGTTATATTATTATGTTAATTTATTTTTAATTATTAATTCCGAGCCCCTCGAATGGAAGGTCAACACCTTCACCACTATAGTTTCAACAAATTGGGTTGGTTTGAATATTTTATAATTCTAATTAATTAGTCGGTGAGTACTAAGACTAAGACAATGTCTGATAATAGGAAGGATTAGCTAAGAATGTGAAATCATTATTCGCATTTCAAATGAAATCCAATTGTTAAAGTTTTTATTATGGGATCAAAGTTTTAAGAACTTAGATGAATATTCAGTGAGGAAAAGTGTAATTGAACAAAATTTAAGGCTTTGTTACTTCAAATAAATTTATTAGAACGACAGTATGAAATATACGAAGTCAAATGAAAGCAAGGAATGAATAAAAGGAACAAATGCTTGTAAAATAATTTAAATAACTTAAATAATACTGAGGTTCACAATAATTACTGATAAGTGATAACCTAATAACCATTCTAATTAAAAATATCTAAGATTAGAAGGACTTACCGTAGAGTACCAAATTGTATCTATATCGAACCAGTACATTAACTCCTCTCAAATTATGGGCTTCTTTATCAATTATATTATCTCCAAGATATACTTATAAGGTATTGGGAGGTGTGTGGATGGTACCTGAATCACCAATTTATTTTATCACAAATCTTAAGGAAGAAGACAGGATAAAACACCTCTGCATCAAATTTCAACTTATTATCTTCATAAATTTCGGAGATATGCTTGTTAGGTTTTTTAAAGTAAAAGGAATTTGGCCCAATGAATTTGAAGGGGTTTATATTGATGTATTTTTGATAATTTCCAAAACTATAGAATTTATTAAACAATCGTCATTCTAAAATTCAAAAACTAAAGGGATTTTCACTTAATTCTCATTTTGGGCTTTCACATTCCCCATTTCCTCTTTATAAAATAATTAAAGCTTAGTCTGTTAAATCAACTCAATTTTCGATTCTGATCACATT
The DNA here is from genome assembly GCA_963082915.1 of Dolichopus griseipennis. Classification (NCBI taxonomy): domain Eukaryota; kingdom Metazoa; phylum Arthropoda; class Insecta; order Diptera; family Dolichopodidae; genus Dolichopus; species Dolichopus griseipennis. The sequence continues at coordinate 64,139,868 of OY720443.1, forward strand.
ACATATGACTTTGCATCTACCTCTTCTGTCTTACAGTGTCATAAACGTAATAGCAAATACCCTTAGAACTACATTCGTACGCTAATAAAAAAATCTAAAAAATTAAAATCTAATTTTTTTTCTACAACTAGAAACAGTTTTTTTTTTTTATGTAAATTATTAAATTACAAACAATAGTATTTCAAAATTTCATTCAGTTTTTCTTTAAAAGAAATTTTGCGAACGGAAGTAGTACAAATTTATGTACATATCAACACAATATATTTTTTTTTTTAATATTTTCTAAGAATGTGGAAGCAACATTACCATTTTGCAAATAATTAAAAATTTATATTTTACTAAAAAGAAAATAAATTTACTAAAATAAAATTTATTCAAAATATATTCCCTATCATTCATAAAATAATGGTGCTTTTTCCAAATTAATACATGAACTTTAAAGTGACATTTTTTTCTCTGACTTAGAATTTTAATCACACACACTTACTTACAAGTTTATTTAAATTTTAAATTGATTATTAACCTTCATAAAAAGTGCGTTATAAATAAAGAAAGCTTTAATTATTTTTAAATTTATATTAATATCTAAAAATAGTTTTATTTAAATATTTTTTTAATTATAATTTATTCAATTATTATTTGTATGTTTTTTTTTAATTGATTAAGTTGAAAAAAATTAATTTATGCGCCTTATTTCTATATTTTTAGTAATTCGGTTTTTTACCCTGTTTGGGGAGTTTTCTTATATTTCAATAATATAATATTACATATATATATATAATATTATATATATTATATTAAAATGCAAGAAAAATACTTAACTTCTATATCACTTAAGTGGAATATAGTAGATTACTAGATTTTTTTTGTGAATTAATATTAAGTCAGAAAGTTTCTTAAACCTTTTTTGATGTTACAATCCTTTGTAATTATTTCTTCTTAAACAAATGGCGGAATCAGTATAATGACATTTAATTTATGTATTATTCCATAAGTTTGTCTGTACCAAATTTACAACAGTAATTCACAAAACCACAATATAAAGTAAATATCTAACAGTAAAGCAAGTGTTAATTTTGAAGTTAAAGGCTTGGAATTAACAACTTTGAGCGTACATTTTATTTGAAGCCGATATTACAAATTACGCGACGTATAGGCGCTGAACATACAAATTTCCAAATAATACATTACGTTTTTTGAATATTGTTGTCTTTTTAATACATTTTAAAAATAATTTTTAAAAATAATATGTCTATATGTAGTGTCATCTCTGTGTATAGTGTCTGTCCGTCCGTGCGTTTACGAAATTCTTTCACCGTTTGCAATGAAGAAAGAAAATTTCAACTACAAATAAATATCCAAAAAAGAAGAACCTTTTTCTGGAGCTCCCCGCGTTAGGAACTCATTGTTATAACTATAAAACTCGGTTGAAAATGTTTTCAATTCGGAATTGCCTAACGAAAGTTGGTTTTATAAGTTTTATACATATATATATATATATATATATACGACAAATACACGGAATTGCCAAGCGGTATTTTAATTTGCCGTTAAGGCGAAATTAAATTTTCACAAAATCCTTGAATCTTTATATCAACCAAATTGTTCAAGTTAGGCACTTGAAAAATTTTGAGGGAACTTAAAACTTTCAAGGAATCTTAGGGTTCAAAAATAAAAAAATTAACTAAATGATACTATTATTTGATACCTTACCAATAACAGTTGAGATAATAAAAGATAGTAGTTTTCTAGCTAATATATTGACATATTTAATTTTCGTGCAATTCTAATTCCAAATTTAAAAATGGCATCTAAAATCTTTTATGCATAAAATATTCAATTTTTTGCTGAAATCCTATACACCATCTTCTAGTACTAAGTTCAAAAAATAAACTAAAATAAAGGAGATAAGGATGTGAGTTTCTTAAATATCTACATTTGTGGTAATGCAACAAATCTAGAAATTCTTTGATTTGACAAAACAATATAAAAGATTTAAGTGTTATTGAATATGTTTAATATTCAAATATTTTTTTACCATCTTTAAAGTTTTACAAAAACAATAAATGAAATATAAATTTCGTTTATTAGCGAATGCATTCAGGCATAATTATATGTCAACAACAGTATTCTATATTTTATTGAATTAGAAAACTTTCAAAAATGAAAGTCAAATTGGAGTGTTTTGTTCGTCCACCACTTTTGTATTCCCCAGTGGGTAATAATTGTAGTATAAAAGTTCAATTGGAGTGTTTCTTCCGTGCAACACTATTGAACTCCTCAGTGGATAATATAATTTATTTTATTTTTGTTTTAATTATTTGTTTACAATATAAAAGATGCTTAAAAAAATGAAGTTATTAAACAAAGAATTTAAAATAAGTTTTTATAAACCCATTTTAATTGCATTTAAACTTAGTATGTATTAGTAAAAAAAAAACTATAAATCTTAAGACAACTAAAATTGGTAACAACTTGTTTATAATGCTTCTTTTCTTTTTTACTACATGTCAAGTACCTATTAAATTCTTATTTTTCTAATTAAGTTATAAAAATCTTTAGTTGTTGACTATGAATCTAAGATTTATTTTTGTTTTTTTTTTTTCATTTTTTAATTTATATATATATGTACATATACCAATTTGCATATATGTACAATCTAGATTTTTATATAATACATGTAGATATATGCATTAAAGTATTCAAAATTTGTGAATATTTCATTAAATAAAATAATAAAAAAACAAATGAAAAAAATAAAAAATTAATTCCTCTAAATTAAAACTAGGTCACAGCTTGAAGGAGACACTACAAAAATAATTTAAAACGATTAAAAATAAAAACAAAAAATAAAAACACAATTTTTTTGAATAAAATTTTATAATTTATTTTTTAAGTTTTATTTTTTTCTTAATTTTTTATTATTTTTAAACTATACCTAATTTTCTTATAAAAAAAACAAAAACAAACAAAAAATAAATAATATAAAAATAAACAAATATTGTTGTAAAAGTGAACCTCTCTGACAAATACACAGTTTCACTGTTATTGTCATCATCAATAAATATATACGAGTACGTGAACGAATTTTTATGTTCTAAAAACGCGAGTACGCGAATATAAATCACATGCTGTCATCAATGTTGTTGTTTTGTACTTTTTGTATTTTTATTTTTCGTTTCGTTTGCCTTGAAATTAAAACAAAAAAAAAAAAAACAAAATAAAATTTTTTTAAATTTGAATGAAATTCAAATATCAAGTAAATTGCAAAAGTTATAAACTGAATTTTAAATACACTGTAACAGTTATTTTCAATAAATATTTTGATATTGAGAACGGAAAGGACGGGCGATATTTATTGAAGAAGTGTAAATAATCAATTGTGTAATGCAATACTGTAGGACTTACAATCGCATTAATATTAAACATCGAAAATTAACTGCACGACTATTAACAAAGTCTTAAATAATTAAAAATCATGTTTATATTCATTAAACAGCTTCTTCAACGAATTCATTTTCGGAGGGCTAAGCTTAACTACGTTGCGGCATTTTATTCTTGGTTGGGCATTTAAGAACTCCCAGCTACTCTTTTTTGAGTACAAATAATTGATGCTTAAACTTTCGATTCAGTTAGTTTTTGTTCTTAAAATTTGAAGACCAGTTATTTCAAGTAAATTGGCTCCCAAGATTTTTGAAGTTGCGAATTGTAAAATCTGAAAATACTTTCTATTAAAATCTTAACTATGATTTTTTTTGAAAAATTGTCTTCATCAGGGAATTGTAAGAAGTTCAAATTTCAACTAATCTGATAGCACAACTCAAGTTTTAGTTAACTCGAAACTTTAGGTATACATTCTCGTTCAAATATTGTGCAGACCCCAGTGTGAAAGGATTCAACATTTGAGTTTAGCTTGAGTTGAGTTTGGCATATTAGTCCACTCATTTACAAGTTTCCTTTTTATAGAGTGGCGGCCAATAGGCATATTCCAAAACCTTGGGCTATTGGTAAAAGGTTCTCTTAACTGGAAATCTAAATATAAGTGACTCTGCACTATCAGAACCCAGCTATTTTAAATAATTTTAGTATAAAAGATTTTAAACAATTTCTTTAGCTTGGGCAAGTTTTAATGTGTGCCTAAAATCGGAACGGCAGCTCGATTTGATTTAAATTTCTGTTTAAAAATTCCTCGGGAGGCTGTAATTAAATCACACTAGAAGTCGCAAACAAGAATTTCCACCAAGTACTCGATTACTTATTTTAGTATTTTGCTTATTAAATTTAAAAATTACAATAATTTTTCAAATATTAACTAAAGCTTACTTTAGTTCAAACATGAAAATTAAAAGCTAACCATGTCCAAAAACTTTCTAAAAAAAAACTGAAGAACTTAAGCAACTCCCGATTGTGATTCTGTTTTTTAATGGACCTTTCAATTTCACCTCACAACTTATTATTTCCTGTTTTTCTAAAAAACCCTTGCTAATTCAGAAGTTCACAGTAAGGCCTTGAGCACGCACACTCAAAAAAATAGCTCGCTCACTGTCTTCTGTCTTAGACCAAATCGGCCTCAAAATTTCAAACTGTAAGACTTTGATCAATTCTATTGAATATGAAATTAACTCTTTGAGTGCACTTCAAAAAAATAAAATTAACTATATATACATTATTTTTGAAAAAAGGTTGTTCAAATTTAATTAACATTTACTGTATATAATTATAATTAAAATAATAGTCTAAGTGTAAAAGCTAGTAAGCATATAACATCAATATTTAAAAATGTAAATAAAATATTGTGTCCAATAGAAGTGATTAGTTTTGTGTTTTGTACTTTTTTTGTTTTTTCTCTCTTTTCTAGTTTTAGTTTGTTGTACACGCAATTCTATTTTTGGAATTGTTACTCTTAAAATATTTGTTATGCTTATTTTAAAATGAAAAGGTCATCAAGCTTCCATAATTTAAAATACATATTTATACATATATCATATATGAAATTGCTTTAAGTACTTAAGCATACTTACATGTATATACATATGTACATATTCAAATAATTGTTAAAATTCAAATGTGAAATATTTAAGAATTTTCGAAAAAAAAAATTTTATATTACGATACAACATGTATTTCGAAATTGTGTTGTAATGGTCAAAGTAGTTTAAATTAAGATACTTTTTTTTAACAATACCTACAGAGTGTCTCAATATTGAAAAAGAAGTCCGCTTCGAGTGATTTAAATGATGTTGAGAAGTTTTACATGTTTTAAAAGTAGGGTCTAAACATTGTTGGGATTTATTAATTCATATTGGGATTGAGTGAATATCTAGGCTACTTTAGGACTTAGAACGCTCCACTCTTTTATTATGAAAGCTCTTCTTATTTTGTCGTTCATTGTAATTCCCTACGACACTTCTCATCTTTGAAGAAAACGTCACTATATTATGCTTTTTATATTTCGCCATGCATTGGTTCGGCATTTTCAGTTGTCTTGGTGGCTGCTATTATGTCAATATCGGTGCATTAGGTTTCTATAGTAAGCTTTGATTGTTGTTCACTCACTTTGTCTTCTCTTCTGGAGGTATTTCCCCTTTCGTTACTTTTATAGTGATAACGAAGAGTTAATCTGCCAGTTTAGTACTTCTAATCTTTGGTAGTCTAATCCTCCGTTGGTTTTGCTAGCGCTTCAAGACCCTACATATGTCTGCATTTATACCCAGCGATCTAAAATTTATAACGTATATCTTTTCGGATATGTACTGAGGATCGCTGTAGTCTTCTTTGCTATAATTAGTACTCTTTGCAAAGGAGACTCTTTGCTATAATTTGCCACCAACTTTTTATTTTGAGCTCATCCAATATATGATGACAGATATTAGATTAGCATATTAGTATTTTAGAATAGAATCGTTTTGACTGTATACTGCTTTAGGGATCTGCACCCCCCCCCCCTCCTCTAATTTTAATATAGTAATTAATTTGGGTTATATGAACGTTTTTCAAACTTGTCACTGCTTAAAGTTACAATGATTTAATTTGAAAAATTTAGCTGTTATATTTTCAATTTAAGATTTTTCAATATTCTACAAATAAAATGAAAAAAACTTAATAATAGTCATATGACGACATGGTGTATATCATAATTTATTATTTTATTAGTTTATTTTGAACACCAGATAGTTAATAATAATAAAACAATAATAATAATAATAATTTAAATGTTAAAAAAAAAACATGTGATGAAAGTCACCTTTAACACCGCCATCAATTAATTTTAATCGAGAAAATGCAAATTTATGAAATTAATTAGAGTTTTTCATTTACACAATATAAAATTTTATAAGTTTGTGGTTTAGAATGAATTGTATGTAGACCATAAATTTTAATTAATTTTACATTTATGTATTTTTATTTTTATAAGTATATTTTTTATTAAACAAAATTTTATTGTTGTGTGTGTGTTTAATAGGTTTTATTACTAGCATATTTAATATTTAGTTGAGTTAAGTTCAGTTAATTTTGAGGCTTAATGTTAACAGTCCTTATTAAAGTTTAGTATCATTAGTACTATATTAGGCAATATTAGTATAGCAGCATTATTTATTTACAATTTAGAGGGTCTTGTTAAGTTGTGTCAAAATCCCCATTATTAAAGATCTGATTTTGACTTTTGACTAACTCTAACGTAAAATTACGATACTGCTTAGGGTGCACATGGTACTGCCACATAGTTGCTGTTGGCTCCTCGCTGGTAGTTCTATTAGATGCTCTATTGAAAGCAAAGAATAATTATACTATCCCCCACTAAATTTATTGAAAACCTGATTTTTTATTCAACTCTAGTATCACTTCTAATTCTGAATCTCACATATTCGAATCAGGGCTTCCCCTTTTTCCAGAATTTGTGTACCTTTTAGAAAATTTATATGAAATTCCACATGGCAAACCCTTAAATGATAACGTTTTACTTTAAGTTTACATTCTTTTTAAAGAAGCAGATACCAAATGAACAACACAGATAAATTCAAAAATCACTAAACTTCCAACCAATTAAATTGTAATTGGTCAGAGTCTTATTTGTTAATTATCTCATTTATTCATTCATCAAACCAATGGTCAAAACCTTCAATAAGTATAAAAAAAGTTTATTTTTACAAATCATCAAAATTTTATTAAAAAAACTTTTTCTTTTATACAAAACGAATCTTATAATATTTTTAAGATATAATTATATTTTATATTCTTTTTTCTTATATATAAAATCCATTAATAAATTAATAAATTTCTATTATAATTATTGAATTATAGAAATTTTATATATTAATTAATTAATTTATTTTCCATAATAATATTAATTTCTTTTATTTAATACAAAAAAAAAATTCTTTTATTTTAAAGTACTTGTATTATTCGAATATTAAGTATGTATATCTCAATTTTATTTCTACATTAAGATATGTATTTAAATATCTTTAAATCCATAGTAAATACATATGTATGAAATATATATAGGCTTGTTAACAGTTACACATGTTGTTAAGAAACAGAAAAAAAAATAATAAAAAGACCACAAAAACCATTACCTACAATAATAACAGTTGATGCTACCACATCATTTCATTGGTTAGCAAATTGCATAAGCAACTAAATAGGATATCAAAAGTAACCATGTGATATATACCATATAGATAAATGTATATATGTAATGTATTATATAAAAAGGAATATACCTATAAAGTCAGATTGAATATATTGGGTGTTTCTTATTTTATTAGGAAATTTTTTTAGTATAGGAACTTACCTGAGAGCCTTCACCGCTTCAGCACATTTAGTTTTCGTTAAAGATTTCTAACATTAACGGTTCTTTTTTTCAGAAAATTGCATTCCGAATTTATATATAATTTTTAATAGTAAATTTTTTTAGTATAGTAACTTACCTCAGAGCCTTCACTGCTTCAGCGCATTTAGTTTTCATTAAAGATTTCTAGGATCAACGGTTTAATTTTTCGGAACATTTCATTCCGAATTTACATATAAAAATAATACTCGCTTGAGTTCCGGACAAATATCTAAAGCAGTCGGATTAGATAACTTTTTAAGACATAAGTCCCCATTATGGACTTTTGAAATAGTTTCCATAAATTGGTATGTGAAGATATTTCCAGATTACAAATGCTAAACATAATTCAGTTGTTCTATCTTTCCTTTTTTAGACTTAATTGCACGTCAAAACGTCCTCGATTTCAATATAAACAATTTTATTTCACTATATTTCGTAATAATTTTGTATTTGCCTTACTATACTTCTGTATTACTTCTACATATGTGAGTTATATTATTCAATTGAATTATTTCTTCTTATATTTGATTCTGACCAATGGCGTGATTGATAAAGAAATGCCATTTATGTGGAAAGTCTCGGGTTCAAACCCTAGTCAAATTATATATCGATATAAAAAAATATCGTAAAATTATATAATTATATCGTAATAGTTAATAAAAGATTTAATATAAATAACTCTTGTGTTGGATAATAGATGGCGCACATAATTAACATTTGTGTATTTATAATTTTATACAATAACTACAGCCTAGTAATTAACGGCTTAGTGAATATAAAGATTCTAAATAGACTTGGTGAATGCCCTATACTCCTTAAAGGAGTAAAAAAACGGAATTTTGTATTTGGTTTTATTATTATGTAAAGTTTATCATTGATATTAAATTTTTGGTCATAAGTAAAATGTCATTGATCCCCGTGCCGAATTGTAGTTGAATCGTAACTCATATACAAGTTTTTTGTCTTTTACAAGGATTCAAGCCTATGCCTCACTGATAAGATTTCAACACTTATTTTACTGGATGGAAAGCTGTCTTATATTTTTCACAATTTAAGACGCCTTGTAACAGACTAAGATGTCAATTTTTGAAATTTATGTTAAAAATTCATTCAATTCCGTATACTTTAAAAACAAGAAGTACCACAGCTAAATCTGCAAACAAAGTACCGTATTTGATTAGAAAACACCCTGTATACATTTATAAATTTTTTTTAATAAAAAAGCAATAACAAAACGAAAAAAAAAATTATAAGGATTAACTTTTATAGCGTGAAAACCACATAAAAGAATGGAGATTACTATAAAAAAAAAAAGGCAAAATCGGATAGAAAAAATAAAAACAAAAAAATGTTGAAATTACATATACAATCAAATATATAAAAAAAGAATCAACCATTGAAAATCTTGTCAATATGAAATAATAAAAAAAAAGAAAAAAAATTGTAATCGTATAATACCTTACGATACGAATAATATCAAGCACGAGTTAAAAAAAATTGTGAAAGGAAAATTTCAAATAATCATTTTCACATTTTTTTATTCTTTTTTTTACTCCATGTATTACTTTAAATACTATTATTATTCTATTTTTTATTTGTTTTTGTATTTTACTTTTTTTTTTTGTCTTATACACGCCAAAGAAACCAAAAAATTGAATTGAAAATCTTAAAAAAAAAAAAGAAAATATAACTGAAAATGAAAATTGTAAAAAGAAAATTAAAAGAAAATTGGGAAAATGAAAAATTTGTTCATTTCTAGGTAAAGGGATAAATTATTTTTACGTCAAAAACAGAAAATATGCTCTATAATATATGTATGTACTATATGTATGTGTAGTATATACTATATGTATATGTACTATATGTATATTATGTCAATCAAATAAACAAGTAAAAGGCAACATAACATAATTCACTTTTGAAAATAATCTAAAAAACAAGAAAAAATAATCAAAAAAAAAACAACAAACATTAAATCAAAGAGGCGAAAACGAATTTATTTTCATTTCTTTGAGTTTTGTTGAATGAAAATGAAAAAGTGGTTGAAACTTTCAAAAAAATTATACTAGCGAAATATTTCCTATTTGTTATTCATGTTATTTTTTTTTTCGTTTTTTTTTAAATATCAATTTTAATAATTCTATATCGGATTTTGGTTATGTATATATAAACTATTATACAATAATATATGCATATTGTATACAGATTGTACACAGTACTGATCAAAATGAAAATACTAAATCTCAATGTCTTGTTCAAAAACATCAAACCTCAAACCATTTTAAGCAACTACAGTTTAATATTAAGCAAAATGTCAAAGTGTTAACAATAGTTTTTTCTGCATAGTTCACAATCGTTAATATTAGTTGACATATTATTTATGTTATACAATGTTCATACTACAAAATTTAATGGTTTTTGAATCTTAATATTATGTTTATTTAATATAAAATATGTATTCTATAAAATAATTTGACATTTTTAAACTAGTTTATTTTTTAAATTAATGTAATTTCGTTTTTTTGTACTTACTACTTACACTTTTGATATAACCAAAGATTTTCAATTTTTCATACACCTGTCCTTGGTAAAAGGACAGGTGCGCTCAGAGCATGCTCACTAGAAATACATCGAGCACGGCTGAGCAAAATAAAATAAAAAGTAATTTTGACGTTTGTATAAGATTCAACTTGTAAAATTAAAGTCAAAATATTTTGTTTATTTTAAGTTATCTATTTTTAATTTAATTTAATTTTTTAACAATTTTAAACGTAACTAAAATAAAAATGACAATTTTTTCAACTCGTGTTTTTTTATTAAATCTGTTCATGCTCTGCTCAGAGCGTGCTCAGATCTAAGCTCTGATTTAAACAAAAAAACGCCTAAAAAAGATAAAAATAGGGCAAAAAATAAAATTTTCTTTTAATAGCTGTCAAAAATTAACTCAGTATGAACACCATTTTTCAAAACTTGTTTACGTCTTGTTAAATATGTACTAATATACAAACTGATAGTTTTACAAAATTTTGAAATTTAAGATCAGAAACTAATTATATGTACACTTGTAGTAATAGTTAAATAAGATTAAATTTAAATGGTTTAAATTTTTTGAAGAATCTTTAGTGTAAGATTTTATATGAAGACCTGAAATATTTTTTAATAATTTCAAAAAAATTAAAAATTTTTTAAACATCAAAATTAAATATTTGAACCACATTTAAAAAATTAATTGAAAATAGCTGTAAAATCTTCTCACATACCTCAAGATTTTATCTCACACCATATCCTCAGAGAATTTATACTATATAGCATGGATATTTAAGTTATTTCCAGTACTGTACTTTTTGAATAAAATCATAAAAAAAAATAATACCTATAGATATTATATAAATCATATTCATACATAAATATTATATACATGTATAACTATCTATTCAAACATAAATAATACTCATAATAATATGTTTATAAGAGATCATAGAAATTTTTTTTTTTTTTTTAGTTTATTTTGAATAATTGTGAAAACATTGAATTGGATCGTAAATGACAGGTGTCAAAATTTTTGAATATCAAAGAAAGAACAAATAAAATTATTTTGATGATTTTATATTAAAGTGTGTTTACATATATCTATCTAAACAATATATGTATAAATTTGTATATATTTTAGTATAAACACATTATAATGTGAATAAAATAAAATTTTTAAATTCTATTTTACACTTTTAAAATTCGATTGTTTGAATTTTTTTTCCATTTTTTATCCTCGTATAAAAATTTGAATAACATAAGAAATACACTTTACAAAATTTCTATAAGTTTATTTTAAGAGTAAAGTGTATGTAGAAAGTTTAAATTAGAACAAGTGTTATATATTAACTTATAAAATGAGTGAAAGTGAAATGAGGAAAACCAAGAACAACCTGGAGGAGAACAATCCAGAGAGAATGTGACTTATCGGGAAAAACCTGGTCCGAAATAAAAAGACTAGCGCTAAATAGGGACAGTTGGATTGGCTATTAGTAGGCCCTATGTTCATTAGGGGAATAATAAGAAAAAAAAAGAAAAAAAACAAGAAAATGGAGTACTGAGCTTCATTATCATTCTGGAAATTTATTTAAGTCTTTGACATATAAACTTAATAAAAACAAGTAGTATGAAATGAATATAATTTGTGATGTTATCTTTAAGAATTCAATTTTATTAATTTAATTAAAAATTATTCTAAAAAAATAATATTTCGTTCTATCAATTGAACTTAAACTAATTTCTTTTCTTCTGGTAGATACAAATTTTTATATTTTGTTAAATTTAAATATTTAACAAATAAATTTTATTTTTTTAAGTGAACATTTGTTAAAGTTCTTTAATTTTTTTTTATTGAAAAGCGATTTATTTTTAATATTTAAAAAAATAAATTTTACTATAAATATGTGTAGAAATAAATTTCAATTGAGTAAAGAATCTAGATAATTTGTAAGTATATTTGTATATATTTAAGTACAACAGTCTCACATTCTTTAATTATAAGAAAGCCCTTTGTAGTATGTATTATGTTGGAATTTTAATTTTATATATTATGTACTTCAAAAAAATTGGACAGATATTCAAGTCACAGATGTTTAAAAATATCGAATCTTCAGTGTTTCCACTGCAGCTTATAAATACCGGACGACATAAAAATATTTTATTTAATGGCTGAAACCAAATCCAAAACTCTCAAAATTTTAGATTTCTACTTTAAACTGATTAGAAGATATATTAATTCAAAAACAGGATTTTCATATAATGATAAATAACTAAAAGAGCGCATAAAAGTAAAGTAGTTATCATTGTGTAAGTTTCCAGATTGCAGGCATAAAAATTTTTATATTACACTATTTATATATAGGGCTTTTTTGAATTTTGAAGGACTGTAACTCCGTATCTTGTTGATGTACAGAAAAAAAGGTTGTATCATAAAATCCAGTTTTTTGCATATGTATATCTACAGCTACAGTTTCACTCCTTAATTTCAAAATGTGTAAAAGTTAACTAAAAATCTAAAAAAATAGACAGAGTGAAACCTAATTTTTTCAAAATTTTTTTAAAAATGTCCTAAGAAACCACGACAGATAATGAAAACAAAAAAAATCCGGGCTACAGCACCTTGTACTAAAAATTTAATGAATAAAGGTGTATATTTTGTAATTTGTGTAATATCCAAAAAACAGCTAAATAACTCGTATAATCAATCCTCAATTTTTCTCCTCAATTATACAAAAAATTTGTAATGTAATAACATTAAATAAGTAATTATTCATTTAAAATATATTCTGTATGTTCAGATTTCCATTTCATTTACCACTTACGTGAAATAAAAACCAAAAAAAAAAAAAGAAAACTACCGATATACAATTCAAATGTATATTTTATATTACTGTTATGATTATTTTTAACTCTTTTTATTTTATATTTTAAGCTGTGTGTGAATTATCGTGTAAAAAAAAATTTTTAATTTTCGTGTCTTTTTTTCATCTCAAATTTTTGGTTTTTCCAAAAAGTGATACCAAACATGTCAATTTGGTAAATACTTTTGTGGTTTGAATTTTAACATTTGTATTTTGTAGCTTATACATATATTCGTTACATATATAGTTCTTATTATTTCCTATTAGTTAGTCAGGTTTGTAGTAAGGTGAATAATTTTTTTTTGGTTAAAAAAAGTAAGTACCGTTAGTTGGATTTAGTTTTTTAACCAAACCAAAGCTTATTTGGTTGTAATGGTATCTAAGCCACAAAGTATTATATACACCTAGGGAAATAGATATTCTCACCACAAGCTTAGGCTAAAATAAATTTTAACAGACTTTTAAAAAAAAAAAAATTTTATTAGAGTTAAGATTCTAGTGTGAATTAAAATTTTTTACACAAATTCTAACTATGTCGGAATTATATATATGTATATAAATGTATAGTTATAATTTAATTAAATAAAGGAAATTGTTTTTTTTAAGTCTAAAGAAGAGCTTTTTAAGAATACAAATTTATTTTTAAAATTTCTAATTAAAAGAAACTTATATACTGCCACAAATTTTCAATTTACCCTATTAATTTTAAAATTACAATCCAGTTATAATATGAACAAAAAATTGGCATTTTATAATTAATGTATGAATATCTTGTCCCTATATTATGTAATTATATATATATATATATATGATTAATCTATAGGAAAAGGAATTTCCAATATATATTTTATTTAAAAGATATGTAGTGCTGTATTTGACTGATTTAACAGAAGGATTCATTGATTATACGCATTGTTATAATTTTATCAATTGAACAATTACTATATTTAATTTTTAATTTATACAGGATACTCATACTCATTCATTCATTTAAACATATCTACTATTTTTATATCCTACATCACATATTTAAAGATAGATCTTTTATTATTTTGAATATCAGTCGTTGACTTCATTCTAAACTTAATATCAACTTACTCTTAATGAAGAAATAATTATTTTAAAAATCTATTAAATTTGAGAAATTTCCAAAAATTCTCAAAATAGTCCAGAAACGTTATTTATTTACTGTAAAGAGACTTCACACTATATTAAATAAAACTCTTCGAATTGTCGAAACTTACTACTATCTTTCAAAACTTTTGGTCAAACTTAGAAAACTGCTGCCTACTATTTTAAATCATTAGATTTAAACTGATGACTACTAATCTTACTATTCCTTGAAGTTTTATTGATTATTTTATTTTTCTGATTACCACACTCTGTGAGTTCAACGAGCAATATTCTTTAACTATCAAAGGGGTGATGTATTTCTTCGGACCTCCTCTTAAAATTACACACCTGATTTTGGAAAAAAAAATTAATCATTATTGAAACCCTATAGATAAAACTTCTCAGTTATTATACTATGCAAGAAATTAAGGTGCTTATTCAACTATTCTAATTTGAATGTCAGGTGTTTTAAGTGAGGTAAATTCTCTTACTACGAAAGGAGTTAAGACTTGGACTTATTCCACTTCCTTCTTACGATGCAAGTAAATTAAATTCTATTACTAACAAAGGCGTTTAGGATATATTAGTGCCTTTTCCATCTTCCTCAGAAAAACCCAAATTGAATCGATATTTAAACCGCATATTTAAAAACAATCTTTCAATCACCTACTGTTAAAACATTCTTCAACTTCAAAGTTAATAAAAAATATACTTTTTTCTAAATTAATTTCTCAAGTATCTCATAATCAGCAAATTAAAAAATTACTATTTTTTTTCTAAAACTAAATTGTTTATTTTCTTTTGTTTTTAAGTGATATTTAAAATTATTATTGTGTATATATAGGTTAAATGTCCATTTAATGGGTGCCATTAATGAAATTTGTTTCTCTCGTGACCGATTATATTTTAATTTTTTTTTTTTTTTTCTTATCCTTTTTTTTACTCGTTTAACATTTTTTTTATATTCAAATAACTATAAAAATAAAAAAACATATATATATATATATTAATTTAACAGTAAAAAACTAACAGGTGTTGAATAACAAGAAATAGAAAAATTAAAAAGTATGTGTTTGTGTGTGTGTGTTTGTATTAAAAATTTTTTTCGTCCTGTTTATTGATCAAATGACTTCTTTGATTTAAAATAGTTTTTTTTTAAATATAATAGTTCATTAATATTGCAAAATGTATTGCAAGAGTTTCTTTATAATGAAAATGTGATAAGTCTAAAAATGTAATATTTTGGGGATGTTCTTTAAAACATTGTTTTTTCAATTTAGAACATAATTTCGAAGCTAATATAAAAAAATTCAATTGCCTCATATATTTAGAATTAATTTTCAACTCACACATTTAGAATTAATTTTCTAATCACAGCGTAACTACAGACTTTAAATCTATATTAAATAAGCTTGAATTTTTCGTAAAATTATCAAAACTAGGACAATTGAAATATATTTTCTTTAAATTCCTTTAATACAAAATCTTATTTTTTTAACTTATGACAGTTTCGTTTTATGGGGCAATAATGTATTTTAAATTCTTATTGAAGAGTACTAAAATTGTTTTTAAAATAATAATTACTTTAATATTTTAAAATTAATGAATTTTAGATTCTTAATTGGGTTGAAAAGTTAAAACAAATCATAAGGCAATAACAGATTTTAAGGGCTCTCTACCTCAATCGTGTAAAATTTTCCTAAAATCTATTTTAGAGCACGTATACAAGTAATAATTAATTATAAAAATATTTTTTTATTTTTAAGAAATTGAGTAATTATTGTTTTTGATAATACCGGTATAAGAGAACACTACTAAGAGATATTAAGGATTTCTGAATAGAAAATTAGTAAATATAGTATAGGGAAAACGCTCTGAGTTTCGATTTGAATATTTTTAGCCACACTAAAATAATAAAGTTATTTTATGTTTAATTAAGAGAGATATGAATTTGAGAGACTAATGCTATATTGCAAACTTTGCGGGGACATATCATATTAAGGGGGATTGTATAACAGATTGAAAACGAAACTGGAAGGGATACTTACCAGACTATAGGTAAACTACAATAATTGAGTTATTTTATGTTTAATTAAGAGAAATATGAATTCGAGTGGAATAAGGCTATATTAAAGACTTTGTGGAGACATATAACATTGAGGGGAGTTGAAAGACAGATTGTAAATGGAAATGCAAGGGATTCTATTTAAAAAAAATTTAAAATGGAGGCTCAAATTTTGTATTTCAAAATCGAGATTTTCCATTAGAGGAAAACACGTTGCGCGAAAGCATAAATGCTTCTTAATTGTTAGAAATTGTTAAAATAAATGAGCTTCTAAAATCAGGTCTAAAACCTTAAATAACGTAGGAATTTCGACTTTATAAAAATGGGTACATGAAGGGTTAAGTTTATTTTAAAAATAAAAACCTTCATATGAGTACACCTTCTTTAACCAAATTGCAGACTTCAAAGTTGAAGCCTTTTAAGCTTATTCACTCTATTCATTCCTATTTTTAATAATATCGTAAAACTTGTTGACTACATTTGAGTATAAAATTTCCATTTTTCATTTCTAATCCTCAAGAAAATTTACTCTTTATTTTCTAAATTTTATTCAAATCGTAAAATATGAATTAATAATTATGAATTTAATTGTTATTAATTGATATATTTTATTACTTAAGACAACAAAATCAATCAAATTTTACCCATATAAAATTTACAATTAATTTACAATAATTCAAATACAATTTTCTTAAAACCAATAATATTAAAAATTTATTATAAGAAATATTTTATTTTTTTTAATCCTGTCAATTAATAAAATAATAATTTACATAGGTAAAAAATTTATTATATTAGCAGGAGTTAATAGCTCTATAGGTATACTATATTTTTCATTACGTTTGTGATGCTTAAGCGGAAGACGAGAAAAATATTAACAAACTTTGCCACTATTAATGAAACTTCTAGCATATTTGAAAAATTTAGAATTACAGGTTCTGTAGGTGAAACAAATACTGCAAAATTTGTGTTTTTGTGGATCTCTAAAATTTTGTAAAACTTAATAAAGTTATATGGGAAAAGATGCCATAAAAGGTCGAATTAGTCAGATGGAAAAGGCTCAGGAAGCTACCATAAAACTGTTCAATATTTTAACAATTATTATGAATTCCTTTAAGTGGAGGATACTTTGTATCTCTGTTATCATATTTATTGTATAAAGTTCATTTCGGTATTACAAAATTGACAAAGTTTAAAGTCTACTCTTCTAGAATTGGCGCATCCTATACTATACTCTTTTTCTCATTAAGTTTATATGTAATATATTTATAATAATATTAAATTAATAAAATTTAATATACTCTCATAATTTTTCAAAAAATTATTAAATATATATTTTATCAGTGACATTATATTATATAAATTATCAGATATATATATATATATAATTATATATATATATATATATATAAGTTATATATGTATTTATATTATCAGTGACATAAAATTTAAATCTTAAAATTAATTTTCTGGATTTAATATTGTGTAAAATTTGTTTACAATTTCATAAAGCCGCTTGTAATTAAATTTTCATTCTATATACATACATTCCCATATATAAACATATAAACATATAAGATATATGTATATTAAAACTATTAAATAATAATATCTACGATCATTACAATCATTTAACATATTTAACAATTTTTATACTCATGTTCATAAATATGTAGTAATATTATATATGTATATTGTATACATATATATATAATAAAATATAATGTGATTTAAAAGAAGAATATATATATATTTATATATATGTAATATGTATTGTAATATCCTTATATAAAATAATAAAATCATATTATCCTCATCAGGATATAATTCGAACGTATTGCAATTGTATCATGATAATGTTGAAATAATCACTGAAATGGGAATTATAATAATGTTATTACCAACACATTTACAAAAAAAAAAACAAAAATACAAAAAACAACAAAATTATATAATAAATTACATATATGTATAACAAAAAAAAAAAAAAAACAGAAAATAAAATAAATCTGTGTGTGAAAATGTTACTATAGAGAAAATAAATTAAATTGAAATTATTTAAGTTGAGTTGTTGAAAACTATAGGATAATCACTATAGGACTTCACTTCCTTCTTCTTTTTTTTTTTTTTTTTGGTTTAATAAAATGATAATAAAATATTTACTTAGCTTCTAAAGATTAGTGCGATAACAATAAGTACTTATATTATAATAAAGTACTTATATATTATAATATAATTGAAATTTTCTTTTTTAAAAAATGATTGGGGTTCGAATATTAAATACTTTCAAACAAAGTAATTCATTAAGATAATATTAAAAGGGATTTTAAGAATTAAATTGTTGAATAAGTTTTCTATTACACGATTCAATTTTACAAATTAGGACACACTTCCTTGACTCACGAACTTTCAAAAATGTAGTGGTGTAAGTGTGTGTAAGTTTGCCTGTCTTATGTGGAATTCCATCGGTGGAAGAAAGATTGTAATAATTGTAGAAGTCTATATAATTATACCATCACTTCTAAAAGATTGAAATTATAGAAGATTTTGAAATAAGACGCCAAATATAGTATTAGGAGTATATACATTTAGAATGGAACCGCATCTTCATTTTTAAAGGTCTCAAAACCTTCAATCTTATATTAGAAAGCAGTTGTTAAATATACAGGGTGTTTCTTAATTAGGTGCACCGCTGAATACCACCGCATAGATAATTATGAGTAGATAAATTTTGTGTATGGGAGCTAAGCTAGGTCTCTTCTAGTTTCAAAGATATGGGGGCTTAAATGAAATTTAAATATTTTTGTTTAGTTTTCATAATTTCACTCTTAACTCAGTTTCTATACTTCTTATGAAAATTTTATAAAATGTATTCGAAAGCTTAAGATGCCCCTTTTTAATCTGCTATAGTTTTCTACCTTTTAGACTTTCAAAACTTAAAAGCGAAGTTTTAAATTTAATTTTTTTTTTTTTCTACTCATTATAAGTATTTTTGCAGTGGTATATAGCAGTGCACTTAATTAAGAAACACCCTGTATATTTGAAAAGTCTACAGAAATATTAAAAAGTTCTCAAAATTAATCATTGAGTATCTTTTGCAAGAATATGATTAAAAAACTTATTTTTAAGAGCTTAAATAGCAGTGGTAAATTGAGGATAGGATAACGATGTTTGAATATTCAAAAGATTTCTGATGTAGAGTTTTAAGTCCAGGGTGAAAGTTTCTGAAAGTTTCATTTCGCCTCCTATTCTCAAATTTTTAATTTCCAAAACTAAAATAATTCTCTGAATATATTCCTTGATTTTTTTTACTTATACTCAAGTTGCGGTTGTGTTCTCATAACCGCACCATATTAGCTCCCTATGTCCCATTTTCAATAGATAAATTCTCCTTTCTAAAAACCCTAGCACCTTACCTCTACTTAACCTGAAAATTATTAAAACAATATTAAAACCTTACCCAACAAATTTATACTAATTGTTTTCACTCAAATTTATACTCAAAATTTTTATTCAAAATTTCCTTAAAAATGTTTAACACCTGTAAAAACGGTTTTATTTCATTTTACGAAAAAGGCAATTTTCTTAAAATCGAAATAACTATTAAAATATTTTTATGATAAATATATATATATTTTTCAATATTTATCCGCATAATGATTGGTCATCATCGTGTTTTACTTCTTTGTATTAGTATGAGTAAATTACTTTCTTGTCAATAAATTTTTGAGTCAGGTGACAATTTTTTAAAATGAAAATCATTTTATCATTTATTAAAATATTTTTAAAATGAAAGAAAAGAAAAAATGAAAAATTATTTAATATTTTAAAATATTAAAATACTATACTTCAATATATTTTTTTAGAAATGATTATCTGCAGTGTTTTAAGTTAAATAGCTATATACATATTACATACATATATATTATTTTGGGTTAGCCTTTAAATTTTCAATAAGTCTTATTAAAATTAACTCATAATACCACCTTAAAACCAAGAAATGTTAAAAAATAAACAGAACTTAAAAATGTATATATATATTTGTAATGTAATGTCTTTTAACACTGATTACATATTAATTTCCTGATGGGCACATAAATTATTAAAGCAACCATTTTTACTTCAATCTCGTATATAGCATCTCTATAAAAATTATTATTTTTCACTAAGTATCCGTTTCTGTAATATGAATATCTACAAAATACACTATACAGCTAAATAATGTAACCATTTAAATGAGTTTGATAATTTTTTTCCAATAATTAATTTGAAATAAACTATTAAGCGTTGTTGGAATTATTTTCAATCATATTGAATTTTCAGTAGTTATTTGAGTGAATTATGGAAGTTGTTCCAACTCTTAAAAGAGTAATTGTTGTACTTCCATTCTAAAATTTGGCCAATTTTATAAGTCCAAAATTCTTAAACACCAACCTTAAGCTGTGATCCTATTAAAAATGATTCTTCAATCCTATTCTCCGCCCTATTGCATCAACAACTTGTCACCAATCAAATAATTAAATTATATTTTTTTTGAAAAATTTATGTTGCATCAAAACTAAATTTGACAACAAAATCCATTGAAGTTTGATTAGTAAAAAGCACTCACTTATCAAAAATAATAACTCTTTGATCAATAGGGCTCTGTTTTTTCATAACATGTTTTCTTGCTAATCATATATTTAAATTATATGTTCGAATATATTAAAATCACCCCCAACAATTCAAAGTTTCAAACATTTAAATTTTGACTCAATTCATCATTCAACTCAAATTTTGATTTACTCAAATATTGAGTTTACTTATACTTACCTTATAGTTTGAGCTAATTACAATTGAGCTAATTGAGCGAATTCATATGGGAACGGATATTTGAGCGAACTCCAAATTTAAGTTTAGTGATGAGTTGAGTTTGCCAATAAATGCTCTCTTTTAAAACCCTGAGACATATTTCTTTCAACTTTATGTTGTCAAACTTTTGCTCTTCACTGTACACATATATAAGAAATATTTTGTTTTTGTATGTGGATTTTTTGGATGTGGAAAAAAATTATGTTAAACAAAATACCAAAACAACTTTATAGCTAAAGTATTATCAGTTCACAACTAAGATACATATATCAAAACCAAAAAAAAAAAAAATAAAAACAACAAAAAAAAAAATTCAGCAAAGAAAAAATATAAGTGAAATTTAAAAGTAGGTGTAATAAAAACCAGAGAACCAAAGAAATAAAACAACAAAAAATCAGAATGAAGTGTTAAAAATACGAAGAAAAGTAAAATGTGAAAATATATATATATATATATATATATACAAAAAAAAATTCACACAAAATTGAATTCAATGATAAAATTATGATCAAAAAAAAACAAAAATACACTTTAAAGCTTAAGCGTTTTTCACATTAAATCAAAAAAGGCTTTTAACTCTCATTTTCTTGATTTTTTTTGCTTCTTGTATTTTTTTTTTTTTTGTTTTTCTTTTTTTATATCTTGATATCTTTGATAGTAAAGAATGAATTTTGATTTTTCTTTTGTTTTTTCATTCTGTGTTATTTTCTATTTTCATTTGAAAAACAATAAAATCACAAAGAAAAATCGTCCATTTTTGGTATGTAAAAGTCATCATAATAAATATAATTTTTTCGAAAATAGATCTTATAAATTTTTTTTTTAACTCCTTAGAACATTTATTTCAATATTTGTTAATTTTCATTCACTTGGACGTATTATAGGTTTGCCTTACGATGATATTATTATCCAAAAGGTTTAGGTCCTGGATTATTATAATTCGCAATTGGCATTTTCCTATATCATTTTTCCTCGATCAGGTCCTGAATCCATTACAATTTTTAATCGACGTTTCCAAATACCATATTTAAAAAATGGTACGAGGATTTGGTAGCTTAGATTTCCAATTGGCGGAGCTGATCTTCCAAATGTTTTTCATTCTGTTACATGATAGTACCAAACACTTGTTTCAGAGTTTAGAAAATAACTCTGCTCATCGTTAAATCATTAGTTTAACGCGCATCATTCAATTCCTAAAAAAGTTCAAATGAATGATAACAATTGTTAGTAAAACAATTAGAACTTGATAACTTTTATTAAGTATCAAATACAAAAAAAATTATTGATATCCCAAAGCTCGAAACTAATGTAGATGCGTAAATATTAAAGATCCAAATATGACATTCATGAAGAGTCCTTCTCCGGTGGCTGCATTTAATATTTATGGTATTTTCTTTCTATTTTATATATATATATGCATACATTTTATTCTTATGTTGATTTTCACATGACACTTGATTATAAGAAATTATGTCACCATTTTGCCTGTATTTTAACACTAAAGAACTACAACAGCACTTTAAGAAATAAATTTTCTACTTGCAAATTTCTTAGAAATCCTTAAGGTAATTTATACACCAAAGAATATCTTAATTGATTAAAAGTTTTTTTAAATGTGCTGGAAATAGTACTTTAAAAAAGTCAGGCTTTGAAAACCTTTAATCATAATTGCAGTTCAAGAAGAGGCTCTTCAAGAGAACTTCGTTATTTAAACTAATTCTAGAACACGCAGTCTGAACACATTCACCATTCATCTCTAATCAGTATACATACTCACAGTTCAAACTTTCTTATTAAACCCATTTATTGTACTTCCATTCTAGTAACTCTTTTATCTTAAGTTACTTTTATTAGAGTAACTCTCTAATTTAACTTCTGGAGTTTGATTTGCATAATATGGTTAATTGATAATAACCCTCATATCCTTTTCGGTGCAATTTTTTTTTCTAAAGGATAAAAAGTCATCAAGAGGTACGCGGTACGCCGAAAATGGCAGATTGCTACTGAAGAAAAAAAACTTCTCATTAGTAAGATAATGGAATAAGCACCTAACCTTTTTGCGATGTATAATGGCATCCAGAATGATGGCATGCAAAAATTATAAGTTTGCATGTTACTTAACTACTACCTAATTTAGAGTTGCTGAACCTACCTAAGGTTCCTCTCTGATTTATACAATTTATATTTTAATCGCAACCTATTTACAAAATTCATCATACAAATTTCGAAGTAGAATTTCAACTTATCACAAAATCGAGGTATCGAAGTTAAACTTATCACAAAAATTGGCACGCTACGTACAAAAAGGTTGAACAACACTTTTATAGTATATAAGTATATGTATATTTAAAAGATTTATTTCAGTAAATTAAGTAAAGAAAATATTTAAAAACTTTTTTAGTTATCCTTTTATTACATCCATACATTTAAACATACATACATATATACTAAATTTTTGTTTTATTACTCAAAATTTTCAAATATTTTAAAATGCGGTTATACTCAACGTTTTTATTTTTGTGTTTTCTTTAAGTTTTCAGTTTTTTTTTGGGAAATTTTGAAATGATTTAAAAATTATTATATATATACCAATATATATATAAATTATTATTTGACTTTCCTTTTATATTTTGTTTTAAGGCATGAATACATTTTTTTTTTTTGTTTTTGGTTGGTTTTTGAGGTTCTCTGTTTTTTTTTACCACTAGTTATCAACTTCATATATACTCGATAACAATCAAAACTTGATATAATTTTTCCAAGATATGAATATGTACTTAAACTTTATCATTATGAAAGTTTTCCAAGAAAATTTTCTTTTCCTTATTTTTTTTTTATTATTAGGGATAAAGGAATATAATGGATTAAGTCAATTAAAATATCAATAACAGAAGGGATCCACAAGTTTATAATAATAATATATTCTTGCAAAAAAAATAAAAAAAATAAATTTCTGTACATGTTATTTATTTTAATATATATATATTGTATATATATATGGTTATATGTATACGTAATATACCTAAACTATATATTTAAATAAATAACCCCTAATAAAAGGTTTTTTATATTATATTATACTGATTCTTATATTTATTTATTTGTTCCTGTTTTTCCTCTATATATTTATCAGTGACGAGGCGTGATATTTTTGAGAAGGGAAGCACAGAAAGTAATATTTTTTACAAAAAGAAAGTAAAGTGGGTTTTTGTTTTTTTGGTAGGAGTCTGGGTGGGAATCCAAAAGGTTGATGGGTATTTTCAAACCGACTAAACCACATTCATCCTTTAAACTAAACAATAAAAATAAATTATTAATTAAAAGGGAAAAGGGAAATCATATAATTTTTAAATTTTAGTTCTATGTGACGTTCTTTCTATCATAAAAGTTATTTGTTCATTTTAAATTTTGAAGCAATTGCTTTTCTATAGAAATTATATTCCGCATATTTGGTAGTATTTGAAAATTTTCAAAATTCAAAATTTGATAAAGAACTAAATTGTCTAGTTCTCTTTTTACGCTCTTTAAAAAATCAGAAACAAATTCTTTATTTGAAACATTCATTCATTAATCTCTTATTTTTTGTGTTGCAATTTTTATAATAATCGAACATAAAAACAAAACTATATTTTATACAACATAGAATGCGTACATCCAACTCATTATTCCTTTGATTTTGTTGTTGTTATTGTCACTCTTCCCATATTTTGTCATACAAAAATTTAAGTCCACTTGTTTGAGATAAATAATGCGTAATTCACACTCACTCCTTATTTCATATAAAAAAAAAAATTTACCATTCAGTTACAAGTTCAAAAATTTCATATTAAAAAGAATGAGTGTTGTTAAGGCATTCCCTAGGTGTTTTATATTGTAATAATAATAATACCTTATTGTGTTGTGGACATGTATTGTAGACGTGTATAATATTAAAATATGGTGAAATTGTTAAATATTTTTTGTGATACATTTTACTGTTTGACAAATGATAGTTTATGTTATGGGAGGAAAATATGTATAATCATCATGTACAATGTGTATATGTATAATCATCATGTATAATATTTATTGTGATGCAAGTAAAGTATATATTAAAATTATTTTGTGTGATATTTTTGGAGCAACATTTTATGTAAGAAAGTAAGATTGATTTGATGAATTTTAATGATATTTCAATGGATTTTTGTTCAAATTCCAAGGGGAGCATTCATTCCGTTCAATGTATGAAGCCGACGTCCCTGATGTGTATGTTTATGTGTATATGTACATAATGAAAATGTTACGTTTTTGACTTTGAGGTTAATGCCCCCTTTTTGTTTTTGTTATTCTTTCAATTTTAATTTTCCAATTTTTTTTTATTTTTTTTTTGAAATTATTTTTTTGTGTTATTCTTAAGTAATTTTAAATATTATTTACTTTATTTTATATATATATATATATACTGGTAGGTTTATTTACTTTCTTTATTTTGTTTTTTTGTTTTTATTTTATAGGATTAGGTAATTATAAAATTTTCCAAACAGGAGATTTTTTTTTTAAGATTTTCCATTATTGTTATAATGTTATA
This sequence comes from Dolichopus griseipennis, assembly GCA_963082915.1. Classification (NCBI taxonomy): domain Eukaryota; kingdom Metazoa; phylum Arthropoda; class Insecta; order Diptera; family Dolichopodidae; genus Dolichopus; species Dolichopus griseipennis. Next base: position 64,165,688 of record OY720443.1, read on the forward strand.
TGTTATGATGTTGTAAGAAGGAGGAAGTAAAAGAAAATGTTTATTTAAATAAAATTATATGTTTTATATTTTTATATTTTGTATTTATTGTTTTTTTTTTTTAAAAGAAAAAGTTATTTTAAGGTAAAATCTTAGAATAAAACTTAAGTAATAACTTATCTTATATAATTTTTATTATATTATATTTGTATTTTAAATTTTTTTTTAATAAAAGTTAAAATTTAAGATAGAATAAATGTATTTATAGATTTGGATATTATTTATCTATAGATTTTTATATCTATTTTTTTACCATTTTTAATGGTTTTGTTAAAATATTTTTTTGAAAGCTTTAATTTTCAAGTTTTTTTTTTTAAATTAAATTAAATACTTCCTCAAAGATAAACTTTGTTAAGAATATATAAGATTAAATTAAATTAAATATTACAATGAACCATAGATATATTTAAATAGATACATAGAAATATGAATGTTATATAGAAAAATTGAATTAAAGAAAGTTTTCTTTAGTTTTAATTAAAATTTAATTAGATTTTAGATCTTTTACATATAAAATTTAAAAATGGCGGCATTTTTAGTTCGGATGTCACACAGTCTTAGTATTTAAAGCAAGGTACTTAGCCTTCGTATATTTGATTAAAAACTGTTGTAAGGATATTTAAACTCATTGTAGAAAAGTAAATAAAGTATTTTTTAAGATAATGCAGCAACCCTTATATGATTTGAGAATTTTTGAACAAAAATATTGTACTCTAATTTTCTCTGAATCTGAAATTCCTTGATTTTAACAACTTTATTTATAAGATGTTAGAAAAGGTTTGGTGATTTGTTTAAGAGATTTTGGGGTACATTTATTTAGTTTATTAATATTTAATTAAAATTTTAAGAAAGCTCCTTATTTCGTGTTTAGATTTAAATTAAAGCTTTGCTTTATATATCTTATAATAGCTCTAATATGTGGAATCTCTCTAATATCTATACTCTCTCTAATATCTATACCAAGAAGTAGTTTTTGAACATTTAACGAAGAGGAAGAAAAACAAAAACAATTTCGTTTTTGGTTTAAAGCTAACTATTCAACCGTAAGGTTAACAAGCCTATCTATTCCATAGTTACATCTTGGAACAGAAGGGACATATTATATTCTTATTATTAGAATTGATTTTAATCAACTCCATATACGATTTAAACTTGATATAGTACTAAGCCTTATAACATATAGAAGGGTTGGGTACAAAACTCCGAAAAACAAATTTCATTTACGAAATACCATTTAAATAATTTAAAAAAAAATTAAAATTAAAATTCCACAAAAAACAAAATACCAAAAATATAAGTATTCTGGAAAAAGCATCAATTCTCATTTTGAATCCAACTCTAAAATTTCTGCTAACTCAGAACCTCACATAGGATTTTTTTTTTTTTGGAATTATGATACCACACCCATGTAGAAACGTTTTAGATTTTCAATATATTCAATTGTATTTGTCATTTATTCTCATAATTTTTATATTGGATGATAAGGTATATTTGTATCTGTAAGTTAAATTAAATTAAATTATTATTAAATTAAATTAATAGTTTATATGATTATATTAATGTATTTTTGTATTTAACATACATAATTATAAATTATTAGTGATGCCATCAATTTGAACCCAATGGGCGAATGGTAACTGTGTTTATTTCGAAAATCATATAAAATTTTTGTTTATTCACTTTTACCGGGAATCGAATCCGGGCCTTTCGAATGAGTAGTTGAAACTCTAACCACTATACCACTCAGCCAATTTAAAAGTAATAATTGGGAATTTCAAAGGTTTTATGGTACTTAGCTTCCTTTTTTAATCATGTATGTGGACCGCAGTATTCGAGTATTCGAGTTAAAGTTATAAGATATTCTAACAATGACAACATGTTCTTTATATGTTATCAATACTAATTTTTTTTTAGATTTATTCAAATTTTTGAATTCTTCAAATCTAATATAAACACAATCTATGATACATTCTTAATTTCGTTATTAATTTCAAAAATTAAAAAATGACAAAACATTTAAAATATATTTTTTAATTTCTAATAAAATTCCAAGATAATTAAAGTTATTATTTTTTTATTTTAATAAAACAAATCTATTCAAGAATACAACATAACAACTTTAATATAACAATAATAATAATAATAATTATATATAAGATATAAACTATTAGATAAGTTTATTATTATTACTATTAGTTTATACATTAAAAAAAAAAAAATAAATTAATGTTACTTTAATTATGTCAAGACAAGAAAATAAAAATTAAATTAAAAAATACAAGTTAATTTAAAGTTTATTTCATTTTTTTTTTTGTAAATAACATTTTAAAATTCTAAATGAGTATTTAAATTGTATATATATATGTACGTGATGCAACACATCATTTATATACATATATACATACTGATAAACATTAACATTACTATTATTATTATTATTATTATTATTACTAAGTTTAATTGAAATTCCCCTAACAACCAACGTCTTTACATAATTATTAATATACATGTACTTGTCTGTATTTTAATTATTATTATTTTTATATTGTTTTCTTTTCTTTATCATTCAAAAAATTAATTTTATATTATTCTACTAATGTACTATTTACACAATAAAGTTTTTAAAAAAAATTTTATTAATATTTATACTTACTATTATTACTTAACTTTTCAAAAGTTACCAATAAAAATTACGATATAGTAATTATAAAGCTTTAACTATTTGAATTTGGTTTTAAAATTTTTACATCCTAAATGTATGCAATATTAATTTGGAAATTTTAAATTGTATTAAAATTGAAATGTACCTTTTTTTAAGGTATAAGGAAAGACAGTATGAATTAATAAATTCAATAAAATTGTAGTCCGAATAAATATGTATAGTGTTTTTGTAGTTACATATATACACCCATATATTATATTCATACATTCATATATTATATCCATTTATAAATGTAAAATACTTGTGTTAATTATATTTTTAATTATTTCATATTTTACATAAAATTCTGATTTGATAGATAAATTTTGAATTTATATAAAATTTGATTATAGAATGGGCACTTTAAGTGTTATATGAATTGAAATACAATAGATTAACAAATACAAAAATATATGTTAAAATTATTTTAAATAATCTAACAAGTAATGTTAATTTGAATAATTTAAGGAATTTATATGATATTCTAAAGATTTCTCAATTAAAAAAAGCTAGGATTTTGTTTTACAATACATTTTTGTTTGATTTTCTATAAAACGGGTTGCATTAACAAACAATTGTTACTTTTAAATAATTTTTGTGATCTTGTTATTGCACGTATGAAGTTTTTATTCTGGAAAAATTTATATTTGGTGATATTACATTTTCACTATCTATGTACATTCTCAATTCTATACAAACCATCATGTATAAATCAAAAGTGAGCTCACTGAACAGAAGCTTCTTATTTATTTTTAAATAATTTTATTTGAAAAAAAGTTATGGCTGTACAAAAAAAATTCCCCAAAACAAAAAAGATATAAATGCAAAAAGTCGTCAAACATAAACAATTTTTATAAAAGTTCCCAAAATTAAGAAAAAAATTCAGAAGGTTTAATACAGAATTTTGCTGATTATTTTATTTTTTATTTTGGGGACTTTTTCCATGCATCCAAAAATGTAAGTGTGGTGATTAAATGCACAATTTTTTTAAAGTTTGCATCAATTTTTGGTAATATATCCTTACTTAAACCCTATATGATCACATAGAATTGAGGATATTTCAACTAACGATAACGATAATATTAAAGCGAACTAATGGAATCTACATGTTAATATTGATGGATTTTTTAATGCACTACAAATATTGCTCTGAGTTTCTAAACTGAACCCAATTATAATTAGCACTAATCAATTAATACTATTAAATATCAATTTATCTATTAATATCACATATCAACTAATTCAATTTTGGTATTTTTTTTTTTTAAAATATGGTTAATGGAGTCCTCAGATATTATTTATTTATTTAAGTATTTTTATTTAGTACCAGGACAATAGTAAATATTGCCTGATATTATTATAGTCCTTTGCCTATTTGGCATTTGGGCGTCTTAAATTAAATACTTTCTAATATTTATAACTACTATATTCATTATTTTGTTTATATTATATATTTGTATATTTATATTATATTTGGTTACCATGGAGATTTGTAAAGATCCTCAGATATTTCTATTATAGAAAACTTACATCAATTTATTAAACATTACATAATTCATTAAAAGATTACTTTTATGATCGCTAAGCAACATAGTTTATTTAACATATGAAAGAAACTCTGGCGTGGTGATAATTACTTCGACCTTTCAATCGAAGACTTTTGAGTTCAAACTCTGGTCAGATCATATCTAATATAACAATATAATTTATAATTTATATTATGATATAGCACCCAACGTTTTCAATTGTAACCTGGGGTTACAGCTACCGTCTATTTATGTACCATGGTACCTTAATAAATAAAAAATAAATATGAAAAATTATTAATTTAATTTTAATCATAAATTTCTTTTGTAAAAAATAAATATATTTAATTTTTCATTTTATTTCTCATTTATTAATAAAATATTTATTTTATTTAGTCGTATTTTTTATTTTCTTTTCGTTTTACCTTTTTTTATTTTAAATATTTTCCTTCATTAAGAATTTCCTTCTCTATTCTCTCTCCTATATATGTGACTCCCAATGTAATAAATATAATATAGTATACTAATACATTATATAATACATAAAAAACTGAAAACTTACATTTTCTCTTTCCATCTTTAAATGCAAGAAAAGTTTTTTTTAAAAAAAAATAGTGTTATGATTTCATTGAGAAAATATTGAAAAACTAACTTGTATAGTATAAACATATATGCATTATAGGTATATACTTACATTCTATATATATATGTACCTGAATTCCGAAATATATTTTTTCTCTTTCTTACTCACACTTAATACTATAGTTTGGTAAAAGGATCTATCTATACTTATAATCATTTTTCTATACATATACTTAAAACGTAGTTTAATATATGTATATTTTATACATATATACATACAAGTATATATATATTAAACTTAATACTACCGGGTAATCGACATTAGATGTCAGCAGGAGCTGAATTTACTAATATGAATCTAGATATTACTTATATATATATTCATATTTTTTTTTTTTTTTTTTTTTTTTTTTTTTTTTTTTTTGTCCTTTATAACTCCTCTTGGGAGCATAGGGCTTCCACTTGGCATCTCCATCTCACTCGGTTTGTTGCTGTTGTTCTTACATCGTTCCAAGTGAGATTGCATCTTCCTAGTTCCAGGAGTACTGATCGCCTCCAGGTGTTTTTGGGACGACCTCTTGTTCTTTTTCCCTGAGGGTTCCACTCTAACGCCATTCTGGTTATGCTATCGGCTGTTTTCCTGATGGTATGTCCGATCCATTTCCATTTGCGTTTCCTTATCTGTTTCACAATTGGTTCTTCTCTTGTTATCTCTAACAGATTCACGTTGCTGATGGTGTTAGGCCAGAATATTCCGCATATGATACGAAGACATTTGTTGACGAATACCTGCAATTTCTGTATGATGTTGTTTGAAATTAGCCAGGTTTCGCTACCATATGTTAGTATTGATTTTACGCATGCGTTGAATATTCTTAGCTTCGTGTTTCTGGAGATCTGAGAGCTTCTCCATATGGTTCTTAATTGACCGAATGCCGATCTTGCTTTTCGAAGTCTGTTATTAACATCTGCTTCTGCACCGCCATCTGTTGTAATTGTACTGCCTAGGTAGCAGAAGGCATCTACATATTCGATGGTGTTTCCTTCAATGCTAATGTTTCCTCTATTGCAGGTGTTAATTCGCATGGCCTTAGTTTTCTGGATATTTATCTCCAATCCAACGCATCGTGCTAATTTTGTGAGATGTTCTAATTTAGCTTGGATGTCGCTGAGCTTGTGCGATAGTAGACAGATATCATCTGCGTAGTCTAAGTCCTCGAGTTGCCGTGTGAGACTCCAAGTTATTCCACGTCTCTGCACGCATACTTCTCGCATAATTTCATCCAGGACAATTGTGAACAGTTGAGGTGAGAGTGGACATCCTTGTTTTACTCCTGTGTTTGTAGTGAAAGAGTCACTGATGTTTCCGTTGTGCAGAACCGCGAGATCCGCATCCTCGTACATCGCTTTGATAATGTTTATTATTTTCTGGGGTACTCCTTTCTTGCTTAATGCTTTCCAAATTGCAACACGTTTGATGGTGTCAAAGGCCTTCTTGAAGTCTATGAACAGGAGGTAGAGAGGTGTACGCCATTCCACAGATTGTTCGACTATTATGCGTAGAGTGTTGGCTTGATCTACGCAGCTTCTGTTAGGGCGGAAGCCTGCCTGTTCATCACGTAAACTTCCCTCGATCTTGCTTTGAATTCTGCCTTGTATGATTGTTGCCAGTATTTTATATATGGAGTTAAGCACGGTTATTCCTCTCCAGTTGCTGCATTCTCTTAAGTCATCCTTCTTTGGTATTTTAACGATGATGCCTTTCTTCCAAGATGTAGGCAGCCTTTCCTCATCCCATGCCTTTCTGATGTGTGGATATAGAAGTTCGGCTGATATTCTAGCGTTAGCGCGTAGCAATTCGGCTGCAACACCATCCTCGCCAGCTGCTTTGTTGCATTTCAACTTCCTTATAGCCTCATTTATCTCATTGACATTGGGTGGGTCACACGATATACTTAAGTTGTTGTTTGTGTGGCTGTTGGTTTCGTCTGTCTGCCATGTTTCGCTGATGTCAGCTATATTGCTGATTTCTTCGAAATGTTCCCTCCATCTTTGTGTTTGAGCGTCAGTGTTTACTAGTAGCACGCCATTACAATCCCTGACTGGTTGGTTTCTGTTACATTTGCGATTTGTGAGACTTCTTATGATCTGATGTAACTCTCTCATATTGTTTTGCCCTGCCGCTGTTTCAGCTGCTGTTGCTAATTTCTCTAGGAACTGTTTTTTGTCTCTTTTTGGTGCCTTCTTTACTTGTTTGGCAATTATGTTGTACTGATTGCTAATAGCTATGTTGTTATTCAGCTGCCGCTTTAGTTCTCTTCTTTGGGCTATAAGGTGCCATGTATCATCAGAGATCCATATTTTTCGTTCTGGCTGTGCTATACCAAGTGTTTCTTCTCCGACTTGATTGAATACCGCTACAATGTCGTTCCATGTATGATTTTCCGCCAGTGTTGATGTTTTTTCTAGCAGGTTGTTTACTAATTCATTTTTTGTAGGTACACTTAGGAGTTTTCGGAGGTTTAGTCGTCTTTTTCTTCTATGTCTGGTTGTTCTTTGTGCTTTCAACTTAATTTTGAAGTCACCAGTTATAAGTTCATGGTCGCTGCCGATATCAGCACCTCTTCTATTTCTGACATCTATTAATGAACTACGCCATCTTCTGCTCACACATATGTGGTCTATCTGATTGCGAGTGCGGCCTCCAGGTGATGTCCAAGTATACTTGTGTATCTCTTTGTGGGGAAAGATGGTGCCACCGATGACTAATTGAAATGTTTGACATATTTCGACTAATCTATCTCCATTGTTATTTCGAACTCCACAACCATGTTTTCCCACGATGTTTTCTTGGTTGGTGTTTCCTATTTTGGCGTTGAAATCTCCCATTAGTATGACAATGTCTCTTTTTCGTACATTATTAAGCGTTGATGTTAATTGTTCGTAGAATTCTTCTTTCTTGGCTATTTCTGCATCTTCAGTGGGTGCGTAGCATTGTATGATGGTTATGTTTCTAATTTTGCCGAGGAAACGAGCTGTGATTATCCTATCTGATGTTGGTAACCAGGATATTAGAGAGTTGCGCATTTTCCTCGATATTATAATTCCAACTCCACCTTGACCTCCAGTTTGTTCACCACTGTATATTAGAGTATTGCCATTTGCTGTAACAAGCTCGCCGGTGTTATTCCATCTCATTTCACTTATTCCTAGGATTTCGATCTTATATGATGTCATTTGTTGTTCTACTTGGGACAGCCTTGATGCTTCACGAAGAGTTCTCACATTCCATTGCGCTAAGCGCGTCCTATTTCGTAAGCCAAAGGTTGTTGCCGTAAGATCCATCCTGTTTTCTTGCCTTGTTTCAGTTTCTGTAATCGTTCTTTTCAGCTAAGCAGGTGATTGGTCTACTGTAGCCTATCCTAGGGATGGGGCTGCCATCTGTCGTTGCCTAGAAACAACGTCCTGAGTCTGGTCCAGTACCACTGAGGGCGATGTTATAGTGTCGTCTCAGGGAGCCTTAGTGGTATTTTGATGTTACTGGTATGCATGTTACTGGTATATATTCATATACTCGTATATAAAGTATAAAATATACAAAAATTTTATAATATACCTATACATATATAGAAATAAATAATATATAACTACAATATAATTTAAATACAATACAATACAAAAAAAAAAACAGCATCAAAAAATATTAAAACCATAAGATCTGATGAAGTAAATTGTTTAAAATTGCTTATTCCTCTGTGGGATATCTCATCATGTATTTTATGACGGAAAGTCATTTTATACTTAAAGAAAAAAAAAAATAATAACATAACATAACAGAAACAATAACAACAATTCATGACAAAATATTTTTTGTATATAAAAAAAAATTACTTAAAGAATTTTAAAAATTACATGGTGTTTTAAAATTAGTTGTATAATATTCGAAAAAAAAAATAATTAAATATGGGAAATTTTGGAAAGTTCTCATTCTTTAAAGATCATTACTATTTTTAGAAGCCCACCGATTTTACGGTTTATTTAGAATTTGTACATTTATTTATGTATTGCCTGATTTAAGCATTGTTGGATCTGGGACCATGTTACTATTGTATAACTTAAAATTAATAAATACATAAATTATATTTTATCATAATGATATCCGATCATTATACAGAAAACAGTTTATAAATACATAATCACTATTTGACACTATGTCGAACTTGTTTTTTGATTTCTGTCTAACGGCCTAATGATATTTTCTACATAAGTTCCCTAAACTGGGTTCTTGTCATCATTTAAAAATTAAACTAAGTATTGTGTTTTTAAAATTAATCGGTTTAACAGAATGGCAAATGGCTTTTCTTAAGAATTAGAATAAGCTGACTAATCCTTCAACATAAATGAGAGTAAGCTGGAAACAGGTATGGGTTCAATTTGTTCTTCTGAATCTTGTTGGGGTTTAACCAACACAAAAGTTTGAAGATTTTAGGGATTTGGAAAGGAGACTTGTGGGAGAGGAATTTATTATGTTGAATAAAGTGGAAATTTTTGAGAAATTATGGAGTACTGATTCTCTTAAACTTTTTATAGGTTTTATTTACATGAAGTCCTAACTGTAGGAAACACATTAATTGGTAATTGATCCCATAATCATGACGTTCGGATATCAATCAAATAATACATAAGTTGTCTTACAATATCGTGCAAACTCAATGGCTTATTAATGAACATCTTTTAAATTCCTAGTTTCAAAATAGTACTCTTTGAGAGATGGCTTTAATTACTTAAAATCTATCTTTATTTTTTATTGACGATTGAGGAAAAACAAACCAATTGCAAATATATAAAATAATGATAGGCAGAGGAAAATATATAAATTATATTTGTATGCGAATATGCTTCAGAACAAAGAATCTTCAGAAAATAAGAGTTGTTTATATATACAAATATTATAACAAAATAGAGTCGCGAAAGCGCTCAAAACTCAAACGATTTTCGCACTAAAATTATTATTTGTATATTTACAAATAATTGAGCCGTGGCGGGCAATTATGTGACGGAATATGATGTTTTATGTATACTAGTGTCGCAAAGCATTTGAAATTCGTTAGATTTTGCCACTCAAATTGTTATTATAATTTATAAACAAATAATTGATTTTTGTGTCCTAATAAGCCAATTACTATAAGTGGTATAGTTATACCGCTTTATAACTCTGCATTCTAGTAATATACCACCAATATAAAATTTTCTGATACCTAGATTCTTCTAAGATTTGCAACACAAACTTGAGATTTTATATAAAACCCAACACAGCTCACCTCAAACATCAATTATCCAATATCCAAAAAACTATTTAAAAACCCATTTAAAAAATGTTCAAACACTATTTTCCACTTGAATAGTTAGTTATTATTATTATTATTATTTTATATATTTTCCTCTGCCTATCATTATTTTAGTTGAGTCAGATCCGACCAAAAATTACAAAAAATAATGTTTTACCCTGTTTGTTTTCATTAATTTTTTTTTTTTTTTTTTTTTTTTGTATAATATTATTGATACTTTACTACTCCCGGTAGGATATACACATAATATAAAAAAAAAAAAAAAAATTGAATCCTACCCTACCTTAAACCATCCTCACCTATTTTTTACTCCAAAATATTTTCATATATATATATATGTATTTATTAAGTAATATACGGAAATCTAAATAGGATCCTGGATCATTAGAAAATTGTATAAATCTATATTTTATATGTATATAAGACTTAGGAGTCCCAATTTATATATATATATATATATTTCTACATAGATATATCGGTATTCGTTTATATTCATAAATATTACATGTATATATGAATGTGTTTAACCAACAAAATTTTTTTTTTTAACCTTCATATAATATTAATGTATGTATAAAATGAAGCATAATAGCATTTACCACCTGCTTGCTCAATATACTTTATAGATTTTTAATAGATCTTTAATTTAGTAATATTTTAGTAAGAAAACAAAATATATACATATTTATAGATATAGGTATATAGGTACAAGACGATAATTGATGGAATATACTTATATGTGTATAAGGAACAATTGAAAATTAAGAGTGTAGAATAAAGAAATAACGATTTGAAGGCGACATTCTGTGAAGTTTCATTAATATATTTTTGTTTGATGTTTTTTTTTTGTTTTTATTTTTTTTTTTTATTCTAAAGTAACTAATGATTTATACTAGAGGTTTTATAATACTTTGGTGGTCGTTAATATAGTTTTGTAGTTTTATAACTTTCCATTTTATTTTAGAAAGAGAGTATTTGTGACTTTAATTGAAATTTATTATATATTAGTATAGTAGTAGGAAATGAAACGTATGTAAAGTTCTAGGATGAACGTAAAAAGTTCCCAAAACAATACTGTAAATTCAAATCCGAACGAAAATATGCAAAAAAACCCCAAAATACCTTTATTATTAAAGTTTCCAAATTTGGAGAATTTTTTCATTTTTATCCTTGGCAAAGGTTATATTGAAATTTAAATCAGAAGTTAATCGAAATTTACAATTTTTAAGCCAAAAACGGTTTTCCGCTTTTGAGAAATATTTATTTATATGTATATGTGAGATCCTATATTCAGAGAGGTTTTAGAGTAGAACTCAAAGTAAGGTTTGCCATTTTCCCAATACGGGGCATTTAATTTAAAGCATTGCTGACTTATTATTAATTTTAAAAAAATAGGTAGGATTTAAGAATTGGATACAATGTCAGGTTTCAATAAATTTTTTAAGCAGGGTTTTAATTATATTAAATGCTACAATAGGGATTAATAAAACTATAATTGTTTCATATTTTTTGAAAAAAAAAAAACATTTCAAATAACCAATATTTTAATTTTACTTTTATACAAAATTTGCGAAATTTTTCCATATTTGGTGTTGGTATTTTTTTATTGGAAACTTTTTCGTACAGCTCATAGCTCTTGCCCATAAACATTTCGACAATTGGTTCAGTTTCATATGAAAAAAGTCTCCAAACACAATTTTTATATAGGTCCCCAAAAATAAGGCAAATAGTCCCCAAATTTTTTCGAATTTTCCCTTAAGATTGATACAAATTTTGGGAACTTTTTTCATTTTTGATTTTGGGTATTTTTTTCTTGGGGACTTTTTTCATTTTTTTACAACCAAAGATCTAGCCCATGGAAATTTCTATAACTAAAATCAAGTTAAATACGTACCACTAAAAATAGTAGTATAAATTATATTACAATTTCTCCCCCTTAGTGTTACCATTTCGGTAATGGATTAGTTAAGTATCGAACCTAAGTTTTATCCCTTTTCCGAATCAAAGTCATGTTGTTGCACAGTTAAACCCGGAACATGATTTAAATGCTGAATATTTATTTATCATTTTGTACAGTAAATTATTGATTATTCTAGAACCTCTTTTATCCTTCAAGTAAGTAGTTAATCCAATAAAATTCTTAATATACATTTTCGAAGTTCTAACAACATTTTCAAATTACAATTCTAACTATATTACTAGACCACTCAATTGCTGCTTTATTTCTTTATGTTTCCATTATCAAGTGAAATGACTTTTATAAAATGAAATTCTATCGTACATAGCTTTAATTGCACTTAACTCTTATAAATTTTTATAGATGTATTAATGTAATGTACATCCTTCAAAAACGAAGTTGAAAAACTTTACCTTTATATCTACCCTGAATGTAGAAAATTTTTATAATTGTATTAATTATACTATTAAAACTATAATATACTAATTAGTTAATTTTTGACCTTTTTCTTTTAAAACTAATTAAAAAATTTTAAAAAATCAGTTATGATTTTCTAGTACTATACCTAATTAAATTTTTTTTTTATAAAATTCGTACTAAAAACTTAAAATACAAAAAACATAAATTTTTACTTTAAAAAACAAAAAAAAAACATTTTCTTTAATAATAATTATATAAATGTTAAAAAAAAAATTTTAAGCATAATTTTAATTAGGTTTTTTTTATTTGATCCTTTGAATATTATTCTTAAATACCACCGGTTGAATGTTGCAAATTCAATTTCATAATATTATATACCCTTTTTATACTATGTAAATATTATATACAATTTAAAATGAATACAAATGTAAAGAATGTAAATGATGTCATACTATACTATACTTTATAACTAAAAGAGCAAAACAACATAGTTACAAAATTATTATTCATTTATTACTTAGTTTTGCACAAAAAACGCAAAAAAAAAAATACTAATGTATAAAAAGTGATAAAAAAGTTAAAAAATTCACACCCCCCTCATTTATACAAAAAAAAAAGTATAACAAAAAAATATGTAGTTATTAAATGAAGAATAACTATTTTATATACTCAAGTTTTTAGTTTGTATTTAATTTTTTGTTATTTTTTTTGCGCAATTCAAAACGCACTTACAAAATATATACATAATATGAATATACATACTTATACAATTATTTAATGTAAGGTAAAGTTGGAAAATAAAGCGTGTATATAGTAAATTTTTTAATACAGGAAATGCCGTTATTTTTTAAAAAGTAGTAGACGATTTTGGAAAGTAGTTGAAAGTTTTATGAAATTCAAGATAATTTAAATTGGAGGATTCTGTAGTATGTTTGGAAGTTATCTGTAATAGGTTTAATTAAAAAATTAGTAATAATCAAAATAAGTAGTAAATTTAACTGTTTATAACTAATAAAAGAATAAGAAATAATAATATGTAAACTTTAATACCATCAATCAAAATTATCGTCTAATTTCTGATTCTTTGTTCAAATTAATGATCTCCCAAACTTTAAAACTAAACTTACCCCATCATAATAACCTTGATACCCCTGAATACCCCTGGAATAACCTTGAAAAAAGACTTACAATTTCTCCCAAGAAATGAACTGAATCACTTAAATAAATTAATATAATCTATTTTCTCTAAATTTTAAATTATGAGGGATTCTATTGTCGCATAAAAATTTAATTTTTAAACCAATTTTAAAATTCATCCTAGTTCATAACGTGGTCTGCACATCTGTAAATATTCGAACACAAGAACCTTGCTGTTTTTTATCACTCCGAATTCACATTCTCGTACGAAATATGTTCTAGGCAAGGTAATGAACAAATCCCAAAGTTAACTCTTTAGTAATTTTGTGTAATTCAACAGCTACTGGATCAAATGGTATAGATCGTCAATTTTTAGCTTACGTATGGAAAACCTTAAAAAAAAACGAATGTAGCGATATTTACTATCAATCCCTCTGGATATATTATGGTCTTTATCCTATATGAAATTTTTTCTCAAACTGTTTATTAACACAAAAAAAAAGAGCGAAATTTGTTGCAAAATAGTAACAGCCTTAAAAAAAAAACAAAACAAAATATTATAAAAAAAAATCCAAAAAGTTTTACTAACATTATGAGCTATAAAATAATAACCGTAAAACTTATGTTACAGTTTACTACACAATATATAAATATATAAACACACTACACATGCATAAGTTCACTTTACTTTTTGTTCATAGACTAGAAATTAATAGCTGAACCACCACTATTCACTAAAGCTTAACAATATTGTTAGAAAATATAGTAAGTAAGTACTTCATAGTTTGTACACTTAATTTATAAGTATCTTTGTACATATATGTTATATACAGATATAAACATTAAGAGCATTATAGGGATACAATGTACAAATATGTAAGTAAAATTTTTTATTCATTATCTTATGACACTTCTATATTGTAACTCACTAAAAAATTAAAATCAAAACAATGAGTATGACACATTTTGTATAGTACAAAAATATTACAGTCATTTATTTATGTAAATTTATAAAAAAATATGAAAAAGTACCGTTAGTTTTGTTATTTTTAGTGTTTTAGCGTTAAAAATAATAGTATTTCTAGTTGGATTCGTTCTCTGATTTAGTCTTTTCATTGTCCCTTATCTATCCATATATATATATATATATATATGATATTAGAAAAGTATTGTAAACATATGAAAATCTCAACTATACAAGATTGAATTGGTTTATGTATTTAGAATTGTTCCTTTTTATAAGTAACACCCTTTTGGATCTAATCAAATAATATTTCGAAGAGATCCATTTATTTTTATTTGTTTTTATTTAACAAATTAATTGGGTACACCTCAATTTTAGTGACAGAACCTAACTTTTAGTGAATATAATTCAATTAATCAAAAAACTATTAACCTTAATGCACAGTGATGTTAAAATGCTGACCTTCCATTCAAAAGGCTTGGGTTTCCATTTAAAGTGAAAAAATAAACTTGTATGTGGTTTTCGAGTCTGATAGTTTTAGAATTAGCAAATAAAAAGGGAAAATAGGAATATGGCTGCCAATTAATAATGAGTGAATAAATATAAAAAATGTCCTTAAAAACTATAATTAAAAAATTGTAGTTGAACTAAACCTAATTCGACTCACTTAAGGTCTCTTTTTAAATTAAATAGTTTTTCATCACAGCACTCAGAAAGTTCCAATTTCAAACTCCCATGATCCTACTCATCTAATTTGAGACTGGGATGCGTGTTCATTTCATTTTATTTGAAACTGTAAATGTCAATGGGTAGAAATTTTGTTCTGCTGTTTTTTTAGTACAAATTCAAAGAAATTTTAAAAAAAATATTCGTTCATATTTCCACTCAGTTCGGTTGTCCGTCCAGATGTTTACAAAACTTCATTACCGTTTGAAAAAAAGACATTGAATTTCAGTTACAAATACATATCATAAAAATAGTAATTTGACGCAATAACTTTTTTCTGTACCTCGGCGTTTTCCGAAATGCTGAACCTATCTTTTTTATTCAAGCCCTATTAAGACTTAAAAATTTTCTAATTTTAAAAACCAGCAACTTAGGCACCTTAATATATATTTTTCAAGGTGTTGAAACTTTAATATTACACTTCGACATACGTTAACAGTATTCAATTATTGGTATAAAAACATTTTATATATATATGATCATAGGTGTTGTGGATAAGACTTCGGTTTTTAATCAGACGGTTTCGCATCATATGAATCATACGGTTTGGGTTCAAACCCAGGTCGGATCATATCTAATAAAAAAAAATAATATGTAATTTATATCAATAATAGTTGATAAAGCAAGGCTGAATCACTCACTTACCACATTGTATGTAGCTCATAAATAAATAAATACTATATATATTCGTTCCGTTACTCTAAACTTAATATGAAAAATTTCCGAATTTTGGGATTGCCCCTTTTTTGAAACCCTTAAATTTTTTCATTACAAGTTAAATTTGGTAAATTATAGTTTCATAATATGCGTATCTTAAAAATCACTATCCTTTTAAAAACAAATGTTACACAAATTTAATACACAACTATTATTTAAAAATCTATTCTGAGTTTTAGTTCTATATTAAATTCATGTTAATGTGAATATTTCGTAAACAATGGTATTGGATGTAGTTTCGCAATTGATGAATAGCGTTGCGTATTCTAAATTATATTAAAAAAATTTTACAAACACAAAAAAACAGGAAAACTGTTAAGATAAATTATTATTTCTCTTTAAGTGTTTAAATACATCTTTTATAATAAAATCAACTCTTGTGTAAAAAGACTTTACATATACATACAAAAAAAAACAACAACAAAATAAAAAAGCAAAAATTGAAACACTTACATTATTTATGTCAAAAAAATTGTTATTTTTTTAAATACCGAAATTTCGAAATTGGAGTGAAAAAGGACTTTTTTAGAAAAAATAAAACAGAAACAACACTAATAATCATTTTCACTAATACATTAGAAAATATTATTAAAAAAAAAATAAAAACAAAAAATTATAATAGAAAGTTACCTTTCATTAAATATTTTATAATTACCAAAAAAAATAAAAACAACAACAAAATAGCAAAAAAAAATATTATAAAAAATGATGCCTTAAAGCCTTGTAATAAGATGATGATAAAGATATAAAAATCTATTTAGAAGACAACAGAAAGACAACATTTTTTTTTTTATTTAGGGTATAAGAATGTAAGAAGGAACCTTACATCCTTAAGAAGAACAACCTAACATCTTTAAGAAGTATTTTGTTAAGGATCCTTTTCATTATATATAAATTATTTTATTTAAAAAACAAACTATACATGTCAATGGATCTGTATATAGGAGTATATCTGTATATTTATAAGTGTCAATGTATTTTAAAATATTTTTTAACAGTAAAATCTAGATATGTTGAACTTTATTTTATTGCATACAATTTAGAATGTTTTTTAAATATTAGACATCGAACCTTACAGCGATCATAATAAAATACAGGATACACACAAATATATATTTAAAAAAAAACCTCTTAACAACTTGTAAAATTTATTTTTAAAATCAGAAATATTCAAGATTTTAACTATTTATGTCATTAAAATGGTTATTATTTAACTTTTTCTTATTATTTTGTTTTTTGTACATTACTTGCATCACTTTCCATTGGTTTTAATTCGATTCACACTTAATTTCAGTTTTATTTATTATTATTATAAAAAATTGTAAAATATTAATTTCTTAAGTAATTAGATCTATAACTGTGTAAAAAGACCCCAAAATTAAGCACCTATTTCTAAAATTTTACATTTTTCAGGTTCATGCAAATATGCTTAAAACTTGTAACTAAATATTTGTTTTAGCCAAGTACCACTACTGATACACAATACCCAAATAGAAGAGGTAACAGAATTTGAATACTTGGAAGTTATAATAACTACCACTGGTGGTGTAAACAGTGACATAGAACATAAAATAGCAAAAGCTAAAAGTGCCTTCGGAAGGCTACGGGAAGTATGGAAGTCAACACACATAGCACGCGGAACAAAGATAAGATTTTTCGAAGCATGTGACAAATCAATACTGCTATATGGAAGCTAAATATGGCTTGTATCAAGAAACAACATACAGAAAATACAAGTCTTTGTAAATAAATATCTACGAATAATATGTCGCATATTCTGGCCTAGGCGAATAATGAATGAAGAGCTTTGGGTGATAAAAAAACTAGAACCAATTTAATTGGTTTTTCAAAATTTACAAGTTTACAGTAGTTGATAAATGTAATGGTAATTTATTTTGGTGCCATAAGTGCAAATTATAATAGATAAAAAATTTTGTAAAGAAGACTCTAATAAGAAAGTGGTATACGTATGACTGAAAAAATATGGATTGGTTTCCTAAACTTAAAATTCATTCCAGAGAGTTGCCATATCTTAAAAATTTATTGTAATTAAATAATATGAAAACAGAAATAGGTTTTTAAAATATCAAAAACATAAAAGCAATGATAGTTTTTTTTAATGCTTTGATGTGAAACCTTATCTAAATACATGTATTTAAAACAGTAAACTTTGTAATTTAATTACTGTTAAATTAGGTTCGAATTTGCTAGTTACTAAAACAAGTAAGTTTATATTAAAAGTTGATCCAATTTTTTTAAAGTTCTATTTATTTAAACTGTACTGTTTAAAAAAATCTTTTTTTTTATAATCTTATTTAAAAAAAAAAGTTTAAACTTTTACTTTTCTAGTTTTTTATTCTATTTATTCTATCTCCATATCTTTTTCGCATTCCTCTACCATGATTATATAATCCGTTATCCTGTTGTTGAAATTTTCTATTTTGTTTGGGATTTTACTTTTTATATTTGCGTTTTGTTTCATTAAAATTTTGACAACTTATTTTTTGTTTTTCTTCTTTTTTTTTTTAACTAGGACTAGGCATTAGGCTGAAAAATAATAAAAATTTATATCTGATAAATTTTCTATAGATGCAGAAGATAGAAAATAACAATAAGAAAAACAAAAGAAATTATAAATAATAATGTTATGTACGCAAAATATAAATATTATTATTTCTACAAAGATATAATATGTACATTTGTATATACATAAATAGAGTGTCCCACAAAAGATAATTTAATAATTCTCATTCATTTAAAAATGTAAATAAAAATCTTCGGAAACTGTTAATTATAAATTAAAATTAAGTTAATTTTATGTAAATAAAATAAGTAAAAAAATTTGAACTCTTCACAAAGTAGTTGGAGTTCAATTTAAAAATTCAGATTAATTTTCTTAAGGAAAAGGCATTCTAAAGCCAGTTAAAAAACCTAAGTCCCCGGGTAGTGATATAAATCTTCTCGCATAAACAACCTCATTCTATAAACATCAATTTACTGAGAAAAATATCTGAAGTTCATTCGCAGTACAATGGCTTAAATGAATGTATGGGGTTGAAGATAAAAAGAATAAATTACCTTTTATTAATGATTGAATGGAGAACTTTGAAGGCATAAGTTAACTTCTCTTTCGAAAACGTGTTTTATAATTATATAATAAAACAAGATTGCCTAGCTTTAAACTCCATATTTAATACAAAATTTATAGAAAATCTAAGAATGTATTTTAATTTGTTATCCTGTACTCAGAGTTATCTAATGCAAAATAAAACGGTATATACAAATACCCACTGGTGTTGCGCACTTCCAAATCTAGAAATGCCATCAAAAAATTTCATTAAATATAGTTCAATCATAATTTTAAATATAATTTTTTTTTTTAAATTAAAAAAATTCATTAAAGTTTCCATATTTTTAGCTTTTCAATCCTTCCTACTTTTTCATTTATTTCTCTTTATCTAAAACTAATCTAATTATTTTTATTTAAAAATTCATTCTGTTCTACGTTACAACAATCCTTTGGCAGCCCTGGATTTTATTTTAAACAAAAAAAAAATCCAGGGGTGTCAAAGGATGTTCTTTTGATGATATTGTCTACCTGTTATGAATGTTTTAATTCATTTTAATATTAGCAAAACAAATATTTTTAAATTTGGATACTCTGCATATTTTTTATACATTAATTCATATATATATATATATATATATATATATATATATACATATTGAAAGGTAAATTATGTACATAAATTTTATATAATGAACCAATCTAATTTTTAATAGAAAGAAACAATTTAAATGAATAAAATAGATAATATATACATTCATTCTCTAGATATTCTCATAGAGTGTATAAATTTATAATATATTCATCAGCATTATTATATACCGTATTAATATGTATGTACATAAATGCTAATAAATTAACGATATTCATATATATATATATATATATACACATATATCTTGTTATGACTAGGATATTAATAAATATAAGATTCATTAAAACATAAAAACAAAAGACAATACTAAAAATTCTTTTGGAATTTTTCTTTATCAAACTATATATATATATATATATATATATATATATATATATTTATTATGTATTTTTTTACATACATACATATATACTTATACATATTTTGTTCTAATGAATTTATTTAAAATTTTATTTTATTTTTATTTTATAACAAATTAATGTACAATTTATATATATATATATACTTAATTATTTATAGATATATTTAAATGTATTTATTTTATTTGTATGTATGTATACATTTTCTATTATTTAGAAAACATTTTTTAACATAATTGATATCTTATCTATTAAAACCCTTAAATGATATTTTAACTGCTCTTCAAAGAAAAAAAAAGGGGGTCTCTGCTCTTTAGCTCTTCAAAGAAAACAAAAAAAAATCAAAAAGGCAATTTAACACTTTTTCAAAAATTTTTCTAATGAATTTTTTTTTTTGTTAATATATAAAATCTTAATAGAATTTCTTAATCAAACCTTTATCATATCTTTCTTGTTTTTCTTAATTTTTTTTCTAAGAAGTATCTAAGAATATGCGGGAGCTTAAAATACAAAAAAAAAAAAATTTTTAATTACAAAACAGCAAAACGTTACACAAACATTTATACAAAAAATATATTAAAACATCACTAACTTAATAATAAAGAAATAAATTGAGTTTTCTTAAAATTTAAAAGTTTTGTTTTATTTATTTTTTTTTGTATTCTTCTTTTTGTTCATCTTTTAAAGCTTTTTCTAACCATTCTTTTGAAAAATAAATTAACTTTTGTGGTTTGACTTTATTTTTGAACATTTTAACTTTGAATCTACCGCTAAAACCACAAAATATTAAAATAAATCATACAAGGTTCTGTTAGATAATTTATTATTTTTAAGCATTGATTAATCCTAAAAGTATGCAAAATATTTTCGATTTTTTAAATTTTTGGCAGTACAATTGTATTGACGTATGATTAACGCTTTAATTTGAGTATAAGTCAATTAAATAGATAATTTTGATATAAAGGAAGTAAAATAACGGGCTTTAATATAATGGTTAATTTTTTATTAAGTAAAATTTGGATTTAAATGCTAATATAACAATGATATGTCCAAATTTTAACTATTGAGTTTCCGAAAAGGATTCAAAAACGAAAAGGACTTAGAAACTTTAAACGAATACATAAATCTAAAAAAATGTAGTTTGTATTATAGTTCTTGGTTTTTGTAGAGGTTCACTAGATCTTATGACTCTTAACTAATGAATTTAAATTAAATAATAATTTAAATAAATGAAGTTTCATGAAACATGAAATGGAAGTATAGATTTAAAACTGCAATATAAAGCAGGAATACAAATTAAGAAACCTCAATCTAAATATAAAATAGAAATATTTCTCTATCCAAAACATTTGGACTGCTCATCAAACCATTTGGTTTAAAAATTTATTGTCTTTCAAATTTAAGCATTTCCAGATCTATTAATTAACTCACAAATTTTTTTTTATTTATCCTAATTCAAGGACATTCTTTTTATCATTCCATTATATTTTTATTATCTTTTTACTATTATTATTTAATAATGATTTGGCACATTGAATGAATAGTGAATTAAAAAAATTCAATATAATTAATAAAAAATTTAATTAAATTAAATGAATAAAATTAATTAATATAGAATAAATTTAAAGTTAAAAAACTGAGCATATAAGTGTACATAAGTATTTTTTAATTAAATATTTATAAATAAAATGTTTTATCTTATTAAATTTTCAAATGATTAAAAATTAAATTAAAACACTTTAACATATTTAGTGCTATAATCTAAAGGATAGGATATAACAGGAAGGATATAAAACATATTATATTTTTGAAAAATTTTTTTAAGTAGGTATCTTTATTAATATAATCTGATTTGTTTTTATTAATATTACTATAAATTCAAATTTTTCATTTTCAATTACAATTCAATTAAAAATTTACATGAAATATAAAATAAATATGTATTTTGAAATATTTCATTTACATGATCTTTAAAAACATAAAAATTTAATTAATTTACTGAAATTAAAAATTTTTTAGTACTATATAAGTATTATTTAAAAATACTTATATATTATATTAATTATATTTATATCATATAAATTTATATATAAATATAAATCTATTTTTTTAAATATAAATAAAAAATTTATTCATTTAATTTAAATATTCCATATATTACATTTATATATAGATATTTATGATTTTAATATTTTAAATACATATTCAATTAATATGAATATTGCTTTTTAAAATTTTTGAATTTAATTTTTAAATAAATTTTATTTTTGAAATGGACAAGTACTCACATTGTATTCAAGTATGTTGTATTTTATAATTAATTAATTTTTAACACATCAATTCAACTACACTTCAATCAAAGTTCAATTACAGAATTTTTTATTTACAAAATATATTTAAATCAGATATTTTCATGTACTTAAAATTAAATAATCATTCGAA